>JBBFKN010000089.1:0-386885 GCA_039654755.1 Calcarius lapponicus | reverse complement strand
CCAGACCAGGGGCCCTTCCATGAGTATATCTCCTCATGGCTGTCTTGTCCCTCCATTGAAGCTTTTTTGCCCAGCAGCGCTACCTATGATAGAGGGTGATGGAGCGCGTCTCCCGCAGGACACTCATCCTTCTGGTTAGGGAGGAGGAAAGGTGAGCTTTGCACACAGCATCTCCCAGCCCACCGGGGCCAGGATGGGGGGGATGAGGTTTTCTGCCCTTTTTATCGCCTTAAAATTTCCTACCTGTCATCTCGCCCTCATTGTATTCCCTCCCTTTTCTCCCCTCACGTTACCCCACCATATTTCCCCTCACGTTTCCCGCCTTTTTCTCCCCTCACGTTCCCCTCCATGTTTTCCCCTCACGTTTCCCGCTTTTTCTCCCCTCACATTTCACTTTATTCCCCTCATAATCAGGCAGGATTATGCCTGCCCTTTTTTTCCCCTCACCTTTTCCTTCCTTTCTCTCCCCCCCTCACGTTTCCCGCCCTTTTCTCCTCTCACGCTTCCTGCTCTTTTCCACCTCATATTTCCCTTTTCCCCCTCACATTTCCTCCACTTTTCCGCCCTCACCTTTCCCATCCATTTTCTCGCCCTCACATTTCCCTCCCTTTTTCTCCCACATTTTCCTTTTCCCCTTACCTTTCCCACCCTTTTCTCCCCTCACATTTCCCGCCTTTTTCCCCCCTCACGTTTCTCTATTTTTTACCTCACATTTCCTGCCCTCCCATTTCCCGCCCTTTTCTCCCCTCATGTTTCCTGACATTTTTTCCTCTCACTTTTCCGGTAATTTTTCCCCTTACTTTTCCCATTCTTTTCCTCATGTCTCCCTCCCTTTCTCCCCGTCACCTTCCCCACCATTTTGAGACCAGACTCGACGCTCCAGGCTCCCAACCCCGAGCAGGCAGAAGCCCAGCTGGGCTGCAAAGCCCGGAATCCATCCAGGAGAGCCCAGGGGAGCAGGACCTGCTCCCAGTGCTGCTCCCAGGGCCCCTCTGTGGGCTCAGGCTCTGCCTTACCGCATCAAAGAGGCTCCAGAGGCCTCTGCACCGCCTCAGAGCCATGCTGCTGGCCTCCTTCTTCCTCAGCTGCCCCAGAAGGTAGTGGAAGGTCTCCAGGGCCATCACTGAAACGTCCCCAAGACCAATGTCCCAGGATTTACAGCATCTCTGGCGCAGGAGGCTTTTCATTTTCTTGTGCGCTGTGTACTAGAGAGTTTGTATTCTGTGAGGAATTTCAGCTCCCAAAACAGCCAGACATTGGCCACATCCATGGCAGGCAGGGCATTCAGAGCAGCCACCCCCAGCACCATCCGAAGCCCACCATCTTTCCTCTGAGACCTCAGAGTCCAGGTGCCACATTCTGCCCCTGACAGAGGCCTGCTCACCATCTCGGCGCTCTCCGACAGCGTCTCCAGGGCCCTGAGCACCAGAGGGACCATTTCCATCTTTGGGAGTCCTCAGAAGGCTCAAATTCTGTAGAGTGGCCTTATTTTGTCCTCCAGCACGGTCCCAGTTAGGTCAGCATCTGGGAAAAAAAGCAGCAGAGAGCTGGCAGGGACTCCCCTTGGCACAGCTGAGGGCGAGGCCACGCAGGGGCTTTCCCCTGCAGACTCACAGATAAGAAAGCGAGGCACGACTTCTGCTCCCCGGTGAAGTCGTCATGCCAGTCCTTGACTTGGGCTTGCAGCTCCCTTCAGAACCTTCGCCAGGGTTGTGGCGCACAGAGAACATGGCCTTCCACAGAGTGACTTTGTCGCTGCAAGGCAGAGAGCGCTGTCAGCGTGGCTGCCTCAGCTACCCAAGCACTGCAAGGGCTTGGGGTGGCCTTGGGTCAGGGCAGAAAATCCTGAAATTTTTCAGTACCTGAAATTCGTGGTGGCCTCCAGAGCTGCGGTGATGGACCGTCTCAGGCCACTTATTGGCCATGAAGATAAGGAGGGAGTGGCAGCTCTGAGCTGCTGGTGTTTTCCTCGTTACAGTAGCGAAAGATGTGCCTGACAACCTTTGGCACCTGCAGCGGAACACAGGTCAGGGGGGTGCTGCTGTATTGTCGCGGACATCTTTTTTACTAAAAAATCTTTTTTAAGGATTTTTTCTCTTTTCTGAGGAGCTGAAGCTTCGATGAAACAAAAGCAAACAATGGTTATACTGCTGCTCGTAAGCAATGCAACAAGTCCACCTGTGATTGGCCCATCTTAGATGTTTATAATTAATGGCCAATTAATCAAAGACAGAGCTATCTCAGCTTTGTTGTTCATTCTTTTCTATTCTTAGCCTAGCTAGCATCTGAAGAAACCTTTCTCTTTCATTCTAGTATAGTTTTAATGTAATATATATATCATAAATAATAAATCAAGCCTTCTGATCACAGAGTCAACATTCTCGTCTCGTCTTCATCCTGAAAACCCCCCTTGTGACCACACGGTCACAGCTGTATCTTGGGCTTGTCCTGCCCATCCCTCTGTCAGGATTTAAATAACACAGCCTAACCCATCTCAAAGCACTGCCAAAGAGGGAAAATCACATCAAACAAGCCACGACACCAGCACAGGTGTGGCAAAAAGGAAGGTGTGAATGCCACAGGCCACTTACATCCGTCAGCCACATCTCAGGGGAGTTCATGGCCTCCTCCAGAAAACTCCGCAGGGCCATCCTTGTTCATGAGGTTGGAGCGTCCCAAGAACTCGATGGCCTCAAGGACTGACGTGCGGTCCTCTTGTCTGGCTCGAGGTATTTCCCAAAGGCCTGGGGCAGGAAGGAAGGGAGCAGATGCCAGTGCCAGCCAGTGCACCTTTCCCCCCACTCACATTTCCTATCCTTTGCTGTCCTCCTGTTTTCTTGCCCTTTTCTCCCTCATGTTTCCTGCTATTTTTCCCTCTCAAGTTTCCCACCCTTTTTCTCCTCTTATTTCCTTCCCTTTTCCCCGATATTTCTTGCCCTTTTTCCCCTTCACATTTCCCGCCCTTTTTCTCCCCTCACGTGTTCCAGCCCTTTTTCCCCTTCACATTTCCCGCCATTTTCCCACACCCCTCACATTCCCCTCCTTTCTCCCCCTCACATTTCCCCCCACTTTTCTCCCATCATGTTTCCCGCCCTCCTTCTCCCCTCACATTTCCCACCATTTTCTCCTTCTTGTTTCCCCTCACATTTCCTTTTCTTTCTCCTTTCATATTTCCGCTCCCTTTCTCCCCTCGCCTTCCCCGCCATTTTGTCCCCTCACATTTCCCGCCCTTTTCCTCCTCCCGTTTCCCGCCCTCAATTTCTCACAATTCTCATTTCACCAGGGACATCCCCGCTGATTTCTGTGCCCCTTTGCACACACAAATCCCCCTGCTGATGCCACAGGTGAGAGCCCCCAGCAAGGTGGGACGGCTCCATACCTGAACCCTTGCTGGCGCTGGACGCGTTCACCCAGGGAATTGATCTCGAATTCCCAGTTTTCTGGGGGCTCGACCTGACTCTCTGCTGCATCACCTAAAAAAGAGGTGATGGTGGCACCCACACCAAGAACAAGGGGCCGTCACAAGGCCAAGGAGGACAAACAGGTGTACGTGGGGAACGCAGCCCACCACGGCTTCTCATTACCTTTCTGCTCAAAGAGGAACCCCACGAGGCAGCAGAGAATTTCCACCACCGCTGAGATGCTTTCGGGGGGGCTTGAACAACTTGAAAACACAGATTGGCCCACCAGCTTCCCCAGGACCGGCTTCTGGATCAGTTTTCTGGTAGCATCATCGTCCTCATCCTCATCTTCAAGCTGGGGAAGAAGAGCAGAAGGGTTGAGGTGAGGTCTGAAGGCATTTTTTGGGCTGAGGCTGACCAGGTACGCCAGGGATGACGAGGGTGACCCAGTCCTCACCTCCTTGGCGACAGCATCGACCAGCAGACGGATCAGCGGCTGGATCCTCTCTATGGCCCTCTCCTGCACTGATGCCATGTCAGAGAACAGGTAATCCAGCAGAACCTGTGGGACAGAGAAGCTGCAGGTGAGAAAGAAAAAGTTCTTCCTCCCTCGAGAAACAACTTTTGCTGATAACAGCTGTCAAATGTCACTGCACGACCGATAAGAACTGCCAGCATCCCATCGTGAGCATGCTGCGCCCAGAGGGAGGAGCCAAGCATTTATAATCCAGGAAGTTCTAACAGCTTCTCCACTAGATTCCCTAGAAAAAACCAGCAGCTGCCTCTTCTTCACTAGATCTCCCAGAGAAGAATGCTCCCATATTTATTTTTTTGCCTGAGAGCCCCTTAATTTGTAATTTATAGCAATTCAGAAAAGTTGAAGAAAGTTTACATTCTCCATTTCAGGAGAAGCTTAGCACCAAGACACAAGCAGCAGCAACATGGCTCCTGTCCTGAGGAACACTTGCACCATCCTATTTTCTTCCCTATTAAAGAACTGTTATTTCCTGCTCCCAGATCTTTTTTTCCCCCTAAGTTTAAAAATTTATATCAATTCAGAAAAAGTGGAGAAAGTTTATGTTCTCCATTTCAGGAGAAGCTTAGCACCAAGACACAAGCAGCAGCAACATGGCTCCTGTCCTGAGAAACACCTGCACCATCCTATTTTCTTCCCTATCAAAGAACTGTTATTTCCTGCTCCAAGATTTTTTTTTGCCCTTAATTTATAATTTATAGCAATTCAGAAAAGTGAAGAAAGTTTATGTTCTCCATTTCAGGAGAAGTTTAACAGACTCTTGTCTTTCCAAACCGAGACACAAGCAGCAGCAGCATGGCTCCTGTCCTGAGGAACACCTGGCAACCATCCTATTTCCTTCCCTATTAAAGAACTGTTATTTTCCTGCTCCCTTTTTTTTTTTTATTTTTCCCTTATTTTATAATTTTATAGCAATGCAGAAAAGTGAAGAAAGTTTACATTCTCCATTTCAGGAGAAGCTTAGCACCACGACAACAAGCAGAAGCATGGCTCCTGTCCTGAGGAAACACCTGCACCGTCCTATTTCCTTCCCTATTAAAGAACTGTTATTTTCTGCTCCCAGATTTTTTTCTTTTTTTTGCCTGAGAGCCCCTTAATTTATATTTTATAGCAAGGCAGAAAAGTGAAGAAAGTTGTATGTTCATTTCATGAGAAGTTTAACAGACTCCTGTCTTTCCAAACCAAGACACAAAGCAGCAGCATCATGGCTCCTGTCCTGAGAAACACCTGCACCATCCTATTTTCTTCCCTATTAAAGAAACTGTTATTTCCTGCTCCCAGATTTTTTTTTTTTTTGGCCGTTAATTTAAACCTTATAGCAATTCAGAAAAAGTGAGGAAAGTTTATACGTTCTCCATTTCAGGAGAAGCTTAGCACCAAGACCACAAGCAGCAGCAACATGGCTCCTGTCCTGAGGAACACTTGCACCATCCTATTTTCTTCCCTATCAAAGAACTGTTATTTCCCTGCTCCCAGATTTTTTTTTTGCCATAATTATAAACTTACAGCAATTCAGAAAAGTGAAGAAAGTTTATGTTCATTTCATGAGAAGTTTACAACAGACTCGATGTCCTTTCCAAACCAAGACACAAGCAGCAGCAGCATGGCTCCTGTCCTGAGAAACACTTGCACTGTCTACTTTTCTTCCCTATTAAAGAACTGTTATTTCCTGCTCCCATATATATATTTTTCTTTTCCTTAATTTATAATTTATAGCAAGGCAGAAAAGTGAAGAAAGTTTATGTTCATTTCATGAAAAGTTTAACAGACTCTTGTCGTTTCCAAACTGAGACACAAGGAGCAGCAGCATGGCTATGTCCTGAGGAACACCTGCTCCATCCTATTTCCTTCCCTATTAAAGAACTGCTATTTCCTGCTCCCAGATATATTTTTTTTTCCTTAATTTATAATTTATAGCAATTCAGAAAAGTGAAGAAGGTTTTTACATTCTCCATTTCAGGAGAAGCCTAGCACCCAAGACACAAGCGAGCAGCAACATGGCTCCTGTCCTGAGGAACACCTGCACCAGCCTATTTTCTTCCCTATTAAAGAACAGTTATTTCCTGCTCCCAGATTTTTTTTTGCCCTTAATTTTATAATTTATAGCAATGCAGAAAAGTGAAGAAAGTTTATGTTCATTTCATGAGAAGTTTAACAGACTCTTGTCTTTCCAAACCAAGACACAAGCAGCAGCAGCATGGCTCCTGTCCTGAGGAACACCTGCACCAGCCTATTTCCTTCCCTATTAAAGAACTGTTATTTCCTGCTCCCAGATTTTTATTTTTTTCCCCTTAATTTATCATTTATAGCAATTCAGAAAAGTGAAGAAAGTTTACGTTCTCCATTTCAGGAGAAGCTTAGCACCAAGACACACAGCAGCAGCAGCATGGCTCCTGTCCTGAGGAACACCGTGCACCATCCTATTTCCTTCCCTAGTAAAGAACTGTTATTTTCCTGCTCCCAGATTTTTTTTGCCCTTAATTTATACTTTATAGCAAGGCAGAAAAGTGAGAAAGTTTATGTTCATATCATGAGAAGTTTAAACAGACTCTTGTCTTTCCAAACCAAGAGACAAGCAGCAGCAGCATGGTTCCTGTCCTGAGAAACACCTCCACCACCCTATTTTCTTCCCTATTAAAGAACTGTTATTTCCTGCTCCCATATATAATATATATATTTTCCTGTAATTTATAATTTATAGCAAGGCAGAAAGAAGTGAAGAAAGTTTACATTCTCCATTTCAGGAGAAGCTTAGCACAAGACCACAAGCAGCCAGCAACATGGCTCCTGTCCTGGGGAACACCTGCACCGTCCTATTTCCTTCCCTATTAAAGAACTGTTATTTCCTGCTCCCAGATTTTTTTTTGCCCTTAATTTATAATTTATAGCAAGGCAGAAAAGTGAAGAAAGTTTATGTTCATTTCATGAGAAGTTTAACAGACTCCTGTCTTTCCAAACCAAGCCACAAGCAGCAGCAGCATGGCTCCTGTCCTGAGGAACACCTGCACCATCCTATTTTCTTCCCTCTTAAAGAATTGTTTCCTGCTCCCGGATTTTTTTTTTCCTTAATTTATAATTTATAGCAATGCAGAAAAGTGAAGAACGTTTACATTCTCCATTTCAGGAGAAGCTCAGCAGACTCCCTTCTTTCCAAAACCAAGAGACAAGCAGCAGCAAACATGGCTCCTGTCCTGAGGAACACTTGCGCCATTCTATTTTCTTCCCCTATTAAAGAACTGTTATTTCCTGCTCCCAGATTTTTTTTGCCCTTAATTTATAATTTATAGCAATTCAGAAAAGTGTGAAGAAAGTTTATGTTCTCCATTTCATGAGAAGTTTAACAGACTCTTGTCTTTCCAAACCAAGACACAAGCAGCAGCAGCATGGCTCCTGTCCTGAGGAACACCTCAACATCCTATTTTCTTCCCTATTAAAAGAACTGCTATTTCCTGCTCCTATATTGTCTTTATTCCCCCTAACTTAAAACCTTATAGCAATTCAGAAAAGTGAAGAAAGTTTATGTTCCTTTCATGAGAAGTTTAACAGACTCCTGTCTTTCCAAACCAAGACACAAGCAGCAGCAACATGGCTCCTGTCCTGAGGAACACTTGCACCATCCTATTTCCTTCCCTATTAAAGAACTGTTATTTCCTGCTCCCAGATTATTTATTTCCCATTAATTTATAATTTATAGCAGTGCAGAAAAGTGAAGAAAGTTTACTATTTCATTTCAGGAGAAGCTCAGCAGACTCCTGTCTTTCCAAACCAAGAGACAAGCAGCATGGCTCCTCTCCTGAGGAAACACCGGCACCATCCAATTTCCTTCCCTATTAAAGAAGAACTGTTATTCCTGCTCCCAGATTTTTTCCCCCTAATTTAAAATTTATATCAATTCAGAAAAGTGAAGAAAGTTTACATTCTCCATTTCAGGAGAAGCTTAGCACCAAGAACACAAGCAGCAGCAGCATGGCTCCTGTCCTGAGAAACACCTGCACCATCCTATTTTCTTCCCTATTAAAGAACTGTTATTTCCTGCTCCCATATATATATTTTTTTCCTTAATTTATAATTTATAGCAAGGCAGAAAGTGAAGAAAGTTTATGTTCTCCATTTCAGGAGTAGTTTAACAGACTCTTGTCTTTCCAAACCAAGACACAAACAGCAGCAACATGGCTCCTGTCCTGAGGCAACACCTGCACGATCCTATTTTTCTTCCCTATTAAAGAACTGTTATTCGCTGCTCCAGATTTTTTTTTTCCCAGAAAAGTGAAGAAAGTTTACGTTCTCCATTTCAGGAGAAGCTCAGCAGAATCCTGTCTTTCCAAACCAAGACACACAGCAGCATCAATATGGCCCCTGTCCTGAGGATCACTTGCACCGTCCTATTTTCTTCCCTATTAAAGAACTGTTATTTCCTGCTCCCAATTTTTTCTTTTTTTGCCTGAGAGCCCCTTAATTTAAAATTTATAGCAATTCAGAAAAGTGGAGAAAAGTTTACATTCTCCATTTCAGGAGAAGCTTAGCACCAAGACAACAAGCAGCAGCAGCATGGCTCCTGTCCTGAGGAACACCTGCACCATCCTATTTCCTTCACCTATTAAAGAAATGTTATTTCCTGCTCCACAGATTTTTTTTTTGACGCGTATTATCTATTTATAGCAATTCAGAAAAGTGAAGAAAGTTTATGTTCATTTCATTGAGAAATTTAACAGACTCTCGTCTTTCCAAACCAATACACAAGCAGCCAGCAGCATGGCTCCTGTCCTGAGGAACACCTGCACCATTCTATTTTCTTCCCTATTAAAGAACGGTTATTTCCTGCTCCCTTTTTGTTTTTTTTTTTTTTTCAGAAAAGTGAAGAAAGTTTACGTTCTCCATTTCAGGAGAAGCTCAGCAGAATCCTGTCTTTCCAACCAAGAGACAAGCAAGCAGCAGCATGGCTCCTGTCCTGAGGAACACCTGCACCATCCTATTTCCTTCCCTATTAATGAACTGTTATTTCCTGCTCCCATATATATATTTTTTTCCTTAATTTTATAATTTATAGCAATTCAGAAAAGTGAAGAAAGTTTGACGTTCTCCATTTCAGGAGAAGCTTAGCACCAAGTACACAAACAGCAGCAGCATGTTTCCTCTCCTGAGGAACACCTGCCCCATCCTCAGGCTTCCTCTGCCCTCAAGGCAAACCCTGCAGGGAGGGCTCCTCCAGGACAAGCCTGGGCACAACCCCCGAGCTCCCTTCCCCCCTCCACCTGGAGCTGTTCCTTCACCTTCCCCACCAGTCCAGACCTCCAAGATGGTCCGGCAGCATCTCGTAGCTTTTGATGCCGGGAGAGTTGAGCACCATCACCTCCAGCATGGTGTCCATGGACACCTAGGGCCTGCGAGGACGACAGAGAGCAGGTGGCCGTCACTCCGGTGTCCCTCACAGGCGCCAGGGCGCCGATCTGAACGCCCAGTTTGAGGGGAGGGACACGGGAACGGGCTGGGTGCCGGGGGGCAGAGCGCCAGGGGAGGGAGGAATGGGATGGAGGAATGAGGGTTGGGATGGATCCAGCATGGGATGAAGGAATGAGGGTTGGGATGGAGGAATGGGATGAAGGAATGAGGGTTGGGATGGATCCAGCATGGGATGAAGGAACGAGGGTTGGGATGGATCCAGCATGGGATGAAGGAATGAGGGTTGGGAATGGATCCAGCGTGGGATAAAGGAATGAGGGTTGGGATGGATCCAGCATGGCATGAAGGAATGAGGGTTGGGATGGATCCAGCATGGGATGAAGGAATGAGGGGTTGGGATGGAGGTAATGAGATGAAGGAATGAGAGGTTGGGATGGATGCAACATGGGATGAAGGAATGAGGTTGGGATTGGATCCAGCATGGGATGGAGGAATGAGGGTTGGGATTGGAGGAATGGGATGAAGGAATGAGGGTTGGGATGGATGCAACATGGGATGAAGGAATGAGGGTTGGGATGGATCCAGCATGGGATGGAGGAATGAGGGGTTGGGATGGATCCGGCATGGCATGCAGGAATGAGGGTTGGGATGGATCCAGCATGGCATGAACGCAATGAGGGTTGGGATGGATCCAGCACTGGCATGAAGGAATGAGGGTTGGGATGGAGGAATGGGATGTGAGGAATGAGGGTTGGGATGGATTCCAGCATGGGATGAAGGAACGTAGGGATTGGGATGGATCCAGCATGGGATGAAGGAATGAGGGTTGGGATGGATCCAGCATGGGATGAAGGAACGAGGGTTGGGATGGAGGAATGGGATGAAGGAATGAGGGTTGGGATGGATCCAGCATGGGATGAAGGAATGAGGGTTGGGGATGGATCCAGCATGGATGAAGGAATGAGGGTTGGGGGTGGAACCAGCATGGGATGAAGGAATGAGTGGTTGGGGTGGATCCAGCATGGGATGAAGGAATGAGGGTTGGGATGGATCCAGCATGGGATGAAGGAATGAGGGTTGGGATGGAGGAATGGGATGGAGGAGATGAGGGTTGGGATGGATCCAGCATGGGATGAAGGAATTGAGGGTTGGGATGGATCCAGCACGGGATGAAGGAATGAGGGTTGGGGATGGATCCAGCATGGGATGAAGGAATGAGGGTTGGGATGGATCCAGCATGGGATGAAGGAATGAGGGTTGGGATGGATCCAGCGTGGGATGAAGGAATGAGGGTTGGGATGGATCCAGCATGGGATGAAGCAGATGAGGGTTGGGATGGATCCAGCAAGGGATGAAGGAACGAGGGTTTGGGATGGGAGTCCAGCATGGGATGAAGGAATGAGGGTTGGGATGGATCCAGCATGGGATGAAGGAATGAGGGTTGGGATGGAGGAATGGGATGAAGGAATGAGGGTTGGGATGGAGGAATGGGATGGAGGAATGAGGGGTTGGGATGGATCCAGCATGGGATGAATGGAATGAGGGTTGGGATGGATCCAGCATGGGATTGAAGGAATGAGGGTTGGGATGGATCCAGCATGGGGATGGAGGAATGAGGGTTGGGATGGATCCAGCATGGGATGAAGGAATTGAGGGTTGGGATGGAGGAATGGGATGAAGGAACGAGGGTTGGGATGGATCCAGCACGGGATGATGGAATGAGGGTTGGGATTGGATCCAGCATGGGATGAAGGAATGAGGGTTGGGATGGATCCAGCATGTGGATGAAGGAATGAGGGTTGGGGATGGATCCAGCATGGGATTGAAGGAATGAGGGTTGGGATGGATCCAGCATGGGATGAAGGAAGAGGGTTGGGGTGGATCCAGCATGGGATGAAGGAATGAGGGATGGGGTGGATCCAGCATGGGGATGAAGGATGAGGGTTTGGGATGGATCCAGCATGGGATGAAGGATTGAGGGTTGGGAATGGAGGAATGGGGATGGAGGAATGAGGTTTGGATGGATCCAGCATGGGATGAAGGAATGAGGGTTGGGATGGATCCAGCACGGGATGAAGGAATGAGGGTTGGGATGGATCCAGCATGGGATGAAGGAATGAGGGTTGGGATGTATCCAGCATGGGATGAAGGAATGAGGGTTGGGATGGATCCAGCACGGGATGAAGGAATGAGGGTTGGGGATGGATCCAGCATGGGATGAAGCAATGAGGGTTGGGATGGATCACAGCTTGGGATGAAGGAAAGAGGGTTGGGTATGGATCAAGCATGAGATGAAGGAATGAGGGTTGGGATGGATCCAGCAGGGGATGAAGGAATGAGGGTTGGGATGGAGGAATGGGATGAAGGAATGAGGGTTAGGATGGAGGAATGGGGATGGAGGAATGAGTGTTGGGATGGATCCAGCATGGGATGAAGGAATGAGGGTTGGGATGGGATCCAGCATGGGATGAAGGAATGAGGGTTGGGATGGATCCAGCATGGGATGGAGGAATGAGGGTTGGGATGGATCCAGCATGGTGATGAAGGAATGAGGGTTGGGGATGGAGGAATGGGATGAAGGAACGAGGGTTGGGATGGATCCAGCACGGGATTGAAGGAATGAGGGTTGGGATGGATCCAGCATGGATGAAGGAACGAGGGGTTGGGATGGATCCAGCATGGGATGAAGGAATGAGGGTTGGGATGGAATCCAGCGTGGGATGAAGGAATTGAGGGTTGGGATGGATCCAGCATGGGATGAAGGAATGAGGGTTGGGATGGATCCAGCATGGGATGAAGGAATGAGGGTTGGGATGGATCCAGCATGGGATGAAGGAATGAGGGTTGGGATGGATCCAGCATGGGGATGAAGGAATGAGGGTTGGGGTGGATCCAGCATGGGATGAAGGAATGAGGGTTGGGGTGGATCCAGCATGGATGAAGGAATGAGGTGTTGGGATGGATCCAGCATGGATGAAGGAATGAGGGTTGGGATGGAGGAATGGGATGGAGGAATGAGGGTTGGGATGGATCCAGCATGGGATGAAGGAATGAGGGTTGGGATGGATCCAGCATGGGATGAAGGAATGAGGGTTGGGATGGATCCAGCATGGGATGAAGGAATGAGGGTTGGGATGGATCCAGCGTGGGATGAAGGGAATGAGGGTTGGGATGGATCCAGCATGGGATGAAGGAATGAGGGTTGGGATGGATCCAGCATGGGATGGAGGGAATGAGGGTTGGGATGGATCCAGCATGGGATGAAGGAATGAGGGTTGGGATGGAGGAACGGGATGAAGGAATGAGGGTTGGGATGGATCCAGCATGGGATGAAGGAACGAGGGTTGGGATGGATCCAGCATGGGATGAAGGAATGAGGGTTGGGATGGATCCAGCATGGGATGAAGGAATGAGGGTTGGGATGGATCCAGCATGGGATGAAGGAATGAGGGTTGGGATGGAGGAATGGGATGGAGGAATGAGGGTTGGGGATGGATGCAGCATGGGATGAAGGAACGAGGGTTGGGATGGATCCAGCATGGGATGAAGGAATGAGGGTTGGGGATGGATCCAGCAATGGGATGAAGGAACGAGGGTTGGGATGGAGGAATGGGATGAAGGAATGAGGGTTGGGATGGATCCAGCATGGGATGAAGGAATGAGGGTTGGGATGGATCCAGCATGGGATGAAGGAATGAGGGTTGGGGTGGATCCAGCATGGGATGAAGGAATGAGGGTTGGGGTGGATCCAGCATAGGATGAAGGAATGAGGGTTGGGATGGATCCAGCATGGGATGAAGGAATGAGGTTTGGGATGGAGGAATGGGATGGAGGAATGAGGGTTGGGATGGATCCAGCATGGGATGAAGGAATGAGGGTTGGGATGGATCCAGCACGGGATGAAGGAATGAGGGCTGGGATGGATCCAGCGTGGGATGAAGGAATGAGGGTTGGGATGGATCCAGCATGGGATGAAGCAATGAGGGTTGGGATGGATCCAGCAAGGGATGAAGGAACGAGGGTTGGGATGGATCCAGCATGGGATGAAAGAATGAGGGTTGGGATGGATCCAGCATGGGATGAAGGAATGAGGGTTGGGATGGAGGAATGGGATGGAGGAATGAGGGTTGGGATGGATCCAGCATGGGATGAAGGAATGAGGGGTTGGGATGGATCCAGCACGGGATGAAGGAATGAGGGTTGGGATGGATCCAGCGTGGGATGAAGGAATGAGGGTTGGGATGGATCCAGCATGGGATGAAGCAATGAGGGTTGGGATGGATCCAGCAAGGGATGAAGGAACGAGGGTTGGGATGGATCCAGCATGGGATGAAAGAATGAGGGTTGGGATGGATCCAGCATGGGATGAAGGAATGAGGGGTTGGGATGGATCCAGCATGGGATGAAGGAATGAGGGTTGGGATGGATCCAGCGTGGGATGAAGGAATGAGGGTTGGGATGGATCCAGCATGGGATGAAGCAATGAGGGTTGGGATGGATCCAGCAAGGGATGAAGGAACGAGGGTTGGGATGGATCCAGCATGGGATGAAAGAATGAGGGTTGGGATGGATCCAGCATGGGATGAAGGAATGAGGGTTGGGATGGAGGAATGGGATGAAGGAATGAGGGTTGGGGGATGGAGGAATGGGATGGAGGAATGAGGGTTGGGATGGATCCAGCATGGGATGAAGGAATGAGGGTTGGGATGGATCCAGCATGGGATGGAGGAATGAGGGTTGGGATGGATCCAGCATGGGATGAAGGAATGAGGGTTGGGATGGATCCAGCATGGGATGAAGGAATGAAGGTTGGGATGGATCCAGCGTGGGATGAAGGAATGAGGGTTGGGATGGAGGAATGGGATGAAGGAACGAGGGTTGGGATGGATCCCAGCACGGGATGAAGGAATGAGGGTTGGGATGGATCCAGCATGGGATGAAGGAATGAGGGTTGGGATGGATCCAGCATGGGATGAAGGAATGAGGGTTGGGATGGATCCAGCATGGGATGAAGGAATGAGGGTTGGGATGGATCCAGCATGGGATGAAGGAATGAGGGTTGGGATGGATCCAGCATGGGATGAAGGAATGAGGGTTGGGATGGATCCAGCATGGGATGAAGGAATGAGGGTTGGGGTGGATCCAGCATGGGATGAAGGAAAGAGGGTTGGGGGTGGATCCAGCATGGGATGAAGGAATGAGGGTTGGGATGGATCCAGCATGGATGAAGGAATGAGGGTTGGGATGGAGGAATGGGATGGAGGAATGAGGGTTGGGATGGATCCAGCATGGGATGAAGGAATGAGGGTTGGGATGGATCCAGCACGGGATGAAGGAATGAGGGTTGGGATGGATCCAGCATGGGATGAAGGAATGAGGGCTGGGATGGATCCAGCATGGGATGAAGGAATGAGGGTTGGGATGGATCCAGCGTGGGATGAAGGAATGAGGGTTGGGATGGATCCAGCATGGGATGAAGCAATGAGGGTTGGGATGGATCCAGCAAGGGATGAAGGAACGAGGGTTGGGATGGATCCAGCATGGGATGAAGGAATGAGGGTTGGGATGGATCCAGCATGGGATGAAGGAATGAGGGTTGGGATGGAGGAATGGGATGAAGGAATGAGGGTTAGGATGGAGGAATGGGATGGAGGAATGAGGGTTGGGATGGATCCAGCATGGGATGAAGGAATGAGGGTTGGGATGGATCCAGCATGGGATGAAGGAATGAGGGTTGGGATGGATCCAGCATGGGATGGAGGAATGAGGGTTGGGATGGATCCAGCATGGGATGAAGGAATGAGGGTTGGGATGGAGGAATGGGATGAAGGAACGAGGGTTGGGATGGATCCAGCACGGGATGAAGGAATGAGGGTTGGGATGGATCCAGCATGGGATGAAGGAATGAGGGTTGGGATGGATCCAGCATGGGATGAAGGAATGAGGGTTGGGATGGATCCAGCATGGGATGAAGGAATGAGGGTTGGGGTGGATCCAGCATGGGATGAAGGAAAGAGGGTTGGGGGGTGGATCCAGCATGGGATGAAGGAATGAGGGTTGGGATGGATCCAGCATGGGATGAAGGAATGAGGGTTGGGATGGAGGAATGGGATGGAGGAATGAGGGTTGGGATGGATCCAGCATGGGATGAAGGAATGAGGGTTGGGGATGGATCCAGCACGGGATGAAGGAATGAGGGTTGGGATGGATCCAGCATGGGATGAAGGAATGAGGGCTGGGATGGATCCAGCATGGGATGAAGGAATGAGGGTTGGGATGGATCCAGCGTGGGATGAAGGAATGAGGGTTGGGATGGATCCAGCATGGGATGAAGCAATGAGGGTTGGGATGGATCCAGCAAGGGGATGAAGGAACGAGGGTTGGGATGGATCCAGCATGGGATGAAGGAATGAGGGTTGGGATGGATCCAGCATGGGATGAAGGAATGAGGGTTGGGATGGAGGAATGGGATGAAGGAATGAGGGTTAGGATGGAGGAATGGGATGGAGGAATGAGGGTTGGGATGGATCCAGCATGGGATGAAGGAATGAGGGTTGGGATGGATCCAGCATGGGATGAAGGAATGAGGGTTGGGATGGATCCAGCATGGGATGGAGGAATGAGGGTTGGGATGGATCCAGCATGGGATGAAGGAATGAGGGTTGGGATGGAGGAATGGGATGAAGGAACGAGGGTTGGGATGGATCCAGCACGGGATGAAGGAATGAGGGTTGGGATGGATCCAGCATGGGATGAAGGAATGAGGGTTGGGATGGATCCAGCATGGGATGAAGGAATGAGGGTTGGGATGGATCCAGCATGGGATGAAGGAATGAGGGGTTGGGATGGATCCAGCATGGGATGAAGGAATGAGGGTTGGGATGGATCCAGCATGGGATGAAGGAAGTGAGGGTTGGGATGGATCCAGCATGGGATGAAGGAACTGAGGGTTGGGATGGAGGAATGGGATGGAGGAATGAGGGTTGGGATGGATCCAGCATGGGATGAAGTTGAGATGGATCCAGCACGGGATGAAGGAATGAGGGTTGGGATGGATCCAGCATGGATGAAGGAATGAGGGTTGGGATGGATCCAGCATGGGATGAAGGAATGAGGGTTGGGATGGATCCAGCTTGGGATGAAGGAATGAGGGTTGGGGATGGATCCAGCATGGGATGAAGCAATGAGGGTTGGGATGGATCCAGCAAAGGATGAAGGAACGAGGGTTGGGATGGATCCAGCATGGGATGAAGGAATGAGGGTTGGGATGGATCCAGCATGGGATGAAGGAATGAGGGTTGGGATGGAGGAATGGGATGAAGGAATGAGGGTTGGGATGGATTCCAGCATGGGATGAAGGAATGAGGGTTGGGATGGATCCAGCATGGGATGAAGGAATGAGGGTTGGGATGGATCCAGCATGGGATGGAGGAATGAGGGTTGGGATGGATCCAGCATGGGATGAAGGAATGAGGGTTGGGATGGAGGAATGGGATGAAGGAATGAGGGTTGGGATGGATCCAGCACGGGATGAAGGAATGAGGGTTGGGATGGATCCAGCATGGGATGAGGGAATGAGGGTTGGGATGGATCCAGCGTGGGATGAAGGAATGAGGGTTGGGATGGATCCAGCATGGGATGAAGGAATGAGGGTTGGGATGGGATCCAGCATGGGATGAAGGAATGAGGGTTGGGATGGATCCAGCATGGGATGAAGGAATGAGGGTTGGGATGGATCCAGCATGGGATGAAGGAATGAGGGTTGGGATGGATCCAGCATGGGATGAAGGAATGAGGGTTGGGGTGGATCCAGCATGGATGAAGGAATGAGGGTTGGGATGGACCCAGCATGGGATGAAGGAATGAGGGTTGGGATGGAGGAATGGGATGGAGGAATGAGGGTTGGGATGGATCCAGCATGGGATGAAGGAATGGAGGGTTGGGATGGATCCAGCATGGGATGAAGGAATGAGGGTTGGGATGGATCCAGCATGGGATGAAGGAATGAGGGTTGGGATGGATCCAGCGTGGGATGAAGGAATGAGGGTTGGGATGGATCCAGCATGGGATGAAGGAATGAGGGTTGGGATGGATCCAGCATGGATGGAGGAATGAGGGTTGGGATGGATCCAGCATGGGATGAAGGAATGAGGGTTGGGATGGAGGAATGGGATGAAGGAACGAGGGTTGGGATGGATCCAGCACGGGATGAAGGAATGAGGGTTGGGATGGATCCAGCATGGGATGAAGGAATGAGGGTTGGGATGGAGGAATGGGATGAAGGAATGAGGGTTGGGATGGATCCGGCATGGCATGAAGGAATGAGGGTTGGGATGGATCCAGCATGGCATGAAGGAATGAGGGTTGGGATGGGAGGAATGGGATGGAGGAATGAGGGTTGGGATGGATCCAGCATGGGATGAAGGATCGAGGGTTGGGATGGATCCAGCATGGGATGAAGGAATGAGGGTTGGGATGGATCCAGCATGGGATGAAGGAACGAGGGTTGGGATGGAGGAATGGGATGAAGATGAGGGTTGGGATGGATCCAGCATGGGATGAAGGAATGAGGGTTGGGATGGATCCAGCATGGGATGAAGGAATGAGTGTTGGGGTGGATCCAGCATGGGATGAAGGAATGAGGGTTGGGGTGGATCCAGCATGGGATGAAGGAATGAGGGGTTGGGATGGATCCAGCATGGGATGAAGGAATGAGGGTTGGGATGGAGGAATGGGATGGAGGAATGAGGGTTGGGATGGATCCAGCACGGGATGAAGGAATGAGGGTTGGGATGGATCCAGCATGGGATGAAGGAATGAGGGTTGGGATGGATCCAGCATGGGATGAAGGAATGAGGGTTGGGATGGATCCAGCGTGGGATGAAGGAATGAGGGTTGGGATGGATCCAGCATGGGATGAAGCAATGAGGGTTGGGATGGATCCAGCAAGGGATGAAGGAACGAGGGTTGGGATGGATCCAGCATGGGATGAAAGAATGAGGGTTGGGATGGATCCAGCATGGGATGAAGGAATGAGGGTTGGGATGGAGGAATGGGATGAAGGAATGAGGGTTGGGATGGAGGAATGGGATGGAGGAATGAGGGTTGGGATGGATCCAGCATGGGATGAAGGAATGAGGGTTGGGATGGATCCAGCATGGGATGGAGGAATGAGGGTTGGGATGGATCCAGCATGGGATGAAGGAATGAGGGTTGGGATGGATCCAGCATGGGATGAAGGAATGAAGGTTGGGATGGATCCAGCGTGGGATGAAGGAATGAGGGTTGGGATGGAGGAATGGGATGAAGGAACGAGGGTTGGGATGGATCCAGCACGGGATGAAGGAATGAGGGTTGGGATGGATCCAGCATGGGATGAAGGAATGAGGGTTGGGATGGATCCAGCATGGGATGAAGGAATGAGGGTTGGGATGGATCCAGCATGGGATGAAGGAATGAGGGTTAGGATGGATCCAGCATGGGATGAAGGAATGAGGGTTGGGGTGGATCCAGCATGGGATGAAGGAATGAGGGTTGGGGTGGATCCAGCATGGGATGAAGGAATGAGGGTTGGGATGGGATCCAGCATGGGATGAAGGAATGAGGGTTGGGATGGAGGAATGGGATGGAGGAATGAGGGTTGGGATGGATCCAGCATGGGATGAAGGAATGAGGGTTGGGATGGATCCAGCACGGGATGAAGGAATGAGGGTTGGGGGTGGATCCAGCATGGGATGGAGGAATGAGGGTTGGGATGGATCCAGCATGGGATGAAGGAATGAGGGTTGGGATGGATCCAGCATGGGATGAAGGAATGAAGGTTGGGATGGATCCAGCGTGGGATGAAGGAATGAGGGTTGGGATGGAGGAATGGGATGAAGGAACGAGGGTTGGGATGGATCCAGCACGGGATGAAGGAATGAGGGTTGGGATGGATCCAGCATGGGATGAAGGAATGAGGGTTGGGATGGATCCAGCATGGGATGAAGGAATGAGGGTTGGGATGGATCCAGCATGGGATGAAGGAATGAGGGTTGGGATGGATCCAGCATGGGATGAAGGAATGAGGGTTGGGATGGATCCAGCATGGGATGAAGGAATGAGGGTTGGGATGGATCCAGCATGGGATGAAGGAATGAGGGTTGGGATGGATCCAGCATGGGATGGAGGAATGAGGGTTGGGATGGATCCAGCATGGGATGAAGGAATGAGGGTTGGGATGGAGGAATGGGATGAAGGAATGAGGGTTGGGATGGATCCAGCACGGGATGAAGGAATGAGGGTTGGGATGGATCCAGCATGGGATGAGGGAATGAGGGTTGGGATGGATCCAGCGTGGGATGAAGGAATGAGGGTTGGGATGGATCCAGCATGGGATGAAGGAATGAGGGTTGGGATGGATCCAGCATGGGATGAAGGAATGAGGGTTGGGATGGATCCAGCATGGGATGAAGGAATGAGGGTTGGGATGGATCCAGCATGGGATGAAGGAATGAGGGTTGGGGTGGATCCAGCATGGGATGAAGGAATGAGGGTTGGGGTGGATCCAGCATGGGATGAAGGAATGAGGGTTGGGATGGATCCAGCATGGGATGAAGGAATGAGGGTCTGGATGGAGGAATGGGATGGAGGAATGAGGGTTGGGATGGATCCAGCATGGGATGAAGGAATGAGGGTTGGGATGGATCCAGCATGGGATGGAGGAATGAGGGTTGGGATGGATCCAGCATGGGATGAAGGAATGAGGGTTGGGATGGAGGAATGGGATGAAGGAACGAGGGTTGGGATGGATCCAGCACGGGATGAAGGAATGAGGGTTGGGATGGATCCAGCATGGGATGAAGGAATGAGGGTTGGGATGGAGGAATGGGATGAAGGAATGAGGGTTGGGATGGATCCGGCATGGCATGAAGGAATGAGGGTTGGGATGGATCCAGCATGGCATGAAGGAATGAGGGTTGGGATGGAGGAATGGGATGGAGGAATGAGGGTTGGGATGGATCCAGCATGGGATGAAGGAACGAGGGTTGGGATGGATCCAGCATTGGGATGAAGGAATGAGGTTTTGGGATGGATCCAGCATGGGATGAAGGAACGAGGGTTGGGATGGAGGAATGGGATGAAGGAATGAGGGTTGGGATGGATCCAGCATGGGATGAAGGAATGAGGGTTGGGATGGATCCAGCATGGGATGAAGGAATGAGGGTTGGGGTGGATCCAGCATGGGATGAAGCAATGAGGGTTGGGGTGGATCCAGCATGGGATGAAGGAATGAGGGTTGGGATGGATCCAGCATGGGATGAAGGAATGAGGGTTGGGATGGAGGAATGGGATGGAGGAATGAGGGTTGGGATGGATCCAGCATGGGATGAAGGAATGAGGGTTGGGATGGATCCAGCACGGGATGAAGGAATGAGGGTTGGGATGGATCCAGCATGGGATGAAGGAATGAGGGTTGGGATGGATCCAGCATGGGATGAAGGAATGAGGGTTGGGATGGATCCAGCGTGGGATGAAGGAATGAGGGTTGGGATGGATCCAGCATGGGATGAAGCAATGAGGGTTGGGATGGATCCAGCAAGGGATGAAGGAACGAGGGTTGGGATGGATCCAGCATGGGATGAAAGAATGAGGGTTGGGATGGATCCAGCATGGGATGAAGGAATGAGGTTTGGGATGGAGGAATGGGATGGAGGAATGAGGGTTGGGATGGATCCAGCATGGGATGAAGGAATGAGGGTTGGGATGGATCCAGCACGGGATGAAGGAATGAGGGTTGGGATGGATCCAGCGTGGGATGAAGGAATGAGGGTTGGGATGGATCCAGCATGGGATGAAGCAATGAGGGTTGGGATGGATCCAGCAAGGGATGAAGGAACGAGGGTTGGGATGGATCCAGCATGGGATGAAAGAATGAGGGTTGGGATGGATCCAGCATGGGATGAAGGAATGAGGGTTGGGATGGAGGAATGGGATGGAGGAATGAGGGTTGGGATGGATCCAGCATGGGATGAAGGAATGAGGGTTGGATGGATCCAGCACGGGATGAAGGAATGAGGGTTGGGATGGATCCAGCGTGGGATGAAGGAATGAGGGTTGGGATGGATCCAGCATGGGATGAAGCAATGAGGGTTGGGATGGATCCAGCAAGGGATGAAGGAACGAGGGTTGGGATGGATCCAGCATGGGATGAAAGAATGAGGGTTGGGATGGATCCAGCATGGGATGAAGGAATGAGGGTTGGGATGGATCCAGCATGGGATGAAGGAATGAGGGTTGGGATGGATCCAGCGTGGGATGAAGGAATGAGGGTTGGGATGGATCCAGCATGGGATGAAGCAATGAGGGTTGGGATGGATCCAGCAAGGGATGAAGGAACGAGGGTTGGGATGGATCCAGCATGGGATGAAAGAATGAGGGTTGGGATGGAACCAGCATGGGATGAAGGAATGAGGGTTGGGATGGAGGAATGGGATGAAGGAATGAGGGTTGGGATGGAGGAATGGGATGGAGGAATGAGGGTTGGGATGGATCCAGCATGGGATGAAGGAATGAGGGTTGGGATGGATCCAGCATGGGATGGAGGAATGAGGGGTTGGGATGGATCCAGCATGGGATGAAGGAATGAGGGTTGGGATGGATCCAGCATGGGATGAAGGAATGAAGGTTGGGATGGATCCAGCGTGGGATGAAGGAATGAGGGTTGGGATGGAGGAATGGGATGAAGGAACGAGGGTTGGGATGGATCCAGCACGGGATGAAGGAATGAGGGTTGGGATGGATCCAGCATGGGATGAAGGAATGAGGGTTGGGATGGATCCAGCATGGGATGAAGGAATGAGGGTTGGGATGGATCCAGCATGGGATGAAGGAATGAGGGTTGGGATGGATCCAGCATGGGATGAAGGAATGAGGGTTGGGATGGATCCAGCATGGGATGAAGGAATGAGGGTTGGGATGGATCCAGCATGGGATGAAGGAATGAGTGTTGGGGTGGATCCAGCATGGGATGAAGGAAAGAGGGTTGGGGTGGATCCAGCATGGGATGAAGGAATGAGGGTTGGGATGGATCCAGCATGGGATGAAGGAATGAGGGTTGGGATGGAGGAATGGGATGGAGGAATGAGGGTTGGGATGGATCCAGCACGGGATGAAGGAATGAGGGTTGGGATGGATCCAGCACGGGATGAAGGAATGAGGGTTGGGATGGATCCAGCATGGATGAAGGAATGAGGGTTGGGATGGATCCAGCATGGGATGAAGGAATGAGGGTTGGGATGGATCCAGCGTGGGATGAAGGAATGAGGGTTGGGATGGATCCAGCATGGGATGAAGCAATGAGGGTTGGGATGGATCCAGCAAGGGATGAAGGAACGAGGGTTGGGATGGATCCAGCATGGGATGAAGCAATGAGGGTTGGGATGGATCCAGCATGGGATGAAGGAATGAGGGTTGGGATGGAGGAATGGGATGAAGGAATGAGGGTTAGGATGGAGGAATGGGATGGAGGAATGAGGGTTGGGATGGATCCAGCATGGGATGAAGGAATGAGGGTTGGGATGGATCCAGCATGGGATGAAGGAATGAGGGTTGGGATGGATCCAGCATGGGATGGAGGAATGAGGGTTGGGATGGATCCAGCATGGGATGAAGGAATGAGGGTTGGGATGGAGGAATGGGATGAAGGAACGAGGGTTGGGATGGATCCAGCACGGGAATAAGGAATGAGGGTTGGGATGGATCCAGCATGGGATGAAGGAATGAGGGTTGGGATGGATCCAGCATGGGATGAAGGAATGAGGGTTGGGATGGATCCAGCATGGGATGAAGGAATGAGGGTTGGGATGGATCCAGCATGGGATGAAGGAATGAGGGTTGGGATGGATCCAGCATGGGATGAAGGAATGAGGGTTGGGATGGAGGAATGGGATGAAGGAATGAGGGTTGGGATGGATCCAGCATGGGATGAAGGAATGAGGGTTGGGATGGATCCAGCATGGGATGAAGGAATGAGGGTTGGGATGGATCCAGCATGGGATGGAGGAATGAGGGTTGGGATGGATCCAGCATGGGATGAAGGAATGAGGGTTGGGATGGAGGAATGGGATGAAGGAATGAGGGTTGGATGGATCCAGCACGGGATGAAGGAATGAGGGTTGGGATGGATCCAGCATGGGATGAGGGAATGAGGGTTGGGATGGATCCAGCGTGGGATGAAGGAATGAGGGTTGGGATGGATCCAGCATGGGATGAAGGAATGAGGGTTGGGATGGATCCAGCATGGGATGAAGGAATGAGGGTTGGGATGGATCCAGCATGGGATGAAGGAATGAGGGTTGGGATGGATCCAGCATGGGATGAAGGAATGAGGGTTGGGATGGATCCAGCATGGGATGAAGGAATGAGGGTTGGGATGGATCCAGCATGGGATGAAGGAATGAGGGTTGGGATGGATCCAGCATGGGATGAAGGAATGAGGGTTGGGATGGAGGAATGGGATGGAGGAATGAGGGTTGGGATGGATCCAGCATGGGATGAAGGAATGAGGGTTGGGATGGATCCAGCATGGGATGAAGGAATGAGGGTTGGGATGGATCCAGCATGGGATGAAGGAATGAGGGTTGGGATGGATCCAGCGTGGGATGAAGGAATGAGGGTTGGGATGGATCCAGCATGGGATGAAGGAATGAGGGTTGGGATGGATCCAGCATGGGATGGAGGAATGAGGGTTGGGATGGATCCAGCATGGGATGAAGGAATGAGGGTTGGGATGGAGGAATGGGATGAAGGAACGAGGGTTGGGATGGATCCAGCAAGGGATGAAGGAATGAGGGTTGGGATGGATCCAGCATGGGATGAAGGAATGAGGGTTGGGATGGAGGAATGGGATGAAGGAATGAGGGTTGGGATGGATCCGGCATGGCATGAAGGAATGAGGGTTGGGATGGATCCAGCATGGCATGAAGGAATGAGGGTTGGGATGGAGGAATGGGATGGAGGAATGAGGGGTTGGGATGGATCCAGCATGGGATGAAGGAACGAGGGTTGGGATGGATCCAGCATGGGATGAAGGAATGAGGGTTGGGATGGATCCAGCATGGGATGAAGGAACGAGGGTTGGGATGGAGGAATGGGATGAAGGAATGAGGGTTGGGATGGATCCAGCATGGGATGAAGGAATGAGGGTTGGGATGGATCCAGCATGGGATGAAGGAATGAGTGTTGGGGTGGATCCAGCATGGGATGAAGGAATGAGGGTTGGGGTGGATCCAGCATGGGATGAAGGAATGAGGGTTGGGATGGATCCAGCATGGGATGAAGGAATGAGGGTTGGGATGGAGGAATGGGATGGAGGAATGAGGGTTGGGATGGATCCAGCACGGGATGAAGGAATGAGGGTTGGGATGGATCCAGCATGGGATGAAGGAATGAGGGTTGGGATGGATCCAGCATGGGATGAAGGAATGAGGGTTGGGATGGATCCAGCGTGGGATGAAGGAATGAGGGTTGGGATTGATCCAGCATGGGATGAAGCAATGAGGGTTGGGATGGATCCAGCAAGGGATGAAGGAACGAGGGTTGGGATGGATCCAGCATGGGATGAAAGAATGAGGGTTGGGATGGATCCAGCATGGGATGAAGGAATGAGGGTTGGGATGGAGGAATGGGATGAAGGAATGAGGGTTGGGATGGAGGAATGGGATGGAGGAATGAGGGTTGGGATGGATCCAGCATGGGATGAAGGAATGAGGGTTGGGATGGATCCAGCATGGGATGGAGGAATGAGGGTTGGGATGGATCCAGCATGGGATGAAGGAATGAGGGTTGGGATGGATCCAGCATGGGATGAAGGAATGAAGGTTGGGATGGATCCAGCGTGGGATGAAGGAATGAGGGTTGGGATGGAGGAATGGGATGAAGGAACGAGGGTTGGGATGGATCCAGCACGGGATGAAGGAATGAGGGTTGGGATGGATCCAGCATGGGATGAAGGAATGAGGGTTGGGATGGAGGAATGGGATGGAGGAATGAGGGTTGGGATGGATCCAGCATGGGATGAAGGAATGAGGGTTGGGATGGATCCAGCACGGGATGAAGGAATGAGGGTTGGGATGGATCCAGCATGGGATGGAGGAATGAGGGTTGGGATGGATCCAGCATGGGATGAAGGAATGAGGGTTGGGATGGATCCAGCATGGGATGAAGGAATGAAGGTTGGGATGGATCCAGCGTGGGATGAAGGAATGAGGGTTGGGATGGAGGAATGGGATGAAGGAACGAGGGTTGGGATGGATCCAGCACGGGATGAAGGAATGAGGGTTGGGATGGATCCAGCATGGGATGAAGGAATGAGGGTTGGGATGGATCCAGCATGGGATGAAGGAATGAGGGTTGGGATGGATCCAGCATGGGATGAAGGAATGAGGGTTGGGATGGATCCAGCATGGGATGAAGGAATGAGGGTTGGGATGGATCCAGCATGGGATGAAGGAATGAGGGTTGGGATGGATCCAGCATGGGATGAAGGAATGAGGGTTGGGATGGAGGAATGGGATGGAGGAATGAGGGTTGGGATGGATCCAGCATGGGATGAAGGAATGAGGGTTGAGATGGATCCAGCACGGGATGAAGGAATGAGGGTTGGGATGGATCCAGCATGGGATGAAGGAATGAGGGTTGGGATGGATCCAGCATGGGATGAAGGAATGAGGGTTGGGATGGATCCAGCTTGGGATGAAGGAATGAGGGTTGGGATGGATCCAGCATGGGATGAAGCAATGAGGGTTGGGATGGATCCAGCAAGGGATGAAGGAACGAGGGTTGGGATGGATCCAGCATGGGATGAAGGAATGAGGGTTGGGATGGATCCAGCATGGGATGAAGGAATGAGGGTTGGGATGGAGGAATGGGATGAAGGAATGAGGGTTGGGATGGATCCAGCATGGGATGAAGGAATGAGGGTTGGGATGGATCCAGCATGGGATGAAGGAATGAGGGTTGGGATGGATCCAGCATGGGATGGAGGAATGAGGGTTGGGATGGATCCAGCATGGGATGAAGGAATGAGGGTTGGGATGGAGGAATGGGATGAAGGAATGAGGGTTGGGATGGATCCAGCACGGGATGAAGGAATGAGGGTTGGGATGGATCCAGCATGGGATGAGGGAATGAGGGTTGGGATGGATCCAGCGTGGGATGAAGGAATGAGGGTTGGGATGGATCCAGCATGGGATGAAGGAATGAGGGTTGGGATGGATCCAGCATGGGATGAAGGAATGAGGGTTGGGACGGATCCAGCATGGGATGAAGGAATGAGGGTTGGGATGGATCCAGCATGGGATGAAGGAATGAGGGTTGGGGTGGATCCAGCATGGGATGAAGGAATGAGGGTTGGGATGGATCCAGCATGGGATGAAGGAATGAGGGTTGGGATGGAGGAATGGGATGAAGGAACGAGGGTTGGGATGGATCCAGCAAGGGATGAAGGAATGAGGGTTGGGATGGATCCAGCATGGGATGAAGGAATGAGGGTTGGGATGGAGGAATGGGATGAAGGAATGAGGGTTGGGATGGATCCGGCATGGCATGAAGGAATGAGGGTTGGGATGGATCCAGCATGGCATGAAGGAATGAGGGTTGGGATGGAGGAATGGGATGGAGGAATGAGGGTTGGGATGGATCCAGCATGGGATGAAGGAACGAGGGTTGGGATGGATCCAGCATGGGATGAAGGAATGAGGGTTGGGATGGATCCAGCATGGGATGAAGGAACGAGGGTTGGGATGGAGGAATGGGATGAAGGAATGAGGGTTGGGATGGATCCAGCATGGGATGAAGGAATGAGGGTTGGGATGGATCCAGCATGGGATGAAGGAATGAGTGTTGGGGTGGATCCAGCATGGGATGAAGGAATGAGGGTTGGGGTGGATCCAGCATGGGATGAAGGAATGAGGGTTGGGATGGATCCAGCATGGGATGAAGGAATGAGGGTTGGGATGGAGGAATGGGATGGAGGAATGAGGGTTGGGATGGATCCAGCACGGGATGAAGGAATGAGGGTTGGGATGGATCCAGCATGGGATGAAGGAATGAGGGTTGGGATGGATCCAGCATGGGATGAAGGAATGAGGGTTGGGATGGATCCAGCGTGGGATGAAGGAATGAGGGTTGGGATTGATCCAGCATGGGATGAAGCAATGAGGGTTGGGATGGATCCAGCAAGGGATGAAGGAACGAGGGTTGGGATGGATCCAGCATGGGATGAAAGAATGAGGGTTGGGATGGATCCAGCATGGGATGAAGGAATGAGGGTTGGGATGGAGGAATGGGATGAAGGAATGAGGGTTGGGATGGAGGAATGGGATGGAGGAATGAGGGTTGGGATGGATCCAGCATGGGATGAAGGAATGAGGGTTGGGATGGATCCAGCATGGGATGGAGGAATGAGGGTTGGGATGGATCCAGCATGGGATGAAGGAATGAGGGTTGGGATGGATCCAGCATGGGATGAAGGAATGAAGGTTGGGATGGATCCAGCGTGGGATGAAGGAATGAGGGTTGGGATGGAGGAATGGGATGAAGGAACGAGGGTTGGGATGGATCCAGCACGGGATGAAGGAATGAGGGTTGGGATGGATCCAGCATGGGATGAAGGAATGAGGGTTGGGATGGAGGAATGGGATGGAGGAATGAGGGTTGGGATGGATCCAGCATGGGATGAAGGAATGAGGGTTGGGATGGATCCAGCACGGGATGAAGGAATGAGGGTTGGGATGGATCCAGCATGGGATGGAGGAATGAGGGTTGGGATGGATCCAGCATGGGATGAAGGAATGAGGGTTGGGATGGATCCAGCATGGGATGAAGGAATGAAGGTTGGGATGGATCCAGCGTGGGATGAAGGAATGAGGGTTGGGATGGAGGAATGGGATGAAGGAACGAGGGTTGGGATGGATCCAGCACGGGATGAAGGAATGAGGGTTGGGATGGATCCAGCATGGGATGAAGGAATGAGGGTTGGGATGGATCCAGCATGGGATGAAGGAATGAGGGTTGGGATGGATCCAGCATGGGATGAAGGAATGAGGGTTGGGATGGATCCAGCATGGGATGAAGGAATGAGGGTTGGGATGGATCCAGCATGGGATGAAGGAATGAGGGTTGGGATGGATCCAGCATGGGATGAAGGAATGAGGGTTGGGATGGAGGAATGGGATGGAGGAATGAGGGTTGGGATGGATCCAGCATGGGATGAAGGAATGAGGGTTGAGATGGATCCAGCACGGGATGAAGGAATGAGGGTTGGGATGGATCCAGCATGGGATGAAGGAATGAGGGTTGGGATGGATCCAGCATGGGATGAAGGAATGAGGGTTGGGATGGATCCAGCTTGGGATGAAGGAATGAGGGTTGGGATGGATCCAGCATGGGATGAAGCAATGAGGGTTGGGATGGATCCAGCAAGGGATGAAGGAACGAGGGTTGGGATGGATCCAGCATGGGATGAAGGAATGAGGGTTGGGATGGATCCAGCATGGGATGAAGGAATGAGGGTTGGGATGGAGGAATGGGATGAAGGAATGAGGGTTGGGATGGATCCAGCATGGGATGAAGGAATGAGGGTTGGGATGGATCCAGCATGGGATGAAGGAATGAGGGTTGGGATGGATCCAGCATGGGATGGAGGAATGAGGGTTGGGATGGATCCAGCATGGGATGAAGGAATGAGGGTTGGGATGGAGGAATGGGATGAAGGAATGAGGGTTGGGATGGATCCAGCACGGGATGAAGGAATGAGGGTTGGGATGGATCCAGCATGGGATGAGGGAATGAGGGTTGGGATGGATCCAGCGTGGGATGAATGAATGAGGGTTGGGATGGATCCAGCATGGGATGAAGGAATGAGGGTTGGGATGGATCCAGCATGGGATGAAGGAATGAGGGTTGGGATGGATCCAGCATGGGATGAAGGAATGAGGGTTGGGATGGATCCAGCATGGGATGAAGGAATGAGGGTTGGGGTGGATCCAGCATGGGATGAAGGAATGAGGGTTGGGGTGGATCCAGCATGGGATGAAGGAATGAGGGTTGGGATGGATCCAGCATGGGATGAAGGAATGAGGGTTGGGATGGAGGAATGGGATGGAGGAATGAGGGTTGGGATGGATCCAGCATGGGATGAAGGAATGAGGGTTGGGATGGATCCAGCATGGGATGAAGGAATGAGGGTTGGGATGGATCCAGCATGGGATGAAGGAATGAGGGTTGGGATGGATCCAGCGTGGGATGAAGGAATGAGGGTTGGGATGGATCCAGCATGGGATGAAGGAATGAGGGTTGGGATGGATCCAGCATGGGATGGAGGAATGAGGGTTGGGATGGAGGAATGGGATGAAGGAATGAGGGTTGGGATGGATCCAGCATGGGATGAAGGAATGAGGGTTGGGATGGAGGAATGGGATGAAGGAACGAGGGTTGGGATGGATCCAGCACGGGATGAAGGAATGAGGGTTGGGATGGATCCAGCATGGGATGAAGGAATGAGGGTTGGGATGGAGGAATGGGATGAAGGAACGAGGGTTGGGATGGATCCAGCACGGGATGAAGGAATGAGGGTTGGGATGGATCCAGCATGGGATGAAGGAATGAGGGTTGGGATGGATCCAGCATGGGATGAAGGAATGAGGGTTGGGATGGATCCAGCATGGGATGAAGGAATGAGGGTTGGGATGGATCCAGCATGGGATGAAGGAATGAGGGTTGGGATGGATCCAGCATGGGATGAAGGAATGAGGGTTGGGATGGATCCAGCATGGGATGAAGGAATGAGGGTTGGGGTGGATCCAGCATGGGATGAAGGAATGAGGGTTGGGATGGATCCAGCATGGGATGAAGGAATGAGGGTTGGGATGGATCCAGCATGGGATGAAGGAATGAGGGTTGGGATGGAGGAATGGGATGGAGGAATGAGGGTTGGGATGGATCCAGCACGGGATGAAGGAATGAGGGTTGGGATGGATCCAGCACGGGATGAAGGAATGAGGGTTGGGATGGATCCAGCATGGGATGAAGGAATGAGGGTTGGGATGGATCCGATGAAGGAATGAGGGTTGGGATGGATCCAGCATGGGATGAAGGAATGAGGGTTGGGATGGATCCAGCGTGGGATGAAGGAATGAGGGTTGGGATGGATTCAGCATGGGATGAAGCAATGAGGGTTGGGATGGATCCAGCAAGGGATGAAGGAACGAGGGTTGGGATGGATCCAGCATGGGATGAAGGAATGAGGGTTGGGATGGATCCAGCATGGGATGAAGGAATGAGGGTTGGGATGGAGGAATGGGATGAAGGAATGAGGGTTAGGATGGAGGAATGGGATGGAGGAATGAGGGTTGGGATGGATCCAGCATGGGATGAAGGAATGAGGGTTGGGATGGATCCAGCATGGGATGAAGGAATGAGGGTTGGGATGGATCCAGCATGGGATGGAGGAATGAGGGTTGGGATGGATCCAGCATGGGATGAAGGAATGAGGGTTGGGATGGAGGAATGGGATGAAGGAACGAGGGTTGGGATGGATCCAGCACGGGATGAAGGAATGAGGGTTGGGATGGATCCAGCATGGGATGAAGGAATGAGGGTTGGGATGGATCCAGCATGGGATGAAGGAATGAGGGTTGGGATGGATCCAGCATGGGATGAAGGAATGAGGGTTGGGATGGATCCAGCATGGGATGAAGGAATGAGGGTTGGGATGGATCCAGCATGGGATGAAGGAATGAGGGTTGGGATGGATCCAGCATGGGATGAAGGAATGAGGGTTGGGATGGATCCAGCATGGGATGAAGGAATGAGGGTTGGGATGGAGGAATGGGATGGAGGAATGAGGGTTGGGATGGATCCAGCATAGGATGAAGGAATGAGGGTTGGGATGGATCCAGCACGGGAGGAAGGAATGAGGGTTTGGATGGATCCAGCATGGGATGAAGGAATGAGGGTTGGGATGGATCCAGCATGGGATGAAGGAATGAGGGTTGGGATGGATCCAGCTTGGGATGAAGGAATGAGGGTTGGGATGGATCCAGCATGGGATGAAGCAATGAGGGTTGGGATGGATCCAGCAAGGGATGAAGGAACGAGGGTTGGGATGGATCCAGCATGGGATGAAGGAATGAGGGTTGGGATGGATCCAGCATGGGATGAAGGAATGAGGGTTGGGATGGAGGAATGGGATGAAGGAATGAGGGTTGGGATGGATCCAGCATGGGATGAAGGAATGAGGGTTGGGATGGATCCAGCATGGGATGAAGGAATGAGGGTTGGGATGGATCCAGCATGGGATGGAGGAATGAGGGTTGGGATGGATCCAGCATGGGATGAAGGAATGAGGGTTGGGATGGAGGAATGGGATGCAGGAATGAAGGTTGGGATGGATCCAGCACGGGATGAAGGAATGAGGGTTTGGATGGATCCAGCATGGGATGAAGGAACGAGGGTTGGGATGGATCCAGCATGGGATGAAGGAATGAGGGTTGGGATGGATCCAGCGTGGGATGAAGGAATGAGGGTTGGGATGGATCCAGCATGGGATGAAGGAATGAGGGTTGGGATGGATCCAGCATGGGATGAAGGAATGAGGGTTGGGATGGATCCAGCATGGGATGAAGGAATGAGGGTTGGGATGGATCCAGCATGGGATGAAGGAATGAGGGTTGGGGTGGATCCAGCATGGGATGAAGGAATGAGGGTTGGGGTGGATCCAGCATGGGATGAAGGAATGAGGGTTGGGATGGATCCAGCACGGGATGAAGGAATGAGGGTTGGGATGGATCCAGCATGGGATGAAGGAATGAGGGTTGGGAGGGAGGAATGGGATGGAGGAATGAGGGTTGGGATGGATCCAGCACGGGATGAAGGAATGAGGGTTGGGATGGATCCAGCACGGGATGAAGGAATGAGGGTTGGTATGGATCCAGCATGGGATGAAGGAATGAGGGTTGGGATGGATCCAGCATGGGATGAAGGAATGAGGGTTGGGATGGATCCAGCGTGGGATGAAGGAATGAGGGTTGGGATGGATCCAGCATGGGATGAAGCAATGAGGGTTGGGATGGATCCAGCAAGGGATGAAGGAACGAGGGTTGGGATGGATCCAGCATGGGATGAAGGAATGAGGGTTGGGATGGATCCAGCATGGGATGAAGGAATGAGGGTTGGGATGGAGGAATGGGATGAAGGAATGAGGGTTAGGATGGAGGAATGGGATGGAGGAATGAGGGTTGGGATGGATCCAGCATGGGATGAAGGAATGAGGGTTGGGATGGATCCAGCATGGGATGAAGGAATGAGGGTTGGGATGGATACAGCATGGGATGGAGGAATGAGGGTTGGGATGGATCCAGCATGGGATGAAGGAATGAGGGTTGGGATGGAGGAATGGGATGAAGGAACGAGGGTTGGGATGGATCCAGCACGGGATGAAGGAATGAGGGTTGGGATGGAACCAGCATGGGATGAAGGAATGAGGGTTGGGATGGATCCAGCATGGGATGAAGGAATGAGGGTTGGGATGGATCCAGCATGGGATGAAGGAATGAGGGTTGGGATGGATCCAGCATGGGATGAAGGAATGAGGGTTGGGATGGATCCAGCATGGGATGAAGGAATGAGGGTTGGGATGGATCCAGCATGGGATGAAGGAATGAGGGTTGGGATGGATCCAGCATGGGATGAAGGAATGAGGGTTGGGATGGAGGAATGGGATGGAGGAATGAGGGTTGGGATGGATCCAGCATGGGATGAAGGAATGAGGGTTGGGATGGATCCAGCACGGGATGAAGGAATGAGGGTTGGGATGGATCCAGCATGGGATGAAGGAATGAGGGTTGGGATGGATCCAGCATGGGATGAAGGAATGAGGGTTGGGATGGATCCAGCTTGGGATGAAGGAAAGAGGGTTGGGATGGATCCAGCATGGGATGAAGCAATGAGGGTTGGGATGGATCCAGCAAGGGATGAAGGAACGAGGGTTGGGATGGATCCAGCAAGGGATGAAGGAATGAGGGTTGGGATGGATCCAGCATGGGATGAAGGAATGAGGGTTGGGATGGAGGAATGGGATGAAGGAATGAGGGTTGGGATGGATCCAGCATGGGATGAAGGAATGAGGGTTGGGATGGATCCAGCATGGGATGAAGGAATGAGGGTTGGGATGGATCCAGCATGGGATGGAGGAATGAGGGTTGGGATGGATCCAGCATGGGATGAAGGAATGAGGGTTGGGATGGAGGAATGGGATGAAGGAATGAGGGTTGGGATGGATCCAGCACGGGATGAAGGAATGAGGGTTTGGATGGATCCAGCATGGGATGAAGGAACGAGGGTTGGGATGGATCCAGCATGGGATGAAGGAATGAGGGTTGGGATGGATCCAGCGTGGGATGAAGGAATGAGGGTTGGGATGGATCCAGCATGGGATGAAGGAATGAGGGTTGGGATGGATCCAGCATGGGCTGAAGGAATGAGGGTTGGGATGGATCCAGCATGGGATGAAGGAATGAGGGTTGGGATGGATCCAGCATGGGATGAAGGAATGAGGGTTGGGGTGGATCCAGCATGGGATGAAGGAATGAGGGTTGGGGTGGATCCAGCATGGGATGAAGGAATGAGGGTTGGGATGGATCCAGCATGGGATGAAGGAATGAGGGTTGGGATGGAGGAATGGGATGGAGGAATGAGGGTTGGGATGGATCCAGCATGGGATGAAGGAATGAGGGTTGGGATGGATCCAGCATGGGATGAAGGAATGAGGGTTGGGATGGATCCAGCATGGGATGAAGGAATGAGGGTTGGGATGGATCCAGCATGGGATGAAGGAATGAGGGTTGGGATGGATCCAGCATGGGATGGAGGAATGAGGGTTGGGATGGATCCAGCATGGGATGGAGGAATGAGGGTTGGGATGGATCCAGCATGGGATGAAGGAATGAGGGTTGGGATGGAGGAATGGGATGAAGGAACGAGGGTTGGGATGGATCCAGCACGGGATGAAGGAATGAGGGTTGGGATGGATCCAGCATGGGATGAAGGAATGAGGGTTGGGATGGAGGAATGGGATGAAGGAATGAGGGTTGGGATGGATCCGGCATGGCATGAAGGAATGAGGGTTGGGATGGATCCAGCATGGCATGAAGGAATGAGGGTTGGGATGGAGGAATGGGATGGAGGAATGAGGGTTGGGATGGATCCAGCATGGGATGAAGGAACGAGGGTTGGGATGGATCCAGCATGGGATGAAGGAATGAGGGTTGGGATGGATCCAGCATGGGATGAAGGAACGAGGGTTGGGATGGAGGAATGGGATGAAGGAATGAGGGTTGGGATGGATCCAGCATGGGATGAAGGAATGAGGGTTGGGATGGATCCAGCATGGGATGAAGGAATGAGGGTTGGGGTGGATCCAGCATGGGATGAAGGAATGAGGGTTGGGGTGGATCCAGCATGGGATGAAGGAATGAGGGTTGGGATGGATCCAGCATGGGATGAAGGAATGAGGGTTGGGATGGAGGAATGGGATGGAGGAATGAGGGTTGGGATGGATCCAGCATGGGATGAAGGAATGAGGGTTGGGATGGATCCAGCACGGGATGAAGGAATGAGGGTTGGGATGGATCCAGCATGGGATGAAGGAATGAGGGTTGGGATGGATCCAGCATGGGATGAAGGAATGAGGGTTGGGATGGATCCAGCGTGGGATGAAGGAATGAGGGTTGGGATGGATCCAGCATGGGATGAAGGAATGAGGGTTGGGATGGAGGAATGGGATGGAGGAATGAGGGTTGGGATGGATCCAGCAAGGGATGAAGGAACGAGGGTTGGGATGGATCCAGCATGGGATGAAAGAATGAGGGTTGGGATGGATCCAGCATGGGATGAAGGAATGAGGGTTGGGATGGAGGAATGGGATGAAGGAATGAGGGTTGGGATGGAGGAATGGGATGGAGGAATGAGGGTTGGGATGGATCCAGCATGGGATGAAGGAATGAGGGTTGGGATGGATCCAGCATGGGATGGAGGAATGAGGGTTGGGATGGATCCAGCATGGGATGAAGGAATGAGGGTTGGGATGGATCCAGCATGGGATGAAGGAATGAAGGTTGGGATGGATCCAGCGTGGGATGAAGGAATGAGGGTTGGGATGGAGGAATGGGATGAAGGAACGAGGGTTGGGATGGATCCAGCATGGGATGAAGGAATGAGGGTTGGGATGGATCCAGCATGGGATGAAGGAATGAGGGTTGGGATGGATCCAGCATGGGATGAAGGAATGAGGGTTGGGATGGAGGAATGGGATGGAGGAATGAGGGTTGGGATGGATCCAGCATGGGATGAAGGAATGAGGGTTTGGATGGATCCAGCATGGGATGAAGGAATGAGGGTTGGGATGGATCCAGCATGGGATGAAGGAATGAGGGTTGGGATGGATCCAGCTTGGGATGAAGGAATGAGGGTTGGGATGGATCCAGCATGGGATGAAGCAATGAGGGTTGGGATGGATCCAGCAAGGGATGAAGGAACGAGGGTTGGGATGGATCCAGCATGGGATGAAGGAATGAGGGTTGGGATGGATCCAGCATGGGATGAAGGAATGAGGGTTGGGATGGAGGAATGGGATGAAGGAATGAGGGTTGGGATGGATCCAGCATGGGATGAAGGAATGAGGGTTGGGATGGATCCAGCATGGGATGAAGGAATGAGGGTTGGGATGGATCCAGCATGGGATGGAGGAATGAGGGTTGGGATGGATCCAGCATGGGATGAAGGAATGAGGGTTGGGATGGAGGAATGGGATGAAGGAATGAAGGTTGGGATGGATCCAGCACGGGATGAAGGAATGAGGGTTTGGATGGATCCAGCATGGGATGAAGGAACGAGGGTTGGGATGGATCCAGCATGGGATGAAGGAATGAGGGTTGGGATGGATCCAGCGTGGGATGAAGGAATGAGGGTTGGGATGGATCCAGCATGGGATGAAGGAATGAGGGTTGGGATGGATACAGCATGGGATGGAGGAATGAGGGTTGGGATGGATCCAGCATGGGATGAAGGAATGAGGGTTGGGATGGAGCAATGGGATGAAGGAACGAGGGTTGGGATGGATCCAGCACGGGATGAAGGAATGAGGGTTGGGATGGAACCAGCATGGGATGAAGGAATGAGGGTTGGGATGGATCCAGCATGGGATGAAGGAATGAGGGTTGGGATGGATCCAGCATGGGATGAAGGAATGAGGGTTGGGATGGATCCAGCATGGGATGAAGGAATGAGGGTTGGGATGGATCCAGCGTGGGATGAAGGAATGAGGGTTGGGATGGATCCAGCATGGGATGAAGGAATGAGGGTTGGGATGGAGGAATGGGATGGAGGAATGAGGGTTGGGATGGATCCAGCAAGGGATGAAGGAACGAGGGTTGGGATGGATCCAGCATGGGATGAAAGAATGAGGGTTGGGATGGATCCAGCATGGGATGAAGGAATGAGGGTTGGGATGGAGGAATGGGATGAAGGAATGAGGGTTGGGATGGAGGAATGGGATGGAGGAATGAGGGTTGGGATGGATCCAGCATGGGATGAAGGAATGAGGGTTGGGATGGATCCAGCATGGGATGGAGGAATGAGGGTTGGGATGGATCCAGCATGGGATGAAGGAATGAGGGTTGGGATGGATCCAGCATGGGATGAAGGAATGAAGGTTGGGATGGATCCAGCGTGGGATGAAGGAATGAGGGTTGGGATGGAGGAATGGGATGAAGGAACGAGGGTTGGGATGGATCCAGCATGGGATGAAGGAATGAGGGTTGGGATGGATCCAGCATGGGATGAAGGAATGAGGGTTGGGATGGATCCAGCATGGGATGAAGGAATGAGGGTTGGGATGGAGGAATGGGATGGAGGAATGAGGGTTGGGATGGATCCAGCATGGGATGAAGGAATGAGGGTTGGGATGGATCCAGCACGGGAGGAAGGAATGAGGGTTTGGATGGATCCAGCATGGGATGAAGGAATGAGGGTTGGGATGGATCCAGCATGGGATGAAGGAATGAGGGTTGGGATGGATCCAGCTTGGGATGAAGGAATGAGGGTTGGGATGGATCCAGCATGGGATGAAGCAATGAGGGTTGGGATGGATCCAGCAAGGGATGAAGGAACGAGGGTTGGGATGGATCCAGCATGGGATGAAGGAATGAGGGTTGGGATGGATCCAGCATGGGATGAAGGAATGAGGGTTGGGATGGAGGAATGGGATGAAGGAATGAGGGTTGGGATGGATCCAGCATGGGATGAAGGAATGAGGGTTGGGATGGATCCAGCATGGGATGAAGGAATGAGGGTTGGGATGGATCCAGCATGGGATGGAGGAATGAGGGTTGGGATGGATCCAGCATGGGATGAAGGAATGAGGGTTGGGATGGAGGAATGGGATGAAGGAATGAAGGTTGGGATGGATCCAGCACGGGATGAAGGAATGAGGGTTTGGATGGATCCAGCATGGGATGAAGGAACGAGGGTTGGGATGGATCCAGCATGGGATGAAGGAATGAGGGTTGGGATGGATCCAGCGTGGGATGAAGGAATGAGGGTTGGGATGGATCCAGCATGGGATGAAGGAATGAGGGTTGGGATGGATCCAGCATGGGATGAAGGAATGAGGGTTGGGATGGATCCAGCATGGGATGAAGGAATGAGGGTTGGGATGGATCCAGCATGGGATGAAGGAATGAGGGTTGGGGTGGATCCAGCATGGGATGAAGGAATGAGGGTTGGGGTGGATCCAGCATGGGATGAAGGAATGAGGGTTGGGATGGATCCAGCACGGGATGAAGGAATGAGGGTTGGGATGGATCTAGCATGGGATGAAGGAATGAGGGTTGGGATGGAGGAATGGGATGGAGGAATGAGGGTTGGGATGGATCCAGCACGGGATGAAGGAATGAGGGTTGGGATGGATCCAGCACGGGATGAAGGAATGAGGGTTGGGATGGATCCAGCATGGGATGAAGGAATGAGGGTGGGGATGGATCCAGCATGGGATGAAGGAATGAGGGTTGGGATGGATCCAGCGTGGGATGAAGGAATGAGGGTTGGGATGGATCCAGCATGGGATGAAGCAATGAGGGTTGGGATGGATCCAGCAAGGGATGAAGGAACGAGGGTTGGGATGGATCCAGCATGGGATGAAGGAATGAGGGTTGGGATGGATCCAGCATGGGATGAAGGAATGAGGGTTGGGATGGAGGAATGGGATGAAGGAATGAGGGTTAGGATGGAGGAATGGGATGGAGGAATGAGGGTTGGGATGGATCCAGCATGGGATGAAGGAATGAGGGTTGGGATGGATCCAGCATGGGATGAAGGAATGAGGGTTGGGATGGAGGAATGGGATGAAGGAACGAGGGTTGGGATGGATCCAGCACGGGATGAAGGAATGAGGGTTGGGATGGATCCAGCATGGGATGAAGGAATGAGGGTTGGGATGGATCCAGCATGGGATGAAGGAATGAGGGTTGGGATGGATCCAGCATGGGATGAAGGAATGAGGGTTGGGATGGATCCAGCATGGGATGAAGGAATGAGGGTTGGGATGGATCCAGCATGGGATGAAGGAATGAGGGTTGGGATGGATCCAGCATGGGATGAAGGAATGAGGGTTGGGATGGATCCAGCATGGGATGAAGGAATGAGGGTTGGGATGGAGGAATGGGATGGAGGAATGAGGGTTGGGATGGATCCAGCATGGGATGAAGGAATGAGGGTTGGGATGGATCCAGCACGGGATGAAGGAATGAGGGTTGGGATGGATCCAGCATGGGATGAAGGAATGAGGGTTGGGATGGATCCAGCATGGGATGAAGGAATGAGGGTTGGGATGGATCCAGCTTGGGATGAAGGAATGAGGGTTGGGATGGATCCAGCATGGGATGAAGCAATGAGGGTTGGGATGGATCCAGCAAGGGATGAAGGAACGAGGGTTGGGATGGATCCAGCAAGGGATGAAGGAATGAGGGTTGGGATGGATCCAGCATGGGATGAAGGAATGAGGGTTGGGATGGAGGAATGGGATGAAGGAATGAGGGTTGGGATGGATCCAGCATGGGATGAAGGAATGAGGGTTGGGATGGATCCAGCATGGGATGAAGGAATGAGGGTTGGGATGGATCCAGCATGGGATGGAGGAATGAGGGTTGGGCTGGATCCAGCATGGGATGAAGGAATGAGGGTTGGGATGGAGGAATGGGATGAAGGAATGAGGGTTGGGATGGATCCAGCACGGGATGAAGGAATGAGGGTTTGGATGGATCCAGCATGGGATGAAGGAACGAGGGTTGGGATGGATCCAGCATGGGATGAAGGAATGAGGGTTGGGATGGATCCAGCGTGGGATGAAGGAATGAGGGTTGGGATGGATCCAGCATGGGATGAAGGAATGAGGGTTGGGATGGATCCAGCATGGGATGAAGGAATGAGGGTTGGGATGGATCCAGCATGGGATGAAGGAATGAGGGTTGGGATGGATCCAGCATGGGATGAAGGAATGAGGGTTGGGGTGGATCCAGCATGGGATGAAGGAATGAGGGTTGGGGTGGATCCAGCATGGGATGAAGGAATGAGGGTTGGGATGGATCCAGCATGGGATGAAGGAATGAGGGTTGGGATGGAGGAATGGGATGGAGGAATGAGGGTTGGGATGGATCCAGCATGGGATGAAGGAATGAGGGTTGGGATGGATCCAGCATGGGATGAAGGAATGAGGGTTGGGATGGATCCAGCATGGGATGAAGGAATGAGGGTTGGGATGGATCCAGCATGGGATGAAGGAATGAGGGTTGGGATGGATCCAGCATGGGATGGAGGAATGAGGGTTGGGATGGATCCAGCATGGGATGGAGGAATGAGGGTTGGGATGGATCCAGCATGGGATGAAGGAATGAGGGTTGGGATGGAGGAATGGGATGAAGGAACGAGGGTTGGGATGGATCCAGCACGGGATGAAGGAATGAGGGTTGGGATGGATCCAGCATGGGATGAAGGAATGAGGGTTGGGATGGAGGAATGGGATGAAGGAATGAGGGTTGGGATGGATCCGGCATGGCATGAAGGAATGAGGGTTGGGATGGATCCAGCATGGCATGAAGGAATGAGGGTTGGGATGGAGGAATGGGATGGAGGAATGAGGGTTGGGATGGATCCAGCATGGGATGAAGGAACGAGGGTTGGGATGGATCCAGCATGGGATGAAGGAATGAGGGTTGGGATGGATCCAGCATGGGATGAAGGAACGAGGGTTGGGATGGAGGAATGGGATGAAGGAATGAGGGTTGGGATGGATCCAGCATGGGATGAAGGAATGAGGGTTGGGATGGATCCAGCATGGGATGAAGGAATGAGGGTTGGGGTGGATCCAGCATGGGATGAAGGAATGAGGGTTGGGGTGGATCCAGCATGGGATGAAGGAATGAGGGTTGGGATGGATCCAGCATGGGATGAAGGAATGAGGGTTGGGATGGAGGAATGGGATGGAGGAATGAGGGTTGGGATGGATCCAGCATGGGATGAAGGAATGAGGGTTGGGATGGATCCAGCACGGGATGAAGGAATGAGGGTTGGGATGGATCCAGCATGGGATGAAGGAATGAGGGTTGGGATGGATCCAGCATGGGATGAAGGAATGAGGGTTGGGATGGATCCAGCGTGGGATGAAGGAATGAGGGTTGGGATGGATCCAGCATGGGATGAAGGAATGAGGGTTGGGATGGAGGAATGGGATGGAGGAATGAGGGTTGGGATGGATCCAGCAAGGGATGAAGGAACGAGGGTTGGGATGGATCCAGCATGGGATGAAAGAATGAGGGTTGGGATGGATCCAGCATGGGATGAAGGAATGAGGGTTGGGATGGAGGAATGGGATGAAGGAATGAGGGTTGGGATGGAGGAATGGGATGGAGGAATGAGGGTTGGGATGGATCCAGCATGGGATGAAGGAATGAGGGTTGGGATGGATCCAGCATGGGATGGAGGAATGAGGGTTGGGATGGATCCAGCATGGGATGAAGGAATGAGGGTTGGGATGGATCCAGCATGGGATGAAGGAATGAAGGTTGGGATGGATCCAGCGTGGGATGAAGGAATGAGGGTTGGGATGGAGGAATGGGATGAAGGAACGAGGGTTGGGATGGATCCAGCACGGGATGAAGGAATGAGGGTTGGGATGGATCCAGCATGGGATGAAGGAATGAGGGTTGGGATGGATCCAGCATGGGATGAAGGAATGAGGGTTGGGATGGATCCAGCATGGGATGAAGGAATGAGGGTTGGGATGGATCCAGCATGGGATGAAGGAATGAGGGTTGGGGTGGATCCAGCATGGGATGAAGGAACGAGGGTTGGGATGGATCCAGCATGGGATGAAGGAATGAGGGTTGGGATGGAGGAATGGGATGGAGGAATGAGGGTTGGGATGGATCCAGCACGGGATGAAGCAATGAGGGTTGGGATGGATCCAGCAAGGGATGAAGGAACGAGGGTTGGGATGGATCCAGCATGGGATGAAAGAATGAGGGTTGGGATGGATCCAGCATGGGATGAAGGAATGAGGGTTGGGATGGAGGAATGGGATGAAGGAATGAGGGTTGGGATGGAGGAATGGGATGGAGGAATGAGGGTTGGGATGGATCCAGCATGGGATGAAGGAATGAGGGTTGGGATGGATCCAGCATGGGATGGAGGAATGAGGGTTGGGATGGATCCAGCATGGGATGAAGGAATGAGGGTTGGGATGGATCCAGCATGGGATGAAGGAATGAAGGTTGGGATGGATCCAGCGTGGGATGAAGGAATGAGGGTTGGGATGGAGGAATGGGATGAAGGAACGAGGGTTGGGATGGATCCAGCACGGGATGAAGGAATGAGGGTTGGGATGGATCCAGCATGGGATGAAGGAATGAGGGTTGGGATGGATCCAGCATGGGATGAAGGAAGGAGGGTTGGGATGGATCCAGCATGGGATGAAGGAATGAGGGTTGGGATGGATCCAGCATGGGATGAAGGAATGAGGGTTGGGGTGGATCCAGCATGGGATGAAGGAATGAGGGTTGGGGTGGATCCAGCATGGGATGAAGGAATGAGGGTTGGGATGGATCCAGCATGGGATGAAGGAATGAGGGTTGGGATGGAGGAATGGGATGGAGGAATGAGGGTTGGGATGGATCCAGCACGGGATGAAGGAATGAGGGTTGGGATGGATCCAGCACGGGATGAAGGAATGAGGGTTGGGATGGATCCAGCATGGGATGAAGGAATGAGGGTTGGGATGGATCCAGCATGGGATGAAGGAATGAGGGTTGGGATGGATCCAGCATGGGATGAAGGAATGAGGGTTGGGATGGAGGAATGGGATGAAGGAATGAGGGTTAGGATGGAGGAATGGGATGGAGGAATGAGGGTTGGGATGGATCCAGCATGGGATGAAGGAATGAGGGTTGGGATGGATCCAGCATGGGATGAAGGAATGAGGGTTGGGATGGATCCAGCATGGGATGGAGGAATGAGGGTTGGGATGGATCCAGCATGGGATGAAGGAATGAGGGTTGGGATGGAGGAATGGGATGAAGGAACGAGGCTTGGGATGGATCCAGCACGGGATGAAGGAATGAGGGTTGGGATGGATCCAGCATGGGATGAAGGAATGAGGGTTGGGATGGATCCAGCATGGGATGAAGGAATGAGGGTTGGGATGGATCCAGCATGGGATGAAGGAATGAGGGTTGGGATGGATCCAGCATGGGATGAAGGAATGAGGGTTGGGATGGATCCAGCATGGCATGAAGGAATGAGGGTTGGGATGGATCCAGCATGGGATGAAGGAATGAGGGTTGGGATGGATCCAGCATGGGATGAAGGAATGAGGGTTGGGATGGATCCAGCATGGGATGAAGGAATGAGGGTTGGGGTGGATCCAGCATGGGATGAAGGAATGAGGGTTGGGGTGGATCCAGCATGGGATGAAGGAATGAGGGTTGGGATGGATCCAGCATGGGATGAAGGAATGAGGGTTGGGATGGAGGAATGGGATGGAGGAATGAGGGTTGGGATGGATCCAGCATGGGATGAAGGAATGAGGGTTGGGATGGATCCAGCATGGGATGAAGCAATGAGGGTTGGGATGGATCCAGCATGGGATGAAGGAATGAGGGTTGGGATGGATCCAGCATGGGATGAAGGAATGAGGGTTGGGATGGATCCAGCGTGGGATGAAGGAATGAGGGTTGGGATGGATCCAGCATAGGATGAAGGAATGAGGGTTGGGATGGATCCAGCATGGGATGAAGGAATGAGGGTTGGGATGGAGGAATGGGATGAAGGAATGAGGGTTGGGATGGATCCAGCATGGGATGAAGGAATGAGGGTTGGGATGGATCCAGCATGGGATGAAGGAATGAGGGTTGGGATGGATCCAGCATGGGATGGAGGAATGAGGGTTGGGATGGATCCAGCATGGGATGAAGGAATGAGGGTTGGGATGGAGGAATGGGATGAAGGAATGAGGGTTGGGATGGATCCAGCACGGGATGAAGGAATGAGGGTTGGGATGGATCCAGCATGGGATGAGGGAATGAGGGTTGGGATGGATCCAGCGTGGGATGAAGGAATGAGGGTTGGGATGGATCCAGCATGGGATGAAGGAATGAGGGTTGGGATGGATCCAGCATGGGATGAAGGAATGAGGGTTGGGATGGATCCAGCATGGGATGAAGGAATGAGGGTTGGGATGGATCCAGCATGGGATGAAGGAATGAGGGTTGGGGTGGATCCAGCATGGGATGAAGGAATGAGGGTTGGGGTGGATCCAGCATGGGATGAAGGAATGAGGGTTGGGATGGATCCAGCATGGGATGAAGGAATGAGGGTCTGGATGGAGGAATGGGATGGAGGAATGAGGGTTGGGATGGATCCAGCATGGGATGAAGGAATGAGGGTTGGGATGGATCCAGCATGGGATGAAGGAATGAGGGTTGGGATGGATCCAGCATGGGATGAAGGAATGAGGGTTGGGATGGATCCAGCGTGGGATGAAGGAATGAGGGTTGGGATGGATCCAGCATGGGATGAAGGAATGAGGGTTGGGATGGATCCAGCATGGGATGGAGGAATGAGGGTTGGGATGGATCCAGCATGGGATGAAGGAATGAGGGTTGGGATGGAGGAATGGGATGAAGGAACGAGGGTTGGGATGGATCCAGCACGGGATGAAGGAATGAGGGTTGGGATGGATCCAGCATGGGATGAAGCAATGAGGGTTGGGATGGAGGAATGGGATGAAGGAATGAGGGTTGGGATGGAACCGGCATGGCATGAAGGAATGAGGGTTGGGATGGATCCAGCAGGGCATGAAGGAATGAGGGTTGGGATGGAGGAATGGGATGGAGGAATGAGGGTTGGGATGGATCCAGCATGGGATGAAGGAACGAGGGTTGGGATGGATCCAGCATGGGATGAAGGAATGAGGGTTGGGATGGATCCAGCATGGGATGAAGGAACGAGGGTTGGGATGGAGGAATGGGATGAAGGAATGAGGGTTGGGATGGATCCAGCATGGGATGAAGGAATGAGGGTTGGGATGGATCCAGCATGGGATGAAGGAATGAGGGTTGGGGTGGATCCAGCATGGGATGAAGGAATGAGGGTTGGGGTGGATCCAGCATGGGATGAAGGAATGAGGGTTGGGATGGATCCAGCATGGGATGAAGGAATGAGGGTTGGGATGGAGGAATGGGATGGAGGAATGAGGGTTGGGATGGATCCAGCATGGGATGAAGGAATGAGGGTTGGGATGGATCCAGCACGGGATGAAGGAATGAGGGTTGGGATGGATCCAGCACGGGATGAAGGAATGAGGGTTGGGATGGATCCAGCATGGGATGAAGGAATGAGGGTTGGGATGGATCCAGCATGGGATGAAGGAATGAGGGTTGGGATGGAACCAGCGTGGGATGAAGGAATGAGGGTTGGGATGGATCCAGCATGGGATGAAGCAATGAGGGTTGGGATGGATCCAGCAAGGGATGAAGGAACGAGGGTTGGGATGGATCCAGCATGGGATGAAAGAATGAGGGTTGGGATGGATCCAGCATGGGATGAAGGAATGAGGGTTGGGATGGAGGAATGGGATGAAGGAATGAGGGTTGGGATGGAGGAATGGGATGGAGGAATGAGGGTTGGGATGGATCCAGCATGGGATGAAGGAATGAGGGTTGGGATGGATCCAGCATGGGATGGAGGAATGAGGGTTGGGATGGATCCAGCATGGGATGAAGGAATGAGGGTTGGGATGGATCCAGCATGGGATGAAGGAATGAAGGTTGGGATGGATCCAGCGTGGGATGAAGGAATGAGGGTTGGGATGGAGGAATGGGATGAAGGAACGAGGGTTGGGATGGATCCAGCACGGGATGAAGGAATGAGGGTTGGGATGGATCCAGCATGGGATGAAGGAATGAGGGTTGGGATGGATCCAGCATGGGATGAAGGAATGAGGGTTGGGATGGATCCAGCATGGGATGAACGAATGAGGGTTGGGATGGATCCAGCATGGGATGAAGGAATGAGGGTTGGGGTGGATCCAGCATGGGATGAAGGAATGAGGGTTGGGGTGGATCCAGCATGGGATGAAGGAATGAGGGTTGGGATGGATCCAGCATGGGATGAAGGAATGAGGGTTGGGATGGAGGAATGGGATGGAGGAATGAGGGTTGGGATGGATCCAGCATGGGATGAAGGAATGAGGGTTGGGATGGATCCAGCACGGGATGAAGGAATGAGGGTTGGGATGGATCCAGCATGGGATGAAGGAATGAGGGTTGGGATGGATCCAGCATGGGATGAAGGAATGAGGGTTGGGATGGATCCAGCGTGGGATGAAGGAATGAGGGTTGGGATGGATCCAGCATGGGATGAAGCAATGAGGGTTGGGATGGATCCAGCAAGGGATGAAGGAACGAGGGTTGGGATGGATCCAGCATGGGATGAAAGAATGAGGGTTGGGATGGATCCAGCATGGGATGAAGGAATGAGGGTTGGGATGGAGGAATGGGATGAAGGAATGGGGGTTGGGATGGAGGAATGGGATGGAGGAATGAGGGTTGGGATGGATCCAGCATGGGATGAAGGAATGAGGGTTGGGATGGATCCAGCATGGGATGGAGGAATGAGGGTTGGGATGGATCCAGCATGGGATGAAGGAATGAGGGTTGGGATGGATCCAGCATGGGATGAAGGAATGAAGGTTGGGATGGATCCAGCGTGGGATGAAGGAATGAGGGTTGGGATGGAGGAATGGGATGAAGGAACGAGGGTTGGGATGGATCCAGCACGGGATGAAGGAATGAGGGTTGGGATGGATCCAGCATGGGATGAAGGAATGAGGGTTGGGATGGATCCAGCATGGGATGAAGGAATGAGGGTTGGGATGGATCCAGCATGGGTTGAAGGAATCAGGGTTGGGATGGATCCAGCATGGGATGAAGGAATGAGGGTTGGGATGGATCCAGCATGGGATGAAGGAATGAGGGTTGGGATGGATCCAGCATGGGATGAAGGAATGAGGGTTGGGGTGGATCCAGCATGGGATGAAGGAATGAGGGTTGGGGTGGATCCAGCATGGGATGAAGGAATGAGGGTTGGGATGGATCCAGCATGGGATGAAGGAATGAGGGTTGGGATGGAGGAATGGGATGGAGGAATGAGGGTTGGGATGGATCCAGCACGGGATGAAGGAATGAGGGTTGGGATGGATCCAGCACGGGATGAAGGAATGAGGGTTGGGATGGATCCAGCATGGGATGAAGGAATGAGGGTTGGGATGGATCCAGCATGGGATGAAGGAATGAGGGTTGGGATGGATCCAGCGTGGGATGAAGGAATGAGGGTTGGGATGGATCCAGCATGGGATGAAGCAATGAGGGTTGGGATGGATCCAGCAAGGGATGAAGGAACGAGGGTTGGGATGGATCCAGCATGGGATGAAGCAATGAGGGTTGGGATGGATCCAGCATGGGATGAAGGAATGAGGGTTGGGATGGAGGAATGGGATGAAGGAATGAGGGTTAGGATGGAGGAATGGGATGGAGGAATGAGGGTTGGGATGGATCCAGCATGGGATGAAGGAATGAGGGTTGGGATGGATCCAGCATGGGATGAAGGAATGAGGGTTGGGATGGATCCAGCATGGGATGGAGGAATGAGGGTTGGGATGGATCCAGCATGGGATGAAGGAATGAGGGTTGGGATGGAGGAATGGGATGAAGGAACGAGGGTTGGGATGGATCCAGCACGGGATGAAGGAATGAGGGTTGGGATGGATCCAGCATGGGATGAAGGAATGAGGGTTGGGATGGATCCAGCATGGGATGAAGGAATGAGGGTTGGGATGGATCCAGCATGGGATGAAGGAATGAGGGTTGGGATGGATCCAGCATGGGATGAAGGAATGAGGGTTGGGATGGATCCAGCATGGGATGAAGGAATGAGGGTTGGGATGGATCCAGCATGGGATGAAGGAATGAGGGTTGGGATGGATCCAGCATGGGATGAAGGAATGAGGGTTGGGATGGAGGAATGGGATGGAGGAATGAGGGTTGGGATGGATCCAGCATGGGATGAAGGAATGAGGGTTGGGATGGATCCAGCACGGGAGGAAGGAATGAGGGTTTGGATGGATCCAGCATGGGATGAAGGAATGAGGGTTGGGATGGATCCAGCATGGGATGAAGGAATGAGGGTTGGGATGGATCCAGCTTGGGATGAAGGAATGAGGGTTGGGATGGATCCAGCATGGGATGAAGCAATGAGGGTTGGGATGGATCCAGCAAGGGATGAAGGAACGAGGGTTGGGATGGATCCAGCATGGGATGAAGGAATGAGGGTTGGGATGGATCCAGCATGGGATGAAGGAATGAGGGTTGGGATGGAGGAATGGGATGAAGGAATGAGGGTTGGGATGGATCCAGCATGGGATGAAGGAATGAGGGTTGGGATGGATCCAGCATGGGATGAAGGAATGAGGGTTGGGATGGATCCAGCATGGGATGGAGGAATGAGGGTTGGGATGGATCCAGCATGGGATGAAGGAATGAGGGTTGGGATGGAGGAATGGGATGAAGGAATGAAGGTTGGGATGGATCCAGCACGGGATGAAGGAATGAGGGTTGGGATGGATCCAGCATGGGATGAAGGAACGAGGGTTGGGATGGATCCAGCATGGGATGAAGGAATGAGGGTTGGGATGGATCCAGCGTGGGATGAAGGAATGAGGGTTGGGATGGATCCAGCATGGGATGAAGGAATGAGGGTTGGGATGGATCCAGCATGGGATGAAGGAATGAGGGTTGGGATGGATCCAGCATGGGATGAAGGAATGAGGGTTGGGATGGATCCAGCATGGGATGAAGGAATGAGGGTTGGGGTGGATCCAGCATGGGATGAAGGAATGAGGGTTGGGGTGGATCCAGAATGGGATGAAGGAATGAGGGTTGGGATGGATCCAGCACGGGATGAAGGAATGAGGGTTGGGATGGATCCAGCATGGGATGAAGGAATGAGGGTTGGGATGGAGGAATGGGATGAAGGAATGAGGGTTAGGATGGAGGAATGGGATGGAGGAATGAGGGTTGGGATGGATCCAGCATGGGATGAAGGAATGAGGGTTGGGATGGATCCAGCATGGGATGAAGGAATGAGGGTTGGGATGGATACAGCATGGGATGGAGGAATGAGGGTTGGGATGGATCCAGCATGGGATGAAGGAATGAGGGTTGGGATGGAGGAATGGGATGAAGGAACGAGGGTTGGGATGGATCCAGCACGGGATGAAGGAATGAGGGTTGGGATGGAACCAGCATGGGATGAAGGAATGAGGGTTGGGATGGATCCAGCATGGGATGAAGGAATGAGGGTTGGGATGGATCCAGCATGGGATGAAGGAATGAGGGTTGGGATGGATCCAGCATGGGATGAAGGAATGAGGGTTGGGATGGATCCAGCATGGGATGAAGGAATGAGGGTTGGGATGGATCCAGCATGGGATGAAGGAATGAGGGTTGGGATGGATCCAGCATGGGATGAAGGAATGAGGGTTGGGATGGAGGAATGGGATGGAGGAATGAGGGTTGGGATGGATCCAGCATGGGATGAAGGAATGAGGGTTGGGATGGATCCAGCGTGGGATGAAGGAATGAGGGTTGGGATGGATCCAGCATGGGATGAAGGAATGAGGGTTGGGATGGATCCAGCATGGGATGAAGGAATGAGGGTTGGGATGGATCCAGCTTGGGATGAAGCAATGAGGGTTGGGATGGATCCAGCATGGGATGAAGCAATGAGGGTTGGGATGGATCCAGCAAGGGATGAAGGAACGAGGGTTGGGATGGATCCAGCAAGGGATGAAGGAATGAGGGTTGGGATGGATCCAGCATGGGATGAAGGAATGAGGGTTGGGATGGAGGAATGGGATGAAGGAATGAGGGTTGGGATGGATCCAGCATGGGATGAAGGAATGAGGGTTGGGATGGATCCAGCATGGGATGAAGGAATGAGGGTTGGGATGGATCCAGCATGGGATGGAGGAATGAGGGTTGGGATGGATCCAGCATGGGATGAAGGAATGAGGGTTGGGATGGAGGAATGGGATGAAGGAATGAGGGTTGGGATGGATCCAGCACGGGATGAAGGAATGAGGGTTTGGATGGATCCAGCATGGGATGAAGGAACGAGGGTTGGGATGGATCCAGCATGGGATGAAGGAATGAGGGTTGGGATGGATCCAGCGTGGGATGAAGGAATGAGGGTTGGGATGGATCCAGCATGGGATGAAGGAATGAGGGTTGGGATGGATCCAGCATGGGATGAAGGAATGAGGGTTGGGATGGATCCAGCATGGGATGAAGGAATGAGGGTTGGGATGGATCCAGCATGGGATGAAGGAATGAGGGTTGGGGTGGATCCAGCATGGGATGAAGGAATGAGGGTTGCGGTGGATCCAGCATGGGATGAAGGAATGAGGGTTGGGATGGATCCAGCATGGGATGAAGGAATGAGGGTTGGGATGGAGGAATGGGATGGAGGAATGAGGGTTGGGATGGATCCAGCATGGGATGAAGGAATGAGGGTTGGGATGGATCCAGCATGGGATGAAGGAATGAGGGTTGGGATGGATCCAGCATGGGATGAAGGAATGAGGGTTGGGATGGATCCAGCATGGGATGAAGGAATGAGGGTTGGGATGGATCCAGCATGGGATGGAGGAATGAGGGTTGGGATGGATCCAGCATGGGATGGAGGAATGAGGGTTGGGATGGATCCAGCATGGGATGAAGGAATGAGGGTTGGGATGGAGGAATGGGATGAAGGAACGAGGGTTGGGATGGATCCAGCACGGGATGAAGGAATGAGGGTTGGGATGGATCCAGCATGGGATGAAGGAATGAGGGTTGGGATGGATCCAGCATGGGATGAAGCAATGAGGGTTGGGATGGATCCAGCATGGGATGAAGGAATGAGGGTTGGGATGGATCCAGCATGGGATGAAGGAATGAGGGTTGGGATGGATCCAGCGTGGGATGAAGGAATGAGGGTTGGGATGGATCCAGCATAGGATGAAGGAATGAGGGTTGGGATGGATCCAGCATGGGATGAAGGAATGAGGGTTGGGATGGAGGAATGGGATGAAGGAATGAGGGTTGGGATGGATCCAGCATGGGATGAAGGAATGAGGGTTGGGATGGATCCAGCATGGGATGAAGGAATGAGGGTTGGGATGGATCCAGCATGGGATGGAGGAATGAGGGTTGGGATGGATCCAGCATGGGATGAAGGAATGAGGGTTGGGATGGAGGAATGGGATGAAGGAATGAGGGTTGGGATGGATCCAGCACGGGATGAAGGAATGAGGGTTGGGATGGATCCAGCATGGGATGAGGGAATGAGGGTTGGGATGGATCCAGCGTGGGATGAAGGAATGAGGGTTGGGATGGATCCAGCATGGGATGAAGGAATGAGGGTTGGGATGGATCCAGCATGGGATGAAGGAATGAGGGTTGGGATGGATCCAGCATGGGATGAAGGAATGAGGGTTGGGATGGATCCAGCATGGGATGAAGGAATGAGGGTTGGGGTGGATCCAGCATGGGATGAAGGAATGAGGGTTGGGGTGGATCCAGCATGGGATGAAGGAATGAGGGTTGGGATGGATCCAGCATGGGATGAAGGAATGAGGGTCTGGATGGAGGAATGGGATGGAGGAATGAGGGTTGGGATGGATCCAGCATGGGATGAAGGAATGAGGGTTGGGATGGATCCAGCATGGGATGAAGGAATGAGGGTTGGGATGGATCCAGCATGGGATGAAGGAATGAGGGTTGGGATGGATCCAGCGTGGGATGAAGGAATGAGGGTTGGGATGGATCCAGCATGGGATGAAGGAATGAGGGTTGGGATGGATCCAGCATGGGATGAAGGAATGAGGGTTGGGATGGAGGAATGGGATGAAGGAACGAGGGTTGGGATGGATCCAGCACGGGATGAAGGAATGAGGGTTGGGATGGATCCAGCATGGGATGAAGGAATGAGGGTTGGGATGGAGGAATGGGATGAAGGAATGAGGGTTGGGATGGATCCGGCATGGCATGAAGGAATGAGGGTTGGGATGGATCCAGCATGGCATGAAGGAATGAGGGTTGGGATGGAGGAATGGGATGGAGGAATGAGGGTTGGGATGGATCCAGCATGGGATGAAGGAACGAGGGTTGGGATGGATCCAGCATGGGATGAAGGAATGAGGGTTGGGATGGATCCAGCATGGGATGAAGGAACGAGGGTTGGGATGGAGGAATGGGATGAAGGAATGAGGGTTGGGATGGATCCAGCATGGGATGAAGGAATGAGGGTTGGGATGGATCCAGCATGGGATGAAGGAATGAGGGTTGGGGTGGATCCAGCATGGGATGAAGGAATGAGGGTTGGGGTGGATCCAGCATGGGATGAAGGAATGAGGGTTGGGATGGATCCAGCATGGGATGAAGGAATGAGGGTTGGGATGGAGGAATGGGATGGAGGAATGAGGGTTGGGATGGATCCAGCATGGGATGAAGGAATGAGGGTTGGGATGGATCCAGCACGGGATGAAGGAATGAGGGTTGGGATGGATCCAGCATGGGATGAAGGAATGAGGGTTGGGATGGATCCAGCATGGGATGAAGGAATGAGGGTTGGGATGGATCCAGCGTGGGATGAAGGAATGAGGGTTGGGATGGATCCAGCATGGGATGAAGCAATGAGGGTTGGGATGGATCCAGCAAGGGATGAAGGAACGAGGGTTGGGATGGATCCAGCATGGGATGAAAGAATGAGGGTTGGGATGGATCCAGCATGGGATGAAGGAATGAGGGTTGGGATGGAGGAATGGGATGAAGGAATGAGGGTTGGGATGGAGGAATGGGATGGAGGAATGAGGGTTGGGATGGATCCAGCATGGGATGAAGGAATGAGGGTTGGGATGGATCCAGCATGGGATGGAGGAATGAGGGTTGGGATGGATCCAGCATGGGATGAAGGAATGAGGGTTGGGATGGATCCAGCATGGGATGAAGGAATGAAGGTTGGGATGGATCCAGCATGGGATGAAGGAATGAGGGTTGGGATGGAGGAATGGGATGAAGGAACGAGGGTTGGGATGGATCCAGCACGGGATGAAGGAATGAGGGTTGGGATGGATCCAGCATGGGATGAAGGAATGAGGGTTGGGATGGATCCAGCATGGGATGAAGGAATGAGGGTTGGGATGGATCCAGCATGGGATGAACGAATGAGGGTTGGGATGGATCCAGCATGGGATGAAGGAATGAGGGTTGGGGTGGATCCAGCATGGGATGAAGGAATGAGGGTTGGGGTGGATCCAGCATGGGATGAAGGAATGAGGGTTGGGATGGATCCAGCATGGGATGAAGGAATGAGGGTTGGGATGGAGGAATGGGATGGAGGAATGAGGGTTGTGATGGATCCAGCATGGGATGAAGGAATGAGGGTTGGGATGGATCCAGCACGGGATGAAGGAATGAGGGTTGGGATGGATCCAGCATGGGATGAAGGAATGAGGGTTGGGATGGATCCAGCATGGGATGAAGGAATGAGGGTTGGGATGGATCCAGCGTGGGATGAAGGAATGAGGGTTGGGATGGATCCAGCATGGGATGAAGCAATGAGGGTTGGGATGGATCCAGCAAGGGATGAAGGAACGAGGGTTGGGATGGATCCAGCATGGGATGAAAGAATGAGGGTTGGGATGGATCCAGCATGGGATGAAGGAATGAGGGTTGGGATGGATCCAGCACGGGATGAAGGAATGAGGGTTGGGATGGATCCAGCATGGGATGAGGGAATGAGGGTTGGGATGGATCCAGCGTGGGATGAAGGAATGAGGGTTGGGATGGATCCAGCATGGGATGAAGGAATGAGGGTTGGGATGGATCCAGCATGGGATGAAGGAATGAGGGTCTGGATGGAGGAATGGGATGGAGGAATGAGGGTTGGGATGGATCCAGCATGGGATGAAGGAATGAGGGTTGGGATGGATCCAGCATGGGATGAAGGAATGAGGGTTGGGATGGATCCAGCATGGGATGAAGGAATGAGGGTTGGGATGGATCCAGCGTGGGATGAAGGAATGAGGGTTGGGATGGATCCAGCATGGGATGAAGGAATGAGGGTTGGGATGGATCCAGCATGGGATGAAGGAATGAGGGTTGGGATGGAGGAATGGGATGAAGGAACGAGGGTTGGGATGGATCCAGCACGGGATGAAGGAATGAGGGTTGGGATGGATCCAGCATGGGATGAAGGAATGAGGGTTGGGATGGAGGAATGGGATGAAGGAATGAGGGTTGGGATGGATCCGGCATGGCATGAAGGAATGAGGGTTGGGATGGATCCAGCATGGCATGAAGGAATGAGGGTTGGGATGGAGGAATGGGATGGAGGAATGAGGGTTGGGATGGATCCAGCATGGGATGAAGGAACGAGGGTTGGGATGGATCCAGCATGGGATGAAGGAATGAGGGTTGGGATGGATCCAGCATGGGATGAAGGAACGAGGGTTGGGATGGAGGAATGGGATGAAGGAATGAGGGTTGGGATGGATCCAGCATGGGATGAAGGAATGAGGGTTGGGATGGATCCAGCATGGGATGAAGGAATGAGGGTTGGGGTGGATCCAGCATGGGATGAAGGAATGAGGGTTGGGGTGGATCCAGCATGGGATGAAGGAATGAGGGTTGGGATGGATCCAGCATGGGATGAAGGAATGAGGGTTGGGATGGAGGAATGGGATGGAGGAATGAGGGTTGGGATGGATCCAGCATGGGATGAAGGAATGAGGGTTGGGATGGATCCAGCACGGGATGAAGGAATGAGGGTTGGGATGGATCCAGCATGGGATGAAGGAATGAGGGTTGGGATGGATCCAGCATGGGATGAAGGAATGAGGGTTGGGATGGATCCAGCGTGGGATGAAGGAATGAGGGTTGGGATGGATCCAGCATGGGATGAAGCAATGAGGGTTGGGATGGATCCAGCAAGGGATGAAGGAACGAGGGTTGGGATGGATCCAGCATGGGATGAAAGAATGAGGGTTGGGATGGATCCAGCATGGGATGAAGGAATGAGGGTTGGGATGGAGGAATGGGATGAAGGAATGAGGGTTGGGATGGAGGAATGGGATGGAGGAATGAGGGTTGGGATGGATCCAGCATGGGATGAAGGAATGAGGGTTGGGATGGATCCAGCATGGGATGGAGGAATGAGGGTTGGGATGGATCCAGCATGGGATGAAGGAATGAGGGTTGGGATGGATCCAGCATGGGATGAAGGAATGAAGGTTGGGATGGATCCAGCATGGGATGAAGGAATGAGGGTTGGGATGGAGGAATGGGATGAAGGAACGAGGGTTGGGATGGATCCAGCACGGGATGAAGGAATGAGGGTTGGGATGGATCCAGCATGGGATGAAGGAATGAGGGTTGGGATGGATCCAGCATGGGATGAAGGAATGAGGGTTGGGATGGATCCAGCATGGGATGAACGAATGAGGGTTGGGATGGATCCAGCATGGGATGAAGGAATGAGGGTTGGGGTGGATCCAGCATGGGATGAAGGAATGAGGGTTGGGGTGGATCCAGCATGGGATGAAGGAATGAGGGTTGGGATGGATCCAGCATGGGATGAAGGAATGAGGGTTGGGATGGAGGAATGGGATGGAGGAATGAGGGTTGTGATGGATCCAGCATGGGATGAAGGAATGAGGGTTGGGATGGATCCAGCACGGGATGAAGGAATGAGGGTTGGGATGGATCCAGCATGGGATGAAGGAATGAGGGTTGGGATGGATCCAGCATGGGATGAAGGAATGAGGGTTGGGATGGATCCAGCGTGGGATGAAGGAATGAGGGTTGGGATGGATCCAGCATGGGATGAAGCAATGAGGGTTGGGATGGATCCAGCAAGGGATGAAGGAACGAGGGTTGGGATGGATCCAGCATGGGATGAAAGAATGAGGGTTGGGATGGATCCAGCATGGGATGAAGGAATGAGGGTTGGGATGGAGGAATGGGATGAAGGAATGGGGGTTGGGATGGAGGAATGGGATGGAGGAATGAGGGTTGGGATGGATCCAGCATGGGATGAAGGAATGAGGGTTGGGATGGATCCAGCATGGGATGGAGGAATGAGGGTTGGGATGGATCCAGCATGGGATGAAGGAATGAGGGTTGGGATGGATCCAGCATGGGATGAAGGAATGAAGGTTGGGATGGATCCAGCGTGGGATGAAGGAATGAGGGTTGGGATGGAGGAATGGGATGAAGGAACGAGGGTTGGGATGGATCCAGCACGGGATGAAGGAATGAGGGTTGGGATGGATCCAGCATGGGATGAAGGAATGAGGGTTGGGATGGATCCAGCATGGGATGAAGGAATGAGGGTTGGGATGGAGGAATGGGATGGAGGAATGAGGGTTGGGATGGATCCAGCATGGGATGAAGGAATGAGGGTTGGGATGGATCCAGCACGGGATGAAGGAATGAGGGTTGGGATGGATCCAGCATGGGATGAAGGAATGAGGGTTGGGATGGATCCAGCATGGGATGAAGGAATGAGGGTTGGGATGGATCCAGCGTGGGATGAAGGAATGAGGGTTGGGATGGATCCAGCATGGGATGAAGCAATGAGGGTTGGGATGGATCCAGCAAGGGATGAAGGAACGAGGGTTGGGATGGATCCAGCATGGGATGAAAGAATGAGGGTTGGGATGGATCCAGCATGGGATGAAGGAATGAGGGTTGGGATGGAGGAATGGGATGAAGGAATGGGGGTTGGGATGGAGGAATGGGATGGAGGAATGAGGGTTGGGATGGATCCAGCATGGGATGAAGGAATGAGGGTTGGGATGGATCCAGCATGGGATGGAGGAATGAGGGTTGGGATGGATCCAGCATGGGATGAAGGAATGAGGGTTGGGATGGATCCAGCATGGGATGAAGGAATGAAGGTTGGGATGGATCCAGCGTGGGATGAAGGAATGAGGGTTGGGATGGAGGAATGGGATGAAGGAACGAGGGTTGGGATGGATCCAGCACGGGATGAAGGAATGAGGGTTGGGATGGATCCAGCATGGGATGAAGGAATGAGGGTTGGGATGGATCCAGCATGGGATGAAGGAATGAGGGTTGGGATGGATCCAGCATGGGATGAAGGAATGAGGGTTGGGATGGATCCAGCATGGGATGAAGGAATGAGGGTTGGGATGGATCCAGCATGGGATGAAGGAATGAGGGTTGGGATGGATCCAGCATGGGATGAAGGAATGAGGGTTGGGGTGGATCCAGCATGGGATGAAGGAATGAGGGTTGGGGTGGATCCAGCATGGGATGAAGGAATGAGGGTTGGGATGGATCCAGCATGGGATGAAGGAATGAGGGTTGGGATGGAGGAATGGGATGGAGGAATGAGGGTTGGGATGGATCCAGCACGGGATGAAGGAATGAGGGTTGGGATGGATCCAGCACGGGATGAAGGAATGAGGGTTGGGATGGATCCAGCACGGGATGAAGGAATGAGGGTTGGGATGGATCCAGCATGGGATGAAGGAATGAGGGTTGGGATGGATCCAGCATGGGATGAAGGAATGAGGGTTGGGATGGATCCAGCGTGGGATGAAGGAATGAGGGTTGGGATGGATCCAGCATGGGATGAAGCAATGAGGGTTGGGATGGATCCAGCAAGGGATGAAGGAACGAGGGTTGGGATGGATCCAGCATGGGATGAAAGAATGAGGGTTGGGATGGATCCAGCATGGGATGAAGGAATGAGGGTTGGGATGGAGGAATGGGATGAAGGAATGGGGGTTGGGATGGAGGAATGGGATGGAGGAATGAGGGTTGGGATGGATCCAGCATGGGATGAAGGAATGAGGGTTGGGATGGATCCAGCATGGGATGGAGGAATGAGGGTTGGGATGGATCCAGCATGGGATGAAGGAATGAGGGTTGGGATGGATCCAGCATGGGATGAAGGAATGAAGGTTGGGATGGATCCAGCGTGGGATGAAGGAATGAGGGTTGGGATGGAGGAATGGGATGAAGGAACGAGGGTTGGGATGGATCCAGCACGGGATGAAGGAATGAGGGTTGGGATGGATCCAGCATGGGATGAAGGAATGAGGGTTGGGATGGATCCAGCATGGGATGAAGGAATGAGGGTTGGGATGGAGGAATGGGATGGAGGAATGAGGGTTGGGATGGATCCAGCATGGGATGAAGGAATGAGGGTTGGGATGGATCCAGCACGGGATGAAGGAATGAGGGTTGGGATGGATCCAGCATGGGATGAAGGAATGAGGGTTGGGATGGATCCAGCATGGGATGAAGGAATGAGGGTTGGGATGGATCCAGCGTGGGATGAAGGAATGAGGGTTGGGATGGATCCAGCATGGGATGAAGCAATGAGGGTTGGGATGGATCCAGCAAGGGATGAAGGAACGAGGGTTGGGATGGATCCAGCATGGGATGAAAGAATGAGGGTTGGGATGGATCCAGCATGGGATGAAGGAATGAGGGTTGGGATGGAGGAATGGGATGAAGGAATGGGGGTTGGGATGGAGGAATGGGATGGAGGAATGAGGGTTGGGATGGATCCAGCATGGGATGAAGGAATGAGGGTTGGGATGGATCCAGCATGGGATGGAGGAATGAGGGTTGGGATGGATCCAGCATGGGATGAAGGAATGAGGGTTGGGATGGATCCAGCATGGGATGAAGGAATGAAGGTTGGGATGGATCCAGCGTGGGATGAAGGAATGAGGGTTGGGATGGAGGAATGGGATGAAGGAACGAGGGTTGGGATGGATCCAGCACGGGATGAAGGAATGAGGGTTGGGATGGATCCAGCATGGGATGAAGGAATGAGGGTTGGGATGGATCCAGCATGGGATGAAGGAATGAGGGTTGGGATGGATCCAGCATGGGATGAAGGAATGAGGGTTGGGATGGATCCAGCATGGGATGAAGGAATGAGGGTTGGGATGGATCCAGCATGGGATGAAGGAATGAGGGTTGGGATGGATCCAGCATGGGATGAAGGAATGAGGGTTGGGGTGGATCCAGCATGGGATGAAGGAATGAGGGTTGGGGTGGATCCAGCATGGGATGAAGGAATGAGGGTTGGGATGGATCCAGCATGGGATGAAGGAATGAGGGTTGGGATGGAGGAATGGGATGGAGGAATGAGGGTTGGGATGGATCCAGCACGGGATGAAGGAATGAGGGTTGGGATGGATCCAGCACGGGATGAAGGAATGAGGGTTGGGATGGATCCAGCATGGGATGAAGGAATGAGGGTTGGGATGGATCCAGCATGGGATGAAGGAATGAGGGTTGGGATGGATCCAGCGTGGGATGAAGGAATGAGGGTTGGGATGGATCCAGCATGGGATGAAGCAATGAGGGTTGGGATGGATCCAGCAAGGGATGAAGGAACGAGGGTTGGGATGGATCCAGCATGGGATGAAGCAATGAGGGTTGGGATGGATCCAGCATGGGATGAAGGAATGAGGGTTGGGATGGAGGAATGGGATGAAGGAATGAGGGTTAGGATGGAGGAATGGGATGGAGGAATGAGGGTTGGGATGGATCCAGCATGGGATGAAGGAATGAGGGTTGGGATGGATCCAGCATGGGATGAAGGAATGAGGGTTGGGATGGATCCAGCATGGGATGGAGGAATGAGGGTTGGGATGGATCCAGCATGGGATGAAGGAATGAGGGTTGGGATGGAGGAATGGGATGAAGGAACGAGGGTTGGGATGGATCCAGCACAGGATGAAGGAATGAGGGTTGGGATGGATCCAGCATGGGATGAAGGAATGAGGGTTGGGATGGATCCAGCAAGGGATGAAGGAACGAGGGTTGGGATGGATCCAGCATGGGATGAAGCAATGAGGGTTGGGATGGATCCAGCATGGGATGAAGGAATGAGGGTTGGGATGGAGGAATGGGATGAAGGAATGAGGGTTAGGATGGAGGAATGGGATGGAGGAATGAGGGTTGGGATGGATCCAGCATGGGATGAAGGAATGAGGGTTGGGATGGATCCAGCATGGGATGAAGGAATGAGGGTTGGGATGGATCCAGCATGGGATGGAGGAATGAGGGTTGGGATGGATCCAGCATGGGATGAAGGAATGAGGGTTGGGATGGAGGAATGGGATGAAGGAACGAGGGTTGGGATGGATCCAGCACGGGATGAAGGAATGAGGGTTGGGATGGATCCAGCATGGGATGAAGGAATGAGGGTTGGGATGGATCCAGCATGGGATGAAGGAATGAGGGTTGGGATGGATCCAGCATGGGATGAAGGAATGAGGGTTGGGATGGATCCAGCATGGGATGAAGGAATGAGGGTTGGGATGGATCCAGCATGGGATGAAGGAATGAGGGTTGGGATGGATCCAGCATGGGATGAAGGAATGAGGGTTGGGATGGATCCAGCATGGGATGAAGGAATGAGGGTTGGGATGGAGGAATGGGATGGAGGAATGAGGGTTGGGATGGATCCAGCATGGGATGAAGGAATGAGGGTTGGGATGGATCCAGCACGGGAGGAAGGAATGAGGGTTTGGATGGATCCAGCATGGGATGAAGGAATGAGGGTTGGGATGGATCCAGCATGGGATGAAGGAATGAGGGTTGGGATGGATCCAGCTTGGGATGAAGGAATGAGGGTTGGGATGGATCCAGCATGGGATGAAGCAATGAGGGTTGGGATGGATCCAGCAAGGGATGAAGGAACGAGGGTTGGGATGGATCCAGCATGGGATGAAGGAATGAGGGTTGGGATGGATCCAGCATGGGATGAAGGAATGAGGGTTGGGATGGAGGAATGGGATGAAGGAATGAGGGTTGGGATGGATCCAGCATGGGATGAAGGAATGAGGGTTGGGATGGATCCAGCATGGGATGAAGGAATGAGGGTTGGGATGGATCCAGCATGGGATGGAGGAATGAGGGTTGGGATGGATCCAGCATGGGATGAAGGAATGAGGGTTGGGATGGAGGAATGGGATGAAGGAATGAAGGTTGGGATGGATCCAGCACGGGATGAAGGAATGAGGGTTTGGATGGATCCAGCATGGGATGAAGGAACGAGGGTTGGGATGGATCCAGCATGGGATGAAGGAATGAGGGTTGGGATGGATCCAGCGTGGGATGAAGGAATGAGGGTTGGGATGGATCCAGCATGGGATGAAGGAATGAGGGTTGGGATGGATCCAGCATGGGATGAAGGAATGAGGGTTGGGATGGATCCAGCATGGGATGAAGGAATGAGGGTTGGGATGGATCCAGCATGGGATGAAGGAATGAGGGTTGGGATGGATCCAGCACGGGATGAAGGAATGAGGGTTGGGATGGATCCAGCATGGGATGAAGGAATGAGGGTTGGGATGGAGGAATGGGATGGAGGAATGAGGGTTGGGATGGATCCAGCACGGGATGAAGGAATGAGGGTTGGGATGGATCCAGCACGGGATGAAGGAATGAGGGTTGGGATGGATCCAGCATGGGATGGAGGAATGAGGGTTGGGATGGATCCAGCATGGGATGAAGGAATGAGGGTTGGGATGGATCCAGCGTGGGATGAAGGAATGAGGGTTGGGATGGATCCAGCATGGGATGAAGCAATGAGGGTTGGGATGGATCCAGCAAGGGATGAAGGAACGAGGGTTGGGATGGATCCAGCATGGGATGAAGGAATGAGGGTTGGGATGGATCCAGCATGGGATGAAGGAATGAGGGTTGGGATGGAGGAATGGGATGAAGGAATGAGGGTTAGGATGGAGGAATGGGATGGAGGAATGAGGGTTGGGATGGATCCAGCATGGGATGAAGGAATGAGGGTTGGGATGGATCCAGCATGGGATGAAGGAATGAGGGTTGGGATGGATACAGCATGGGATGGAGGAATGAGGGTTGGGATGGATCCAGCATGGGATGAAGGAATGAGGGTTGGGATGGAGGAATGGGATGAAGGAACGAGGGTTGGGATGGATCCAGCACGGGATGAAGGAATGAGGGTTGGGATGGAACCAGCATGGGATGAAGGAATGAGGGTTGGGATGGATCCAGCATGGGATGAAGGAATGAGGGTTGGGATGGATCCAGCATGGGATGAAGGAATGAGGGTTGGGATGGATCCAGCATGGGATGAAGGAATGAGGGTTGGGATGGATCCAGCATGGGATGAAGGAATGAGGGTTGGGATGGATCCAGCATGGGATGAAGGAATGAGGGTTGGGATGGATCCAGCATGGGATGAAGGAATGAGGGTTGGGATGGAGGAATGGGATGGAGGAATGAGGGTTGGGATGGATCCAGCATGGGATGAAGGAATGAGGGTTGGGATGGATCCAGCACGGGATGAAGGAATGAGGGTTGGGATGGATCCAGCATGGGATGAAGGAATGAGGGTTGGGATGGATCCAGCATGGGATGAAGGAATGAGGGTTGGGATGGATCCAGCTTGGGATGAAGCAATGAGGGTTGGGATGGATCCAGCATGGGATGAAGCAATGAGGGTTGGGATGGATCCAGCAAGGGATGAAGGAACGAGGGTTGGGATGGATCCAGCAAGGGATGAAGGAATGAGGGTTGGGATGGATCCAGCATGGGATGAAGGAATGAGGGTTGGGATGGAGGAATGGGATGAAGGAATGAGGGTTGGGATGGATCCAGCATGGGATGAAGGAATGAGGGTTGGGATGGATCCAGCATGGGATGAAGGAATGAGGGTTGGGATGGATCCAGCATGGGATGGAGGAATGAGGGTTGGGATGGATCCAGCATGGGATGAAGGAATGAGGGTTGGGATGGAGGAATGGGATGAAGGAATGAGGGTTGGGATGGATCCAGCACGGGATGAAGGAATGAGGGTTTGGATGGATCCAGCATGGGATGAAGGAACGAGGGTTGGGATGGATCCAGCATGGGATGAAGGAATGAGGGTTGGGATGGATCCAGCGTGGGATGAAGGAATGAGGGTTGGGATGGATCCAGCATGGGATGAAGGAATGAGGGTTGGGATGGATCCAGCATGGGATGAAGGAATGAGGGTTGGGATGGATCCAGCATGGGATGAAGGAATGAGGGTTGGGATGGATCCAGCATGGGATGAAGGAATGAGGGTTGGGGTGGATCCAGCATGGGATGAAGGAATGAGGGTTGGGGTGGATCCAGCATGGGATGAAGGAATGAGGGTTGGGATGGATCCAGCATGGGATGAAGGAATGAGGGTTGGGATGGAGGAATGGGATGGAGGAATGAGGGTTGGGATGGATCCAGCAGGGGATGAAGGAATGAGGGTTGGGATGGATCCAGCATGGGATGAAGGAATGAGGGTTGGGATGGATCCAGCATGGGATGAAGGAATGAGGGTTGGGATGGATCCAGCATGGGATGAAGGAATGAGGGTTGGGATGGATCCAGCATGGGATGGAGGAATGAGGGTTGGGATGGATCCAGCATGGGATGGAGGAATGAGGGTTGGGATGGATCCAGCATGGGATGAAGGAATGAGGGTTGGGATGGAGGAATGGGATGAAGGAACGAGGGTTGGGATGGATCCAGCACGGGATGAAGGAATGAGGGTTGGGATGGATCCAGCATGGGATGAAGGAATGAGGGTTGGGATGGATCCAGCATGGGATGAAGCAATGAGGGTTGGGATGGATCCAGCATGGGATGAAGGAATGAGGGTTGGGATGGATCCAGCATGGGATGAAGGAATGAGGGTTGGGATGGATCCAGCGTGGGATGAAGGAATGAGGGTTGGGATGGATCCAGCATAGGATGAAGGAATGAGGGTTGGGATGGATCCAGCATGGGATGAAGGAATGAGGGTTGGGATGGAGGAATGGGATGAAGGAATGAGGGTTGGGATGGATCCAGCATGGGATGAAGGAATGAGGGTTGGGATGGATCCAGCATGGGATGAAGGAATGAGGGTTGGGATGGATCCAGCATGGGATGGAGGAATGAGGGTTGGGATGGATCCAGCATGGGATGAAGGAATGAGGGTTGGGATGGAGGAATGGGATGAAGGAATGAGGGTTGGGATGGATCCAGCACGGGATGAAGGAATGAGGGTTGGGATGGATCCAGCATGGGATGAGGGAATGAGGGTTGGGATGGATCCAGCGTGGGATGAAGGAATGAGTGTTGGGATGGATCCAGCATGGGATGAAGGAATGAGGGTTGGGATGGATCCAGCATGGGATGAAGGAATGAGGGTTGGGATGGATCCAGCATGGGATGAAGGAATGAGGGTTGGGATGGATCCAGCATGGGATGAAGGAATGAGGGTTGGGGTGGATCCAGCATGGGATGAAGGAATGAGGGTTGGGGTGGATCCAGCATGGGATGAAGGAATGAGGGTTGGGATGGATCCAGCATGGGATGAAGGAATGAGGGTCTGGATGGAGGAATGGGATGGAGGAATGAGGGTTGGGATGGATCCAGCATGGGATGAAGGAATGAGGGTTGGGATGGTACCAGCATGGGATGAAGGAATGAGGGTTGGGATGGATCCAGCATGGGATGAAGGAATGAGGGTTGGGATGGATCCAGCACGGGATGAAGGAATGAGGGTTGGGATGGATCCAGCATGGGATGAAGGAATGAGGGTTGGGATGGATCCAGCATGGGATGAAGGAATGAGGGTTGGGATGGAGGAATGGGATGAAGGAACGAGGGTTGGGATGGATCCAGCACGGGATGAAGGAATGAGGGTTGGGATGGATCCAGCATGGGATGAAGGAATGAGGGTTGGGATGGAGGAATGGGATGAAGGAATGAGGGTTGGGATGGATCCGGCATGGCATGAAGGAATGAGGGTTGGGATGGATCCAGCATGGCATGAAGGAATGAGGGTTGGGATGGAGGAATGGGATGGAGGAATGAGGGTTGGGATGGATCCAGCATGGGATGAAGGAACGAGGGTTGGGATGGATCCAGCATGGGATGAAGGAATGAGGGTTGGGATGGATCCAGCATGGGATGAAGGAACGAGGGTTGGGATGGAGGAATGGGATGAAGGAATGAGGGTTGGGATGGATCCAGCATGGGATGAAGGAATGAGGGTTGGGATGGATCCAGCATGGGATGAAGGAATGAGGGTTGGGGTGGATCCAGCATGGGATGAAGGAATGAGGGTTGGGGTGGATCCAGCATGGGATGAAGGAATGAGGGTTGGGATGGATCCAGCATGGGATGAAGGAATGAGGGTTGGGATGGAGGAATGGGATGGAGGAATGAGGGTTGGGATGGATCCAGCATGGGATGAAGGAATGAGGGTTGGGATGGATCCAGCACGGGATGAAGGAATGAGGGTTGGGATGGATCCAGCATGGGATGAAGGAATGAGGGTTGGGATGGATCCAGCATGGGATGAAGGAATGAGGGTTGGGATGGATCCAGCGTGGGATGAAGGAATGAGGGTTGGGATGGATCCAGCATGGGATGAAGCAATGAGGGTTGGGATGGATCCAGCAAGGGATGAAGGAACGAGGGTTGGGATGGATCCAGCATGGGATGAAAGAATGAGGGTTGGGATGGATCCAGCATGGGATGAAGGAATGAGGGTTGGGATGGAGGAATGGGATGAAGGAATGAGGGTTGGGATGGAGGAATGGGATGGAGGAATGAGGGTTGGGATGGATCCAGCATGGGATGAAGGAATGAGGGTTGGGATGGATCCAGCATGGGATGGAGGAATGAGGGTTGGGATGGATCCAGCATGGGATGAAGGAATGAGGGTTGGGATGGATCCAGCATGGGATGAAGGAATGAAGGTTGGGATGGATCCAGCATGGGATGAAGGAATGAGGGCTGGGATGGAGGAATGGGATGAAGGAACGAGGGTTGGGATGGATCCAGCACGGGATGAAGGAATGAGGGTTGGGATGGATCCAGCATGGGATGAAGGAATGAGGGTTGGGATGGATCCAGCATGGGATGAAGGAATGAGGGTTGGGATGGATCCAGCATGGGATGAACGAATGAGGGTTGGGATGGATCCAGCATGGGATGAAGGAATGAGGGTTGGGGTGGATCCAGCATGGGATGAAGGAATGAGGGTTGGGGTGGATCCAGCATGGGATGAAGGAATGAGGGTTGGGATGGATCCAGCATGGGATGAAGGAATGAGGGTTGGGATGGAGGAATGGGATGGAGGAATGAGGGTTGGGATGGATCCAGCATGGGATGAAGGAATGAGGGTTGGGATGGATCCAGCACGGGATGAAGGAATGAGGGTTGGGATGGATCCAGCATGGGATGAAGGAATGAGGGTTGGGATGGATCCAGCATGGGATGAAGGAATGAGGGTTGGGATGGATCCAGCGTGGGATGAAGGAATGAGGGTTGGGATGGATCCAGCATGGGATGAAGCAATGAGGGTTGGGATGGATCCAGCAAGGGATGAAGGAACGAGGGTTGGGATGGATCCAGCATGGGATGAAAGAATGAGGGTTGGGATGGATCCAGCATGGGATGAAGGAATGAGGGTTGGGATGGAGGAATGGGATGAAGGAATGGGGGTTGGGATGGAGGAATGGGATGGAGGAATGAGGGTTGGGATGGATCCAGCATGGGATGAAGGAATGAGGGTTGGGATGGATCCAGCATGGGATGGAGGAATGAGGGTTGGGATGGATCCAGCATGGGATGAAGGAATGAGGGTTGGGATGGATCCAGCATGGGATGAAGGAATGAAGGTTGGGATGGATCCAGCGTGGGATGAAGGAATGAGGGTTGGGATGGAGGAATGGGATGAAGGAACGAGGGTTGGGATGGATCCAGCACGGGATGAAGGAATGAGGGTTGGGATGGATCCAGCATGGGATGAAGGAATGAGGGTTGGGATGGATCCAGCATGGGATGAAGGAATGAGGGTTGGGATGGATCCAGCACAGGATGAAGGAATGAGGGTTGGGATGGATCCAGCATGGGATGAAGGAATGAGGGTTGGGATGGATCCAGCATGGGATGAAGGAATGAGGGTTGGGATGGATCCAGCATGGGATGAAGGAATGAGGGTTGGGGTGGATCCAGCATGGGATGAAGGTATGAGGGTTGGGGTGGATCCAGCATGGGATGAAGGAATGAGGGTTGGGATGGATCCAGCATGGGATGAAGGAATGAGGGTTGGGATGGAGGAATGGGATGGAGGAATGAGGGTTGGGATGGATCCAGCACGGGATGAAGGAATGAGGGTTGGGATGGATCCAGCACGGGATGAAGGAATGAGGGTTGGGATGGATCCAGCATGGGATGAAGAAATGAGGGTTGGGATGGATCCAGCATGGGATGAAGGAATGAGGGTTGGGATGGATCCAGCGTGGGATGAAGGAATGAGGGTTGGGATGGATCCAGCATGGGATGAAGCAATGAGGGTTGGGATGGATCCAGCAAGGGATGAAGGAACGAGGGTTGGGATGGATCCAGCATGGGATGAAGGAATGAGGGTTGGGATGGATCCAGCATGGGATGAAGGAATGAGGGTTGGGATGGAGGAATGGGATGAAGGAATGAGGGTTAGGATGGAGGAATGGGATGGAGGAGTGAGGGTTGGGATGGATCCAGCATGGGATGAAGGAATGAGGGTTGGGATGGATCCAGCATGGGATGAAGGAATGAGGGTTGGGATGGATCCAGCATGGGATGGAGGAATGAGGGTTGGGATGGATCCAGCATGGGATGAAGGAATGAGGGTTGGGATGGAGGAATGGGATGAAGGAACGAGGGTTGGGATGGATCCAGCACGGGATGAAGGAATGAGGGTTGGGATGGATCCAGCATGGGATGAAGGAATGAGGGTTGGGATGGATCCAGCATGGGATGAAGGAATGAGGGTTGGGATGGATCCAGCATGGGATGAAGGAATGAGGGTTGGGATGGATCCAGCATGGGATGAAGGAATGAGGGTTGGGATGGATCCAGCATGGGATGAAGGAATGAGGGTTGGGATGGATCCAGCATGGGATGAAGGAATGAGGGTTGGGATGGATCCAGCATGGGATGAAGGAATGAGGGTTGGGATGGAGGAATGGGATGGAGGAATGAGGGTTGGGATGGATCCAGCATGGGATGAAGGAATGAGGGTTGGGATGGATCCAGCACGGGAGGAAGGAATGAGGGTTTGGATGGATCCAGCATGGGATGAAGGAATGAGGGTTGGGATGGATCCAGCATGGGATGAAGGAATGAGGGTCGGGATGGATCCAGCTTGGGATGAAGGAATGAGGGTTGGGATGGATCCAGCATGGGATGAAGCAATGAGGGTTGGGATGGATCCAGCAAGGGATGAAGGAACGAGGGTTGGGATGGATCCAGCATGGGATGAAGGAATGAGGGTTGGGATGGATCCAGCATGGGATGAAGGAATGAGGGTTGGGATGGAGGAATGGGATGAAGGAATGAGGGTTGGGATGGATCCAGCATGGGATGAAGGAATGAGGGTTGGGATGGATCCAGCATGGGATGAAGGAATGAGGGTTGGGATGGATCCAGCATGGGATGGAGGAATGAGGGTTGGGATGGATCCAGCATGGGATGAAGGAATGAGGGTTGGGATGGAGGAATGGGATGAAGGAATGAAGGTTGGGATGGATCCAGCACGGGATGAAGGAATGAGGGTTGGGATGGATCCAGCATGGGATGAAGGAACGAGGGTTGGGATGGATCCAGCATGGGATGAAGGAATGAGGGTTGGGATGGATCCAGCGTGGGATGAAGGAATGAGGGTTGGGATGGATCCAGCATGGGATGAAGGAATGAGGGTTGGGATGGATCCAGCATGGGATGAAGGAATGAGGGTTGGGATGGATCCAGCATGGGATGAAGGAATGAGGGTTGGGATGGATCCAGCATGGGATGAAGGAATGAGGGTTGGGGTGGATCCAGCATGGGATGAAGGAATGAGGGTTGGGGTGGATCCAGCATGGGATGAAGGAATGAGGGTTGGGATGGATCCAGCACGGGATGAAGGAATGAGGGTTGGGATGGATCCAGCATGGGATGAAGGAATGAGGGTTGGGATGGAGGAATGGGATGGAGGAATGAGGGTTGGGATGGATCCAGCACGGGATGAAGGAATGAGGGTTGGGATGGATCCAGCACGGGATGAAGGAATGAGGGTTGGGATGGATCCAGCATGGGATGAAGGAATGAGGGTTGGGATGGATCCAGCATGGGATGAAGGAATGAGGGTTGGGATGGATCCAGCGTGGGATGAAGGAATGAGGGTTGGGATGGATCCAGCATGGGATGAAGCAATGAGGGTTGGGATGGATCCAGCAAGGGATGAAGGAACGAGGGTTGGGATGGATCCAGCATGGGATGAAGGAATGAGGGTTGGGATGGATCCAGCATGGGATGAAGGAATGAGGGTTGGGATGGAGGAATGGGATGAAGGAATGAGGGTTAGGATGGAGGAATGGGATGGAGGAATGAGGGTTGGGATGGATCCAGCATGGGATGAAGGAATGAGGGTTGGGATGGATCCAGCATGGGATGAAGGAATGAGGGTTGGGATGGATACAGCATGGGATGGAGGAATGAGGGTTGGGATGGATCCAGCATGGGATGAAGGAATGAGGGTTGGGATGGAGGAATGGGATGAAGGAACGAGGGTTGGGATGGATCCAGCACGGGATGAAGGAATGAGGGTTGGGATGGAACCAGCATGGGATGAAGGAATGAGGGTTGGGATGGATCCAGCATGGGATGAAGGAATGAGGGTTGGGATGGATCCAGCATGGGATGAAGGAATGAGGGTTGGGATGGATCCAGCATGGGATGAAGGAATGAGGGTTGGGATGGATCCAGCATGGGATGAAGGAATGAGGGTTGGGATGGATCCAGCATGGGATGAAGGAATGAGGGTTGGGATGGATCCAGCATGGGATGAAGGAATGAGGGTTGGGATGGAGGAATGGGATGGAGGAATGAGGGTTGGGATGGATCCAGCATGGGATGAAGGAATGAGCGTTGGGATGGATCCAGCACGGGATGAAGGAATGAGGGTTGGGATGGATCCAGCATGGGATGAAGGAATGAGGGTTGGGATGGATCCAGCATGGGATGAAGGAATGAGGGTTGGGATGGATCCAGCTTGGGATGAAGGAATGAGGGTTGGGATGGATCCAGCATGGGATGAAGCAATGAGGGTTGGGATGGATCCAGCAAGGGATGAAGGAACGAGGGTTGGGATGGATCCAGCAAGGGATGAAGGAATGAGGGTTGGGATGGATCCAGCATGGGATGAAGGAATGAGGGTTGGGATGGAGGAATGGGATGAAGGAATGAGGGTTGGGATGGATCCAGCATGGGATGAAGGAATGAGGGTTGGGATGGATCCAGCATGGGATGAAGGAATGAGGGTTGGGATGGATCCAGCATGGGATGGAGGAATGAGGGTTGGGATGGATCCAGCATGGGATGAAGGAATGAGGGTTGGGATGGAGGAATGGGATGAAGGAATGAGGGTTGGGATGGATCCAGCACGGGATGAAGGAATGAGGGTTTGGATGGATCCAGCATGGGATGAAGGAACGAGGGTTGGGATGGATCCAGCATGGGATGAAGGAATGAGGGTTGGGATGGATCCAGCGTGGGATGAAGGAATGAGGGTTGGGATGGATCCAGCATGGGATGAAGGAATGAGGGTTGGGATGGATCCAGCATGGGATGAAGGAATGAGGGTTGGGATGGATCCAGCATGGGATGAAGGAATGAGGGTTGGGATGGATCCAGCATGGGATGAAGGAATGAGGGTTGGGGTGGATCCAGCATGGGATGAAGGAATGAGGGTTGGGGTGGATCCAGCATGGGATGAAGGAATGAGGGTTGGGATGGATCCAGCATGGGATGAAGGAATGAGGGTTGGGATGGAGGAATGGGATGGAGGAATGAGGGTTGGGATGGATCCAGCATGGGATGAAGGAATGAGGGTTGGGATGGATCCAGCATGGGATGAAGGAATGAGGGTTGGGATGGATCCAGCATGGGATGAAGGAATGAGGGTTGGGATGGATCCAGCATGGGATGAAGGAATGAGGGTTGGGATGGATCCAGCATGGGATGGAGGAATGAGGGTTGGGATGGATCCAGCATGGGATGGAGGAATGAGGGTTGGGATGGATCCAGCATGGGATGAAGGAATGAGGGTTGGGATGGAGGAATGGGATGAAGGAACGAGGGTTGGGATGGATCCAGCACGGGATGAAGGAATGAGGGTTGGGATGGATCCAGCATGGGATGAAGGAATGAGGGTTGGGATGGAGGAATGGGATGAAGGAATGAGGGTTGGGATGGATCCGGCATGGCATGAAGGAATGAGGGTTGGGATGGATCCAGCATGGCATGAAGGAATGAGGGTTGGGATGGAGGAATGGGATGGAGGAATGAGGGTTGGGATGGATCCAGCATGGGATGAAGGAACGAGGGTTGGGATGGATCCAGGATGGGATGAAGGAATGAGGGTTGGGATGGATCCAGCATGGGATGAAGGAACGAGGGTTGGGATGGAGGAATGGGATGAAGGAATGAGGGTTGGGATGGATCCAGCATGGGATGAAGGAATGAGGGTTGGGATGGATCCAGCATGGGATGAAGGAATGAGGGTTGGGGTGGATCCAGCATGGGATGAAGGAATGAGGGTTGGGGTGGATCCAGCATGGGATGAAGGAATGAGGGTTGGGATGGATCCAGCATGGGATGAAGGAATGAGGGTTGGGATGGAGGAATGGGATGGAGGAATGAGGGTTGGGATGGATCCAGCATGGGATGAAGGAATGAGGGTTGGGATGGATCCAGCACGGGATGAAGGAATGAGGGTTGGGATGGATCCAGCATGGGATGAAGGAATGAGGGTTGGGATGGATCCAGCATGGGATGAAGGAATGAGGGTTGGGATGGATCCAGCGTGGGATGAAGGAATGAGGGTTGGGATGGATCCAGCATGGGATGAAGGAATGAGGGTTGGGATGGAGGAATGGGATGGAGGAATGAGGGTTGGGATGGATCCAGCAAGGGATGAAGGAACGAGGGTTGGGATGGATCCAGCATGGGATGAAAGAATGAGGGTTGGGATGGATCCAGCATGGGATGAAGGAATGAGGGTTGGGATGGAGGAATGGGTGAAGGAATGAGGGTTGGGATGGAGGAATGGGATGGAGGAATGAGGGTTGGGATGGATCCAGCATGGGATGAAGGAATGAGGGTTGGGATGGATCCAGCAAGGGATGGAGGAATGAGGGTTGGGATGGATCCAGCATGGGATGAAGGAATGAGGGTTGGGATGGATCCAGCATGGGATGAAGGAATGAAGGTTGGGATGGATCCAGCGTGGGATGAAGGAATGAGGGTTGGGATGGAGGAATGGGATGAAGGAACGAGGGTTGGGATGGATCCAGCACGGGATGAAGGAATGAGGGTTGGGATGGATCCAGCATGGGATGAAGGAATGAGGGTTGGGATGGATCCAGCATGGGATGAAGGAATGAGGGTTGGGATGGATCCAGCATGGGATGAAGGAATGAGGGTTGGGATGGATCCAGGATGGGATGAAGGAATGAGGGTTGGGGTGGATCCAGCATGGGATGAAGGAATGAGGGTTGGGGTGGATCCAGCATGGGATGAAGGAATGAGGGTTGGGATGGATCCAGCATGGGATGAAGGAATGAGGGTTGGGATGGAGGAATGGGATGGAGGAATGAGGGTTGGGATGGATCCAGCACGGGATGAAGCAATGAGGGTTGGGATGGATCCAGCAAGGGATGAAGGAACGAGGGTTGGGATGGATCCAGCATGGGATGAAAGAATGAGGGTTGGGATGGATCCAGCATGGGATGAAGGAATGAGGGTTGGGATGGAGGAATGGGATGAAGGAATGAGGGTTGGGATGGAGGAATGGGATGGAGGAATGAGGGTTGGGATGGATCCAGCATGGGATGAAGGAATGAGGGTTGGGATGGATCCAGCATGGGATGGAGGAATGAGGGTTGGGATGGATCCAGCATGGGATGAAGGAATGAGGGTTGGGATGGATCCAGCGTGGGATGAAGGAATGAGGGTTGGGATGGAGGAATGGGATGAAGGAACGAGGGTTGGGATGGATCCAGCACGGGATGAAGGAATGAGGGTTGGGATGGATCCAGCATGGGATGTAGGAATGAGGGTTGGGATGGATCCAGCATGGGATGAAGGAAGGAGGGTTGGGATGGATCCAGCATGGGATGAAGGAATGAGGGTTGGGATGGATCCAGCATGGGATGAAGGAATGAGCGTTGGGGTGGATCCAGCATGGGATGAAGGAATGAGGGTTGGGGTGGATCCAGCATGGGATGAAGGAATGAGGGTTGGGATGGATCCAGCATGGGATGAAGGAATGAGGGTTGGGATGGAGGAATGGGATGGAGGAATGAGGGTTGGGATGGATCCAGCACGGGATGAAGGAATGAGGGTTGGGATGGATCCAGCACGGGATGAAGGAATGAGGGTTGGGATGGATCCAGCATGGGATGGAGGAATGAGGGTTGGGATGGATCCAGCATGGGATGAAGGAATGAGGGTTGGGATGGAGGAATGGGATGAAGGAACGAGGCTTGGGATGGATCCAGCACGGGATGAAGGAATGAGGGTTGGGATGGATCCAGCATGGGATGAAGGAATGAGGGTTGGGATGGATCCAGCATGGGATGAAGGAATGAGGGTTGGGATGGATCCAGCATGGGATGAAGGAATGAGGGTTGGGATGGATCCAGCATGGGATGAAGGAATGAGGGTTGGGATGGATCCAGCATGGCATGAAGGAATGAGGGTTGGGATGGATCCAGCATGGGATGAAGGAATGAGGGTTGGGATGGATCCAGCATGGGATGAAGGAATGAGGGTTGGGATGGATCCAGCATGGGATGAAGGAATGAGGGTTGGGGTGGATCCAGCATGGGATGAAGGAATGAGGGTTGGGGTGGATCCAGCATGGGATGAAGGAATGAGGGTTGGGATGGATCCAGCATGGGATGAAGGAATGAGGGTTGGGATGGAGGAATGGGATGGAGGAATGAGGGTTGGGATGGATCCAGCATGGGATGAAGGAATGAGGGTTGGGATGGATCCAGCATGGGATGAAGCAATGAGGGTTGGGATGGATCCAGCATGGGATGAAGGAATGAGGGTTGGGATGGATCCAGCGTGGGATGAAGGAATGAGGGTTGGGATGGATCCAGCGTGGGATGAAGGAATGAGGGTTGGGATGGATCCAGCATAGGATGAAGGAATGAGGGTTGGGATGGATCCAGCATGGGATGGAGGAATGAGGGTTGGGAATGGATCCAGCATGGGATGAAGGAATGAGGGTTGGGATGGAGGAATGGGATGAAGGAATGAGGGTTGGGATGGATCCAGCACGGGATGAAGGAATGAGGGTTGGGATGGATCCAGCATGGGATGAAGGAATGAGGGTTGGGATGGAGGAATGGGATGAAGGAATGCGGGTTGGGATGGATCCGGCATGGCATGAAGGAATGAGGGTTGGGATGGATCCAGCATGGCATGAAGGAATGAGGGTTGGGATGGATGCAGCATGGGATGAAGGAACGAGGGTTGGGATGGATCCAGCATGGGATGAAGGAATGAGGGTTGGGATGGATCCAGCATGGGATGAAGGAACGAGGGTTGGGATGGAGGAATGGGATGAAGGAATGAGGGTTGGGATGGATCCAGCATGGGATGAAGGAATGAGGGTTGGGATGGATCCAGCATGGGATGAAGGAATGAGGGTTGGGGTGGATCCAGCATGGGATGAAGGAATGAGGATTGGGATGGATCCAGCATGGGATGAAGGAATGAGGGTTGGGATGGAGGAATGGGATGGAGGAATGAGGGTTGGGATGGATCCAGCATGGGATGAAGGAATGAGGGTTGGGATGGAGGAATGGGATGAAGGAACGAGGGTTGGGATGGATCCAGCACGGGATGAAGGAATGAGGGTTGGGATGGATCCAGCATGGGATGAAGGAATGAGGGTTGGGATGGATCCAGCATGGGATGAAGGAATGAGGGTTGGGATGGATCCAGCATGGGATGAAGGAATGAGGGTTGGGGTGGATCCAGCATGGGATGAAGGAATGAGGGTTGGGGTGGATCCAGCATGGGATGAAGGAATGAGGGTTGGGATGGATCCAGCATGGGATGAAGGAATGAGGGTTGGGATGGAGGAATGGGATGGAGGAATGAGGGTTGGGATGGATCCAGCACGGGATGAAGGAATGAGGGTTGGGATGGATCCAGCATGGGATGAAGGAATGAGGGTTGGGATGGATCCAGCATGGGATGAAGGAATGAGGGTTGGGATGGATCCAGCATGGGATGAAGGAATGAGGGTTGGGATGGATCCAGCGTGGGATGAAGGAATGAGGGTTGGGATGGATCCAGCATGGGATGAAGCAATGAGGGTTGGGATGGATCCAGCAAGGGATGAAGGAACGAGGGTTGGGATGGATCCAGCATGGGATGAAGGAATGAGGGTTGGGATGGATCCAGCATGGGATGAAGGAATGAGGGTTGGGATGGAGGAATGGGATGAAGGAATGAGGGTTAGGATGGAGGAATGGGATGGAGGAATGAGGGTTGGGATGGATCCAGCATGGGATGAAGGAATGAGGGTTGGGATGGATCCAGCATGGGATGAAGGAATGAGGGTTGGGATGGATCCAGCATGGGATGAAGGAATGAGGGTTGGGATGGATCCAGCATGGGATGAAGGAATGAGGGTTGGGATGGAGGAATGGGATGAAGGAACGAGGCTTGGGATGGATCCAGCACGGGATGAAGGAATGAGGGTTGGGATGGATCCAGCATGGGATGAAGGAATGAGGGTTGGGATGGATCCAGCATGGGATGAAGGAATGAGGGTTGGGATGGATTAAGCATGGGATGAAGGAATGAGGGTTGGGATGGATCCAGCATGGGATGAAGGAATGAGGGTTGGGATGGATCCAGCATGGCATGAAGGAATGAGGGTTGGGATGGATCCAGCATGGGATGAAGGAATGAGGGTTGGGATGGATCCAGCATGGGATGAAGGAATGAGGGTTGGGATGGATCCAGCATGGGATGAAGGAATGAGGGTTGGGGTGGATCCAGCATGGGATGAAGGAATGAGGGTTGGGGTGGATCCAGCATGGGATGAAGGAATGAGGGTTGGGATGGATCCAGCATGGGATGAAGGAATGAGGGTTGGGATGGAGGAATGGGATGGAGGAATGAGGGTTGGGATGGATCCAGCATGGGATGAAGGAATGAGGGTTGGGATGGATCCAGCATGGGATGAAGGAATGAGGGTTGGGATGGATCCAGCATGGGATGAAGGAATGAGGGTTGGGATGGATCCAGCGTGGGATGAAGGAATGAGGGTTGGGATGGATCCAGCATAGGATGAAGGAATGAGGGTTGGGATGGATCCAGCATGGGATGGAGGAATGAGGGTTGGGATGGATCCAGCATGGGATGAAGGAATGAGGGTTGGGATGGAGGAATGGGATGAAGGAATGAGGGTTGGGATGGATCCAGCACGGGATGAAGGAATGAGGGTTGGGATGGATCCAGCATGCGATGAAGGAATGAGGGTTGGGATGGAGGAATGGGATGAAGGAATGAGGGTTGGGATGGATCCGGCATGGCATGAAGGAATGAGGGTTGGGATGGATCCAGCATGGCATGAAGGAATGAGGGTTGGGAGGGAGGAATGGGATGGAGGAATGAGGGTTGGGATGGATCCAGCATGGGATGAAGGAACCAGGGTTGGGATGGATCCAGCATGGGATGAAGGAATGAGGGTTGGGATGGATCCAGCATGGGATGAAGGAACGAGGGTTGGGATGGAGGAATGGGATGAAGGAATGAGGGTTGGGATGGATCCAGCATGGGATGAAGGAATGAGGGTTGGGATGGATCCAGCATGGGATGAAGGAATGAGGGTTGGGATGGAGGAATGGGATGGAGGAATGAGGGTGGGGATGGATCCAGCATGGGATGAAGGAATGAGGGTTGGGATGGATCCAGCACGGGATGAAGGAATGAGGGTTGGGATGGATCCAGCACGGGATGAAGGAATGAGGGTTGGGATGGATCCAGCATGGGATGAAGCAATGAGGGTTGGGATGGATCCAGCAAGGGATGAAGGAACGAGGGTTGGGATGGATCCAGCATGGGATGAAAGAATGAGGGTTGGGATGGATCCAGCATGGGATGAAGGAATGAGGGTTGGGATGGAGGAATGGGATGAAGGAATGAGGGTTGGGATGGAGGAATGGGATGGAGGAATGAGGGTTGGGATGGATCCAGCATGGGATGAAGGAATGAGGGTTGGGATGGATCCAGCATGGGATGAAGGAATGAGGGTTGGGATGGATCCAGCATGGGATGGAGGAATGAGTGTTGGGATGGATCCAGCATGGGATGAAGGAATGAGGGTTGGGATGGAGGAATGGGATGAAGGAACGAGGGTTGGGATGGATCCAGCACGGGATGAAGGAACGAGGGTTGGGATGGATCCAGCATGGGATGAAGGAATGAGGGTTGGGATGGATCCAGCATGGGATGAAGGAATGAGGGTTGGGATGGATCCAGCATGGGATGAAGGAATGAGGGTTGGGATGGATCCAGCATGGGATGAAGGAATGAGGGTTGGGATGGATCCAGCATGGGATGAAGGAATGAGGGTTGGGATGGATCCAGCATGGGATGGAGGAATGAGGGTTGGGATGGATCCAGCATGGGATGAAGGAATGAGGGTTGGGATGGAGGAATGGGATGAAGGAATGAGGGTTGGGATGGATCCAGCACGGGATGAAGGAATGAGGGTTGGGATGGATCCAGCATGGGATGAAGGAATGAGGGTTGGGATGGAGGAATGGGATGAAGGAATGCGGGTTGGGATGGATCCGGCATGGCATGAAGGAATGAGGGTTGGGATGGATCCAGCATGGCATGAAGGAATGAGGGTTGGGATGGAGGAATGGGATGGAGGAATGAGGGTTGGGATGGATGCAGCATGGGATGAAGGAACGAGGGTTGGGATGGATCCAGCATGGGATGAAGGAATGAGGGTTGGGATGGATCCAGCATGGGATGAAGGAACGAGGGTTGGGATGGAGGAATGGGATGAAGGAATGAGGGTTGGGATGGATCCAGCATGGGATGAAGGAATGAGGGTTGGGATGGATCCAGCATGGGATGAAGGAATGAGGGTTGGGGTGGATCCAGCATGGGATGAAGGAATGAGGGTTGGGATGGATCCAGCATGGGATGAAGGAATGAGGGTTGGGATGGAGGAATGGGATGGAGGAATGAGGGTTGGGATGGATCCAGCATGGGATGAAGGAATGAGGGTTGGGATGGAGGAATGGGATGAAGGAACGAGGGTTGGGATGGATCCAGCACGGGATGAAGGAATGAGGGTTGGGATGGATCCAGCATGGGATGAAGGAATGAGGGTTGGGATGGATCCAGCATGGGATGAAGGAATGAGGGTTGGGATGGATCCAGCATGGGATGAAGGAATGAGGGTTGGGATGGATCCAGCATGGGATGAAGGAATGAGGGTTGGGGTGGATCCAGCATGGGATGAAGGAATGAGGGTTGGGATGGATCCAGCATGGGATGAAGGAATGATGGTTGGGATGGAGGAATGGGATGGAGGAATGAGGGTTGGGATGGATCCAGCACGGGATGAAGGAATGAGGGTTGGGATGGATCCAGCATGGGATGAAGGAATGAGGGTTGGGATGGATCCAGCATGGGATGAAGGAATGAGGGTTGGGATGGATCCAGCATGGGATGAAGGAATGAGGGTTGGGATGGATCCAGCGTGGGATGAAGGAATGAGGGTTGGGATGGATCCAGCATGGGATGAAGCAATGAGGGTTGGGATGGATCCAGCAAGGGATGAAGGAACGAGGGTTGGGATGGATCCAGCATGGGATGAAGGAATGAGGGTTGGGATGGATCCAGCATGGGATGAAGGAATGAGGGTTGGGATGGAGGAATGGGATGACGGAATGAGGGTTAGGATGGAGGAATGGGATGGAGGAATGAGGGTTGGGATGGATCCAGCATGGGATGAAGGAATGAGGGTTGGGATGGATCCAGCATGGGATGAAGGAATGAGGGTTGGGATGGATCCAGCATGGGATGAAGGAATGAGGGTTGGGATGGATCCAGCATGGGATGAAGGAATGAGGGTTGGGATGGAGGAATGGGATGAAGGAACGAGGCTTGGGATGGATCCAGCACGGGATGAAGGAATGAGGGTAGGGATGGATCCAGCATGGGATGAAGGAATGAGGGTTGGGATGGATCCAGCATGGGATGAAGGAATGAGGGTTGGGATGGATCCAGCATGGGATGAAGGAATGAGGGTTGGGATGGATCCAGCATGGGATGAAGGAATAAGGGTTGGGATGGATCCAGCATGGCATGAAGGAATGAGGGTTGGGATGGATCCAGCATGGGATGAAGGAATGAGGGTTGGGATGGATCCAGCATGGGATGAAGGAATGAGGGTTGGGATGGATCCAGCATGGGATGAAGGAATGAGGGTTGGGGTGGATCCAGCATGGGATGAAGGAATGAGGGTTGGGGTGGATCCAGCATGGGATGAAGGAATGAGGGTTGGGATGGATCCAGCATGGGATGAAGGAATGAGGGTTGGGATGGAGGAATGGGATGGAGGAATGAGGGTTGGGATGGATCCAGCATGGGATGAAGGAATGAGGGTTGGGATGGATCCAGCATGGGATGAAGGAATGAGGGTTGGGATGGATCCAGCATGGGATGAAGGAATGAGGGTTGGGATGGATCCAGCATGGGATGAAGGAATGAGGGTTGGGATGGATCCAGCATGGGATGAAGCAATGAGGGTTGGGATGGATCCAGCAAGGGATGAAGGAACGAGGGTTGGGATGGATCCAGCATGGGATGAAGGAATGAGGGTTGGGATGGATCCAGCATGGGATGAAGGAATGAGGGTTGGGATGGAGGAATGGGATGAAGGAATGAGGGTTAGGATGGAGGAATGGGATGGAGGAATGAGGGTTGGGATGGATCCAGCATGGGATGAAGGAATGAGGGTTGGGATGGATCCAGCATGGGATGAAGGAATGAGGGTTGGGATGGATCCAGCATGGGATGAAGGAATGAGGGTTGGGATGGATCCAGCATGGGATGAAGGAATGAGGGTTGGGATGGAGGAATGGGATGAAGGAACGAGGCTTGGGATGGATCCAGCACGGGATGAAGGAATGAGGGTTGGGATGGATCCAGCATGGGATGAAGGAATGAGGGTTGGGATGGATCCAGCATGGGATGAAGGAATGAGGGTTGGGATGGATTAAGCATGGGATGAAGGAATGAGGGTTGGGATGGATCCGGCATGGGATGAAGGAATGAGGGTTGGGATGGATCCAGCATGGCATGAAGGAATGAGGGTTGGGATGGATCCAGCATGGGATGAAGGAATGAGGGTTGGGATGGATCCAGCATGGGATGAAGGAATGAGGGTTGGGATGGATCCAGCATGGGATGAAGGAATGAGGGTTGGGGTGGATCCAGCATGGGATGAAGGAATGAGGGTTGGGGTGGATCCAGCATGGGATGAAGGAATGAGGGTTGGGATGGATCCAGCATGGGATGAAGGAATGAGGGTTGGGATGGAGGAATGGGATGGAGGAATGAGGGTTGGGATGGATCCAGCATGGGATGAAGGAATGAGGGTTGGGATGGATCCAGCATGGGATGAAGGAATGAGGGTTGGGATGGATCCAGCATGGGATGAAGGAATGAGGGTTGGGATGGAGGAATGGGATGGAGGAATGAGGGTTGGGATGGATCCAGCATGGGATGAAGGAATGAGGGTTGGGATGGAGGAATGGGATGAAGGAACGAGGGTTGGGATGGATCCAGCACGGGATGAAGGAATGAGGGTTGGGATGGATCCAGCATGGGATGAAGGAATGAGGGTTGGGATGGATCCAGCATGGGATGAAGGAATGAGGGTTGGGATGGATCCAGCATGGGATGAAGGAATGAGGGTTGGGGTGGATCCAGCATGGGATGAAGGAATGAGGGTTGGGATGGATCCAGCATGGGATGAAGGAATGATGGTTGGGATGGAGGAATGGGATGGAGGAATGAGGGTTGGGATGGATCCAGCACGGGATGAAGGAATGAGGGTTGGGATGGATCCAGCATGGGATGAAGGAATGAGGGTTGGGATGGATCCAGCATGGGATGAAGGAATGAGGGTTGGGATGGATCCAGCATGGGATGAAGGAATGAGGGTTGGGATGGATCCAGCGTGGGATGAAGGAATGAGGTTTGGGATGGATCCAGCATGGGATGAAGCAATGAGGGTTGGGATGGATCCAGCAAGGGATGAAGGAACGAGGGTTGGGATGGATCCAGCATGGGATGAAGGAATGAGGGTTGGGATGGATCCAGCATGGGATGAAGGAATGAGGGTTGGGATGGAGGAATGGGATGACGGAATGAGGGTTAGGATGGAGGAATGGGATGGAGGAATGAGGGTTGGGATGGATCCAGCATGGGATGAAGGAATGAGGGTTGGGATGGATCCAGCATGGGATGAAGGAATGAGGGTTGGGATGGATCCAGCATGGGATGAAGGAATGAGGGTTGGGATGGATCCAGCATGGGATGAAGGAATGAGGGTTGGGATGGAGGAATGGGATGAAGGAACGAGGCTTGGGATGGATCCAGCACGGGATGAAGGAATGAGGGTAGGGATGGATCCAGCATGGGATGAAGGAATGAGGGTTGGGATGGATCCAGCATGGGATGAAGGAATGAGGGTTGGGATGGATCCAGCATGGGATGAAGGAATGAGGGTTGGGATGGATCCAGCATGGGATGAAGGAATAAGGGTTGGGATGGATCCAGCATGGCATGAAGGAATGAGGGTTGGGATGGATCCAGCATGGGATGAAGGAATGAGGGTTGGGATGGATCCAGCATGGGATGAAGGAATGAGGGTTGGGATGGATCCAGCATGGGATGAAGGAATGAGGGTTGGGGTGGATCCAGCATGGGATGAAGGAATGAGGGTTGGGGTGGATCCAGCATGGGATGAAGGAATGAGGGTTGGGATGGATCCAGCATGGGATGAAGGAATGAGGGTTGGGATGGAGGAATGGGATGGAGGAATGAGGGTTGGGATGGATCCAGCATGGGATGAAGGAATGAGGGTTGGGATGGATCCAGCATGGGATGAAGGAATGAGGGTTGGGATGGATCCAGCATGGGATGAAGGAATGAGGGTTGGGATGGATCCAGCATGGGATGAAGGAATGAGGGTTGGGATGGATCCAGCATGGGATGAAGCAATGAGGGTTGGGATGGATCCAGCAAGGGATGAAGGAACGAGGGTTGGGATGGATCCAGCATGGGATGAAGGAATGAGGGTTGGGATGGATCCAGCATGGGATGAAGGAATGAGGGTTGGGATGGAGGAATGGGATGAAGGAATGAGGGTTAGGATGGAGGAATGGGATGGAGGAATGAGGGTTGGGATGGATCCAGCATGGGATGAAGGAATGAGGGTTGGGATGGATCCAGCATGGGATGAAGGAATGAGGGTTGGGATGGATCCAGCATGGGATGAAGGAATGAGGGTTGGGATGGATCCAGCATGGGATGAAGGAATGAGGGTTGGGATGGAGGAATGGGATGAAGGAACGAGGCTTGGGATGGATCCAGCACGGGATGAAGGAATGAGGGTTGGGATGGATCCAGCATGGGATGAAGGAATGAGGGTTGGGATGGATCCAGCATGGGATGAAGGAATGAGGGTTGGGATGGATTAAGCATGGGATGAAGGAATGAGGGTTGGGATGGATCCGGCATGGGATGAAGGAATGAGGGTTGGGATGGATCCAGCATGGCATGAAGGAATGAGGGTTGGGATGGATCCAGCATGGGATGAAGGAATGAGGGTTGGGATGGATCCAGCATGGGATGAAGGAATGAGGGTTGGGATGGATCCAGCATGGGATGAAGGAATGAGGGTTGGGGTGGATCCAGCATGGGATGAAGGAATGAGGGTTGGGGTGGATCCAGCATGGGATGAAGGAATGAGGGTTGGGATGGATCCAGCATGGGATGAAGGAATGAGGGTTGGGATGGAGGAATGGGATGGAGGAATGAGGGTTGGGATGGATCCAGCATGGGATGAAGGAATGAGGGTTGGGATGGATCCAGCATGGGATGAAGGAATGAGGGTTGGGATGGATCCAGCATGGGATGAAGGAATGAGGGTTGGGATGGATCCAGCGTGGGATGAAGGAATGAGGGTTGGGATGGATCCAGCATAGGATGAAGGAATGAGGGTTGGGATGGATCCAGCATGGGATGGAGGAATGAGGGTTGGGATGGATCCAGCATGGGATGAAGGAATGAGGGTTGGGATGGAGGAATGGGATGAAGGAATGAGGGTTGGGATGGATCCAGCACGGGATGAAGGAATGAGGGTTGGGATGGATCCAGCATGGGATGAAGGAATGAGGGTTGGGATGGAGGAATGGGATGAAGGAATGAGGGTTGGGATGGATCCGGCATGGCATGAAGGAATGAGGGTTGGGATGGATCCAGCATGGCATGAAGGAATGAGGGTTGGGATGGAGGAATGGGATGGAGGAATGAGGGTTGGGATGGATCCAGCATGGGATGAAGGAACCAGGGTTGGGATGGATCCAGCATGGGATGAAGGAATGAGGGTTGGGATGGATCCAGCATGGGATGAAGGAACGAGGGTTGGGATGGAGGAATGGGATGAAGGAATGAGGGTTGGGATGGATCCAGCATGGGATGAAGGAATGAGGGTTGGGATGGATCCAGCATGGGATGAAGGAATGAGGGTTGGGATGGAGGAATGGGATGGAGGAATGAGGGTGGGGATGGATCCAGCATGGGATGAAGGAATGAGGGTTGGGATGGATCCAGCACGGGATGAAGGAATGAGGGTTGGGATGGATCCAGCACGGGATGAAGGAATGAGGGTTGGGATGGATCCAGCATGGGATGAAGCAATGAGGGTTGGGATGGATCCAGCAAGGGATGAAGGAACGAGGGTTGGGATGGATCCAGCATGGGATGAAAGAATGAGGGTTGGGATGGATCCAGCATGGGATGAAGGAATGAGGGTTGGGATGGAGGAATGGGATGAAGGAATGAGGGTTGGGATGGAGGAATGGGATGGAGGAATGAGGGTTGGGATGGATCCAGCATGGGATGAAGGAATGAGGGTTGGGATGGATCCAGCATGGGATGAAGGAATGAGGGTTGGGATGGATCCAGCATGGGATGGAGGAATGAGTGTTGGGATGGATCCAGCATGGGATGAAGGAATGAGGGTTGGGATGGAGGAATGGGATGAAGGAACGAGGGTTGGGATGGATCCAGCACGGGATGAAGGAATGAGGGTTGGGGATGGATCCAGCATGGGATGAAGGAATGAGGGTTGGGATGGATCCAGCATGGGATGAAGGAATGAGGGTTGGGATGGATCCAGCATGGGATGAAGGAATGAGGGTTGGGATGGATCCAGCATGGGATGAAGGAATGAGGGTTGGGATGGATCCAGCATGGGATGAAGGAATGAGGGTTGGGATGGATCCAGCATGGGATGAAGGAATGAGGGTTGGGATGGATCCAGCATGGGATGAAGGAATGAGGGTTGGGATGGATCCAGCATGGGATGAAGGAATGAGGGTTGGGATGGAGGAATGGGATGAAGGAATGAGGGTTGGGATGGATCCAGCACGGGATGAAGGAATGAGGGTTGGGATGGATCCAGCATGGGATGAAGGAATGAGGGTTGGGATGGAGGAATGGGATGAAGGAATGCGGGTTGGGATGGATCCGGCATGGCATGAAGGAATGAGGGTTGGGATGGATCCAGCATGGCATGAAGGAATGAGGGTTGGGATGGAGGAATGGGATGGAGGAATGAGGGTTGGGATGGATGCAGCATGGGATGAAGGAACGAGGGTTGGGATGGATCCAGCATGGGATGAAGGAATGAGGGTTGGGATGGATCCAGCATGGGATGAAGGAACGAGGGTTGGGATGGAGGAATGGGATGAAGGAATGAGGGTTGGGATGGATCCAGCATGGGATAAAGGAATGAGGGTTGGGATGGATCCAGCATGGGATGAAGGAATGAGGGTTGGGGTGGATCCAGCATGGGATGAAGGAATGAGGGTTGGGATGGATCCAGCATGGGATGAAGGAATGAGGGTTGGGATGGAGGAATGGGATGGAGGAATGAGGGTTGGGATGGATCCAGCATGGGATGAAGGAATGAGGGTTGGGATGGAGGAATGGGATGAAGGAACGAGGGTTGGGATGGATCCAGCACGGGATGAAGGAATGAGGGTTGGGATGGATCCAGCATGGGATGAAGGAATGAGGGTTGGGATGGATCCAGCATGGGATGAAGGAATGAGGGTTGGGATGGATCCAGCATGGGATGAAGGAATGAGGGTTGGGGTGGATCCAGCATGGGATGAAGGAATGAGGGTTGGGGTGGATCCAGCATGGGATGAAGGAATGAGGGTTGGGATGGATCCAGCATGGGATGAAGGAATGTGGGTTGGGATGGAGGAATGGGATGGAGGAACGAGGGTTGGGATGGATCCAGCATGGGATGAAGGAATGAGGGTTGGGATGGATCCAGCATGGGATGAAGGAATGAGGGTTGGGATGGAGGAATGGGTAGAAGGAATGAGGGTTAGGATGGAGGAATGGGATGGAGGAATGAGGGTTGGGATGGATCCAGCATGGGATGAAGGAATGAGGGTTGGGATGGATCCAGCATGGGATGAAGGAATGAGGGTTGGGATGGATCCAGCATGGGATGAAGGAATGAGGGTTGGGATGGAGGAATGGGATGAAGGAACGAGGCTTGGGATGGATCCAGCACGGGATGAAGGAATGAGGGTTGGGATGGATCCAGCATGGGATGAAGGAATGAGGGTTGGGATGGATCCAGCATGGGATGAAGGAATGAGGGTTGGGATGGATCCAGCATGGGATGAAGGAATGAGGGTTGGGAAGGATCCAGCATGGGATGAAGGAATAAGGGTTGGGATGGATCCAGCATGGCATGAAGGAATGAGGGTTGGGATGGATCCAGCATGGGATGAAGGAATGAGGGTTGGGGTGGATCCAGCATGGGATGAAGGAATGAGGGTTGGGGTGGATCCAGCATGGGATGAAGGAATGAGGGTTGGGATGGATCCAGCATGGGATGAAGGAATGAGGGTTGGGATGGAGGAATGGGATGGAGGAATGAGGGTTGGGATGGATCCAGCATGGGATGAAGGAATGAGGGTTGGGATGGATCCAGCATGGGATGAAGGAATGAGGATTGGGATGGATCCAGCATGGGATGAAGGAATGAGGGTTGGGATGGATCCAGCGTGGGATGAAGGAATGAGGGTTGGGATGGATCCAGCATAGGATGAAGGAATGAGGGTTGGGATGGATCCAGCATGGGATGGAGGAATGAGGGTTGGGATGGATCCAGCATGGGATGAAGGAATGAGGGTTGTGATGGAGGAATGGGATGAAGGAATGAGGGTTGGGATGGATCCAGCACGGGATGAAGGAATGAGGGTTGGGATGGATCCAGCATGGGATGAAGGAATGAGGGTTGGGATGGAGGAATGGGATGAAGGAATGAGGGTTGGGATGGATCCGGCATGGCATGAAGGAATGAGGGTTGGGATGGATCCAGCATGGCATGAAGGAATGAGGGTTGGGATGGAGGAATGGGATGGAGGAATGAGGGTTGGGATGGATCCAGCATGGGATGAAGGAACCAGGGTTGGGATGGATCCAGCATGGGATGAAGGAATGAGGGTTGGGATGGATCCAGCATGGGATGAAGGAACGAGGGTTGGGATGGAGGAATGGGATGAAGGAATGAGGGTTGGGATGGATCCAGCATGGGATGAAGGAATGAGGGTTGGGATGGATCCAGCATGGGATGAAGGAATGAGGGTTGGGATGGAGGAATGGGATGGAGGAATGAGGGTGGGGATGGATCCAGCATGGGATGAAGGAATGAGGGTTGGGATGGATCCAGCACGGGATGAAGGAATGAGGGTTGGGATGGATCCAGCACGGGATGAAGGAATGAGGGTTGGGATGGATCCAGCATGGGATGAAGCAATGAGGGTTGGGATGGATCCAGCAAGGGATGAAGGAACGAGGGTTGGGATGGATCCAGCATGGGATGAAAGAATGAGGGTTGGGATGGATCCAGCACGGGATGAAGGAATGAGGGTTGGGATGGAGGAATGGGATGAAGGAATGAGGGTTGGGATGGAGGAATGGGATGGAGGAATGAGGGTTGGGATGGATCCAGCATGGGATGAAGGAATGAGGGTTGGGATGGATCCAGCATGGGATGAAGGAATGAGGGTTGGGATGGATCCAGCATGGGATGAAGGAATGAGTGTTGGGATGGATCCAGCATGGGATGAAGGAATGAGGGTTGGGATGGAGGAATGGGATGAAGGAACGAGGGTTGGGATGGATCCAGCACGGGATGAAGGAATGAGGGTTGGGGATGGATCCAGCATGGGATGAAGGAATGAGGGTTGGGATGGATCCAGCATGGGATGAAGGAATGAGGGTTGGGATGGATCCAGCATGGGATGAAGGAATGAGGGTTGGGATGGATCCAGCATGGGATGAAGGAATGAGGGTTGGGATGGATCCAGCATGGGATGAAGGAATGAGGGTTGGGATGGATCCAGCATGGGATGAAGGAATGAGGGTTGGGATGGATCCAGCGTGGGATGAAGGAATGAGGGTTGGGATGGATCCAGCATGGGATGAAGGAATGAGGGTTGGGATGGATCCAGCATGGGATGAAGGAACGAGGGTTGGGATGGATCCAGCATGGGATGAAGGAATGAGGGTTGGGATGGATCCAGCATGGGATGAAGGAATGAGGGTTGGGATGGAGGAATGGGATGAAGGAATGAGGGTTGGGATGGAGGAATGGGATGGAGGAATGAGGGTTGGGATGGATCCAGCATGGGATGAAGGAATGAGGGTTGGGATGGATCCAGCATGGGATGGAGGAATGAGGGTTGGGATGGATCCAGCATGGGATGAAGGAATGAGGGTTGGGATGGAGGAATGGGATGAAGGAATGAGGGTTGGGATGGAGGAATGGGATGAAGGAACGAGGGTTGGGATGGATCCAGCATGGGATGAAGGAATGAGGGTTGGGATGGATCCAGCATGGCATGAAGGAATGAGGGTTGGGATGGATCCAGCATGGGATGAAGGAATGAGGGTTGGGATGGATCCAGCATGGGATGAAGGAATGAGGGTTGGGATGGATCCAGCAGGGGATGAAGGAATGAGGGTTGGGATGGAGGAATGGGATGGAGGAATGAGGGTGGGGATGGATCCAGCATGGGATGAAGGAATGAGGGATGGGATGAAGGAATGAGGGTTGGGATGGATCCAGCATGGGATGAAGGAATGAGGGTTGGGATGGATCCAGCACGGGATGAAGGAATGAGGGTTGGGATGGATCCAGCATGGGATGAAGGAACGAGGTTGGGATGGATCCAGCATGGGATGAAGGAATGAGGGTTGGGGTGGATCCAGCATGGGATGGAGGAATGAGGGTTGGGATGGATCCAGCATGGGATGAAGGAACGAGGGTTGGGATGGATCCAGCATGGGATGAGGGAATGAGGGTTGGGATGGATCCAGCATGGGATGAAGGAATGAGGGTTGGGATGGAGGAATGGGATGAAGGAATGAGGGTTGGGATGGATCCAGCATGGGATGAAGGAATGAGGGTTGGGATGGAGGAATGGGATGAAGGAACGAGGGTTGGGAAGTGAAGCTGAGCCTGGGATGAAGGAATGAGGGTTGGGATGGATCCAGCATGGGATGGAGGAATGAGGGTTGGGATGGATCCAGCATGGGATGAAGGAATGAGGGTTGGGATGGATCCAGCATGGCATGAAGGAATGAGGGTTGGGATGGATCCAGCGTGGGATGAAGGAAAGAGGGCTGGGATGGATCCAGCATGGGATGAAGGAATGAGGGTTGGGATGGATCCAGCATGGGATGAAGGAATGAGGGTTGGGATGGATCCAGCATGGGATGAAGGAATGAGGGTTGGGATGGATCCAGCATGGGATGAAGCAATGAGGGTTGGGATGGATCCAGCAAGGGATGAAAGAATGAGGGTTGGGATGAATCCAGCATGGGATGAAGGGATGAGGGTTGGGATGGAGGAATGGGATGAAGGAATGAGGGTTGGGATGGAGGAATGGGATGAAGGAACGAGGCTTGGGATGGATCCAGCACGGGATGAAGGAATGAGGGTTGGGATGGATCCAGCATGGGATGAAGGAATGAGGGTTGGGATGGATCCAGCATGGGATGAAGGAATGAGGGTTGGGATGGATCCAGCATGGGATGAAGGAATGAGGGTTGGGATGGATCCAGCATGGGATGAAGGAATAAGGGTTGGGATGGATCCAGCATGGCATGAAGGAATGAGGGTTGGGATGGATCCAGCATGGGATGAAGGAATGAGGGTTGGGATGGATCCAGCATGGGATGAAGGAATGAGGGTTGGGATGGATCCAGCATGGGATGAAGGAATGAGGGTTGGGGTGGATCCAGCATGGGATGAAGGAATGAGGGTTGGGGTGGATCCAGCATGGGATGAAGGAATGAGGGTTGGGATGGATCCAGCATGGGATGAAGGAATGAGGGTTGGGATGGAGGAATGGGATGGAGGAATGAGGGTTGGGATGGATCCAGCATGGGATGAAGGAATGAGGGTTGGGATGGATCCAGCATGGGATGAAGGAATGAGGGTTGGGATGGATCCAGCATGGGATGAAGGAATGAGGGTTGGGATGGATCCAGCGTGGGATGAAGGAATGAGGGTTGGGATGGATCCAGCATAGGATGAAGGAATGAGGGTTGGGATGGATCCAGCATGGGATGGAGGAATGAGGGTTGGGATGGATCCAGCATGGGATGAAGGAATGAGGGTTGGGATGGAGGAATGGGATGAAGGAATGAGGGTTGGGATGGATCCAGCACGGGATGAAGGAATGAGGGTTGGGATGGATCCAGCATGGGATGAAGGAATGAGGGTTGGGATGGAGGAATGGGATGAAGGAATGAGGGTTGGGATGGATCCGGCATGGCATGAAGGAATGAGGGTTGGGATGGATCGAGCATGGCATGAAGGAATGAGGGTTGGGATGGAGGAATGGGATGGAGGAATGAGGGTTGGGATGGATCCAGCATGGGATGAAGGAACCAGGGTTGGGATGGATCCAGCATGGGATGAAGGAATGAGGGTTGGGATGGATCCAGCATGGGATGAAGGAACGAGGGTTGGGATGGAGGAATGGGATGAAGGAATGAGGGTTGGGATGGATCCAGCATGGGATGAAGGAATGAGGGTTGGGATGGATCCAGCATGGGATGAAGGAATGAGGGTTGGGATGGAGGAATGGGATGGAGGAATGAGGGTGGGGATGGATCCAGCATGGGATGAAGGAATGAGGGTTGGGATGGATCCAGCACGGGATGAAGGAATGAGGGTTGGGATGGATCCAGCACGGGATGAAGGAATGAGGGTTGGGATGGATCCAGCATGGGATGAAGCAATGAGGGTTGGGATGGATCCAGCACGGGATGAAGGAACGAGGGTTGGGATGGATCCAGCATGGGATGAAAGAATGAGGGTTGGGATGGATCCAGCATGGGATGAAGGAATGAGGGTTGGGATGGAGGAATGGGATGAAGGAATGAGGGTTGGGATGGAGGAATGGGATGGAGGAATGAGGGTTGGGATGGATCCAGCATGGGATGAAGGAATGAGGGTTGGGATGGATCCAGCATGGGATGAAGGAATGAGGGTTGGGATGGATCCAGCATGGGATGGAGGAATGAGTGTTGGGATGGATCCAGCATGGGATGAAGGAATGAGGGTTGGGATGGAGGAATGGGATGAAGGAACGAGGGTTGGGATGGATCCAGCACGGGATGAAGGAATGAGGGTTGGGGATGGATCCAGCATGGGTTGAAGGAATGAGGGTTGGGATGGATCCAGCATGGGATGAAGGAATGAGGGTTGGGATGGATCCAGCATGGGATGAAGGAATGAGGGTTGGGATGGATCCAGCATGGGATGAAGGAATGAGGGTTGGGATGGATCCAGCATGGGATGAAGGAATGAGGGTTGGGATGGATCCAGCATGGGATGAAGGAATGAGGGTTGGGATGGATCCAGCGTGGGATGAAGGAATGAGGGTTGGGATGGATCCAGCATGGGATGAAGGAATGAGGGTTGGGATGGATCCAGCAAGGGATGAAGGAACGAGGGTTGGGATGGATCCAGCATGGGATGAAGGAATGAGGGTTGGGATGGATCCAGCATGGGATGAAGGAATGAGGGTTGGGATGGAGGAATGGGATGAAGGAATGAGGGTTGGGATGGAGGAATGGGATGGAGGAATGAGGGTTGGGATGGATCCAGCATGGGATGAAGGAATGAGGGTTGGGATGGATCCAGCATGGGATGGAGGAATGAGGGTTGGGATGGATCCAGCATGGGATGAAGGAATGAGGGTTGGGATGGAGGAATGGGATGAAGGAATGAGGGTTGGGATGGAGGAATGGGATGAAGGAACGAGGGTTGGGATGGATCCAGCATGGGATGAAGGAATGAGGGTTGGGATGGATCCAGCATGGCATGAAGGAATGAGGGTTGGGATGGATCCAGCATGGGATGAAGGAATGAGGGTTGGGATGGATCCAGCATGGGATGAAGGAATGAGGGTTGGGATGGATCCAGCAGGGGATGAAGGAATGAGGGTTGGGATGGAGGAATGGGATGGAGGAATGAGGGTGGGGATGGATCCAGCATGGGATGAAGGAATGAGGGATGGGATGAAGGAATGAGGGTTGGGATGGATCCAGCATGGGATGAAGGAATGAGGGTTGGGATGGATCCAGCACGGGATGAAGGAATGAGGGTTGGGATGGATCCAGCATGGGATGAAGGAACGAGGTTGGGATGGATCCAGCATGGGATGAAGGAATGAGGGTTGGGGTGGATCCAGCATGGGATGGAGGAATGAGGGTTGGGATGGATCCAGCATGGGATGAAGGAACGAGGGTTGGGATGGATCCAGCATGGGATGAGGGAATGAGGGTTGGGATGGATCCAGCATGGGATGAAGGAATGAGGGTTGGGATGGAGGAATGGGATGAAGGAATGAGGGTTGGGATGGATCCAGCATGGGATGAAGGAATGAGGGTTGGGATGGAGGAATGGGATGAAGGAACGAGGGTTGGGAAGTGAAGCTGAGCCTGGGATGAAGGAATGAGGGTTGGGATGGATCCAGCATGGGATGGAGGAATGAGGGTTGGGATGGATCCAGCATGGGATGAAGGAATGAGGGTTGGGATGGATCCAGCATGGCATGAAGGAATGAGGGTTGGGATGGATCCAGCGTGGGATGAAGGAAAGAGGGTTGGGATGGATCCAGCATGGGATGAAGGAATGAGGGTTGGGATGGATCCAGCATGGGATGAAGGAATGAGGGTTGGGATGGATCCAGCATGGGATGAAGGAATGAGGGTTGGGATGGAGGAATGGGATGGAGGAATGAGGGTTGGGATGGATCCAGCATGGGATGAAGCAATGAGGGTTGGGATGGATCCAGCACGGGATGAAGGAATGAGGGTTGGGATGGATCCAGCATGGGATGAAGCAATGAGGGTTGGGATGGATCCAGCAAGGGATGAAGGAACGAGGGTTGGGATGGATCCAGCATGGGATGAAAGAATGAGGGTTGGGATGAATCCAGCATGGGATGAAGGAATGAGGGTTGGGATGGAGGAATGGGATGAAGGAATGAGGGTTGGGATGGAGGAATGGGATGGAGGAATGAGGGTTGGGATGGATCCAGCATGGGATGAAGGAATGAGGGTTGGAATGGATCCAGCATGGGATGAAGGAATGAGGGTTGGGGTGGAGGAATGGGATGAAGGAATGAGGGTTGGGATGGATCCAGCATGGGATGAAGGAATGAGGGTTGGGATGGATCCACCACGGGATGAAGGAATGAGGGTTGGGATGGATCCAGCACGGGATGAAGGAATGAGGGTTGGGATGGATCCAGCATGGGATGAAGGAATGAGGGTTGGGATGGATCCAGCATGGGATGAAGGAATGAGGGTTGGGATGGATCCAGCATGGCATGAAGGAATGAGGGTTGGGATGGATCCAGCGTGGGATGAAGGAATGAGGGTTGGGATGGATCCAGCATGGGATGAAGGAATGAGGGTTGGGATGGATCCAGCATGGGATGAAGGAATGAGGGTTGGGATGGATCCAGCATGGGATGAAGGAATGAGGGTTGGGATGGATCCAGCACAGGATGAAGGAATGAGGGTTGGGATGGAGGAATGGGATGAAGGAATGAGGGTTGGGATGGATCCAGCACGGGATGAAGGAATGAGGGTTGGGATGGAGGAATGGGATGGAGGAATGAGGGTTGGGATGGATCCAGCATGGGATGAAGGAATGAGGGATGGGATGAAGGAATGAGGGTTGGGATGGATCCAGCACGGGATGAAGGAATGAGGGTTGGGATGGATCCAGCATGGGATGAAGGAACGAGGTTGGGATGGATCCAGCATGGGATGAAGGAATGAGGGTTGGGGTGGATCCAGCATGGGATGGAGGAATGAGGGTTGGGATGGATCCAGCATGGGATGAAGGAACGAGGGTTGGGATGGATCCAGCATGGGATGAGGGAATGAGGGTTGGGATGGATCCAGCATGGGATGAAGGAATGAGGGTTGGGGTGGATCCAGCATGGGATGAAGGAATGAGGGTTGGGATGGATCCAGCGTGGGATGAAGGAATGAGGGTTGGGATGGATCCAGCATGGGATGAAGGAATGAGGGTTGGGATGGATCCAGCATGGGATGAAGGAATGAGGGTTGGGATGGATCCAACATGGGATGAAGGAATGAGGGTTGGGATGGAGGAATGGGATGGAGGAATGAGGGTTAGGATGGATCCCAGCACGGGATGAAGGAATGAGGGTTGGGATGGATCCAGCATGGGATGAAGGAATGAGGGTTGGGATGGATCCAGCAAGGGATGAAGGAATGAGGGTTGGGATGGATCCAGCATGGGATGAAGGAATGAGGGTTGGGATGGAGGAATGGGATGAAGGAATGAGGGTTGGGATGGAGGAATGGGATGGAGGAATGAGGGTTGGGATGGATCCAGCATGGGATGAAGGAATGAGGGTTGGGATGGATCCAGCATGGGATGAAGGAATGAGGGTTGGGATGGATCCAGCATGGGATGAAGGAATGAGGGTTGGGATGGAGGAATGGGATGAAGGAACGAGGGTTGGGATGGATCCAGCATGGGATGAAGGAATGAGGGTTGGGATGGATCCAGCATGGGATGAAGGAATGAGGGTTGGGATGGATCCAGCACGGGATGAAGGAATGAGGGTTGGGATGGAGGAATGGGATGGAGGAATGAGGGTTGGGATGGACCCAGCATGGGATGAAGGAATGAGGGATGGGATGAAGGAATGAGGGTTGGGATGGATCCAGCATGGGATGAAGGAATGAGGGTTGGGATGGATCCAGCACGGGATGAAGGAATGAGGGTTGGGATGGATCCAGCATGGGATGAAGGAACGAGGGTTGGGATGGATCCAGCATGGGATGAAGGAACGAGGGTTGGGATGGATCCAGCATGGGATGAGGGAATGAGGGTTGGGATGGATCCAGCATGGGATGAAGGAATGAGGGTTGGGGTGGATCCAGCATGGGATGGAGGAATGAGGGTTGGGATGGATCCAGCATGGGATGAAGGAATGAGGGTTGGGATGGAGGAATGGGATGAGGGAATGAGGGTTGGGATGGATCCAGCATGGGATGAAGGAATGAGTTGGGATGGAGGAATGGGATGAAGGAACGAGGGTTGGGAAGTGAAGCTGAGCCTGGGATGAAGGAATGAGGGTTGGGATGGATCCAGCATGGGATGGAGGAATGAGGGTTGGGATGGATCCAGCATGGGATGAAGGAATGAGGGTTGGGATGGATCCAGCATGGGATGAAGCAATGAGGGTTGGGATGGATCCAGCAAGGGATGAAGGAACGAGGGTTGGGATTGATCCAGCACGGGATGAGGGAATGAGGGTTGGGATGGATCCAGCATGGGATGAAGGAATGAGGGTTGGGATGGATCCAGCATGGGATGAAGGAATGAGGGTTGGGATGGAGGAATGGGATGGAGGAATGAGGGTTGGGATGGATCCAGCATGGGATGAAGCAATGAGGGTTGGGATGGATCCAGCATGGGATGAAGGAATGAGGGTTGGGATGGATCCAGCATGGGATGAAGCAATGAGGGTTGGGATGGATCCAGCAAGGGATGAAGGAACGAGGGTTGGGATGGATCCAGCATGGGATGAAAGAATGAGGGTTGGGATGGATCCAGCATGGGATGAAGGAATGAGGGTTGGGATGGAGGAATGGGATGAAGGAATGAGGGTTGGGATGGAGGAATGGGATGGAGGAATGAGGGTTGGGATGGATCCAGCATGGGATGAAGGAATGAGGGTTGGGATGGATCCAGCATGGGATGAAGGAATGAGCGTTGGGGTGGAGGAATGGGATGAAGGAATGAGGGTTGGGATGGATCCAGCATGGGATGAAGGAATGAGGGTTGGGATGGATCCAGCACGGGATGAAGGAATGAGGGTTGGGATGGATCCAGCATGGGATGAAGGAATGAGGGTTGGGATGGATCCAGCATGGGATGAAGGAATGAGGGTTGGGATGGATCCAGCAAGGGATGAAGGAACGAGGGTTGGGATGGATCCAGCATGGGATGAAGGAATGAGGGTTGGGATGGATCCAGCATGGGATGAAGGAATGAGGGTTGGGATGGATCCAGCAAGGGATGAAGGAACGAGGGTTGGGATGGATCCAGCATGGGATGAAGGAATGAGGGTTGGGATGGATCCAGCATGGGATGAAGGAATGAGGGTTGGGATGGATCCAGCACAGGATGAAGGAATGAGGGTTGGGATGGAGGAATGGGATGAAGGAATGAGGGTTGGGATGGATCCAGCACGGGATGAAGGAATGAGGGTTGGGATGGAGGAATGGGATGGAGGAATGAGGGTTGGGATGGATCCAGCATGGGATGAAGGAATGAGGGATGGGATGAAGGAATGAGGGTTGGGATGGATCCAGCATGGGATGAAGGAATGAGGGTTGGGATGGATCCAGCACGGGATGAAGGAATGAGGGTTGGGATGGATCCAGCATGGGATGAAGGAACGAGGTTGGGATGGATCCAGCATGGGATGAAGGAACGAGGGTAGGGGTGGATCCAGCATGGGATGGAGGAATGAGGGTTGGGATGGATCCAGCATGGGATGAAGGAACGAGGGTTGGGATGGATCCAGCATGGGATGAGGGAATGAGGGTTGGGATGGATCCAGCATGGGATGAAGGAATGAGGGTTGGGGTGGATCCAGCATGGGATGAAGGAATGAGGGTTGGGATGGATCCAGCGTGGGATGAAGGAATGAGGGTTGGGATGGATCCAGCATGGGATGAAGGAATGAGGGTTGGGATGGATCCAGCATGGGATGATGGAATGAGGGTTGGGATGGATCCAGCATGGGATGAAGGAATGAGGGTTGGGATGGAGGAATGGGATGGAGGAATGAGGGTTAGGATGGATCCAGCACGGGATGAAGGAATGAGGGTTGGGATGGATCCAGCATGGGATGAAGGAATGAGGGTTGGGATGGATCCAGCAAGGGATGAAGGAATGAGGGTTGGGATGGATCCAGCATGGGATGAAGGAATGAGGGTTGGGATGGAGGAATGGGATGAAGGAATGAGGGTTGGGATGGATCCAGCACGGGATGAAGGAATGAGGGTTGGGATGGATCCAGCATGGGATGAAGGAATGAGGGTTGGGATGGATCCAGCATGGGATGAAGGAATGAGGGTTGGGATGGAGGAATGGGATGAAGGAATGAGGGTTGGGATGGAGGAATGGGATGGAGGAATGAGGGTTGGGATGGATCCAGCATGGGATGAAGGAATGAGGGTTGGGATGGATCCAGCATGGGATGGAGGAATGAGGGTTGGGATGGATCCAGCATGGGATGAAGGAATGAGGGTTGGGATGGAGGAATGGGATGAAGGAATGAGGGTTGGGATGGAGGAATGGGATGAAGGAACGAGGGTTGGGATGGATCCAGCATGGGATGAAGGAATGAGGGTTGGGATGGATCCAGCATGGCATGAAGGAATGAGGGTTGGGATGGATCCAGCATGGGATGAAGGAATGAGGGTTGGGATGGATCCAGCATGGGATGAAGGAATGAGGGTTGGGATGGATCCAGCAGGGGATGAAGGAATGAGGGTTGGGATGGAGGAATGGGATGGAGGAATGAGGGTGGGGATGGATCCAGCATGGGATATAGGAATGAGGGATGGGATGAAGGAATGAGGGTTGGGATGGATCCAGCATGGGATGAAGGAATGAGGGTTGGGATGGATCCAGCACGGGATGAAGGAATGAGGGTTGGGATGGATCCAGCATGGGATGAAGGAACGAGGTTGGGATGGATCCAGCATGGGATGAAGGAATGAGGGTTGGGGTGGATCCAGCATGGGATGGAGGAATGAGGGTTGGGATGGATCCAGCATGGGATGAAGGAACGAGGGTTGGGATGGATCCAGCATGGGATGAGGGAATGAGGGTTGGGATGGATCCAGCATGGGATGAAGGAATGAGGGTTGGGATGGAGGAATGGGATGAGGGAATGAGGGTTGGGATGGATCCAGCATGGGATGAAGGAATGAGGGTTGGGATGGAGGAATGGGATGAAGGAATGAGGGTTGGGATGGATCCAGCATGGGATGAAGGAATGAGGGTTGGGATGGAGGAATGGGATGAAGGAACGAGGGTTGGGAAGTGAAGCTGAGCCTGGGATGAAGGAATGAGGGTTGGGATGGATCCAGCATGGGATGGAGGAATGAGGGTTGGGATGGATCCAGCATGGGATGAAGGAATGAGGGTTGGGATGGATCCAGCATGGCATGAAGGAATGAGGGTTGGGATGGATCCAGCGTGGGATGAAGGAAAGAGGGTTGGGATGGATCCAGCATGGGATGAAGGAATGAGGGTTGGGATGGATCCAGCATGGGATGAAGGAATGAGGGTTGGGATGGATCCAGCATGGGATGAAGGAATGAGGGTTGGGATGGAGGAATGGGATGGAGGAATGAGGGTTGGGATGGATCCAGCATGGGATGAAGCAATGAGGGTTGGGATGGATCCAGCACGGGATGAAGGAATGAGGGTTGGGATGGATCCAGCATGGGATGAAGCAATGAGGGTTGGGATGGATCCAGCAAGGGATGAAGGAACGAGGGTTGGGATGGATCCAGCATGGGATGAAAGAATGAGGGTTGGGATGAATCCAGCATGGGATGAAGGAATGAGGGTTGGGATGGAGGAATGGGATGAAGGAATGAGGGTTGGGATGGAGGAATGGGATGGAGGAATGAGGGTTGGGATGGATCCAGCATGGGATGAAGGAATGAGGGTTGGAATGGATCCAGCATGGGATGAAGGAATGAGGGTTGGGGTGGAGGAATGGGATGAAGGAATGAGGGTTGGGATGGATCCAGCATGGGATGAAGGAATGAGGGTTGGGATGGATCCAGCACGGGATGAAGGAATGAGGGTTGGGATGGATCCAGCACGGGATGAAGGAATGAGGGTTGGGATGGATCCAGCATGGGATGAAGGAATGAGGGTTGGGATGGATCCAGCATGGGATGAAGGAATGAGGGTTGGGATGGATCCAGCATGGGATGAAGGAATGAGGGTTGGGATGGATCCAGCGTGGGATGAAGGAATGAGGGTTGGGATGGATCCAGCATGGGATGAAGGAATGAGGGTTGGGATGGATCCAGCATGGGATGAAGGAATGAGGGTTGGGATGGATCCAGCATGGGATGAAGGAATGAGGGTTGGGATGGATCCAGCACAGGATGAAGGAATGAGGGTTGGGATGGAGGAATGGGATGAAGGAATGAGGGTTGGGATGGATCCAGCACGGGATGAAGGAATGAGGGTTGGGATGGAGGAATGGGATGGAGGAATGAGGGTTGGGATGGATCCAGCATGGGATGAAGGAATGAGGGATGGGATGAAGGAATGAGGGTTGGGATGGATCCAGCACGGGATGAAGGAATGAGGGTTGGGATGGATCCAGCATGGGATGAAGGAACGAGGTTGGGATGGATCCAGCATGGGATGAAGGAATGAGGGTTGGGGTGGATCCAGCATGGGATGGAGGAATGAGGGTTGGGATGGATCCAGCATGGGATGAAGGAACGAGGGTTGGGATGGATCCAGCATGGGATGAGGGAATGAGGGTTGGGATGGATCCAGCATGGGATGAAGGAATGAGGGTTGGGGTGGATCCAGCATGGGATGAAGGAATGAGGGTTGGGATGGATCCAGCGTGGGATGAAGGAATGAGGGTTGGGATGGATCCAGCATGGGATGAAGGAATGAGGGTTGGGATGGATCCAGCATGGGATGAAGGAATGAGGGTTGGGATGGATCCAGCATGGGATGAAGGAATGAGGGTTGGGATGGAGGAATGGGATGGAGGAATGAGGGTTAGGATGGATCCAGCACGGGATGAAGGAATGAGGGTTGGGATGGATCCAGCATGGGATGAAGGAATGAGGGTTGGGATGGATCCAGCAAGGGATGAAGGAATGAGGGTTGGGATGGATCCAGCATGGGATGAAGGAATGAGGGTTGGGATGGAGGAATGGGATGAAGGAATGAGGGTTGGGATGGAGGAATGGGATGGAGGAATGAGGGTTGGGATGGATCCAGCATGGGATGAAGGAATGAGGGTTGGGATGGATCCAGCATGGGATGAAGGAATGAGGGTTGGGATGGATCCAGCATGGGATGAAGGAATGAGGGTTGGGATGGAGGAATGGGATGAAGGAACGAGGGTTGGGATGGATCCAGCATGGGATGAAGGAATGAGGGTTGGGATGGATCCAGCATGGGATGAAGGAATGAGGGTTGGGATGGATCCAGCACGGGATGAAGGAATGAGGGTTGGGATGGAGGAATGGGATGGAGGAATGAGGGTTGGGATGGATCCAGCATGGGATGAAGGAATGAGGGATGGGATGAAGGAATGAGGGTTGGGATGGATCCAGCATGGGATGAAGGAATGAGGGTTGGGATGGATCCAGCACGGGATGAAGGAATGAGGGTTGGGATGGATCCAGCATGGGATGAAGGAACGAGGGTTGGGATGGATCCAGCATGGGATGAAGGAACGAGGGTTGGGATGGATCCAGCATGGGATGAGGGAATGAGGGTTGGGATGGATCCAGCATGGGATGAAGGAATGAGGGTTGGGGTGGATCCAGCATGGGATGGAGGAATGAGGGTTGGGATGGATCCAGCATGGCATGAAGGAATGAGGGTTGGGATGGAGGAATGGGATGAAGGAATGAGGGTTGGGATGGATCCAGCATGGGATGAAGGAATGAGTTGGGATGGAGGAATGGGATGAAGGAACGAGGGTTGGGAAGTGAAGCTGAGCCTGGGATGAAGGAATGAGGGTTGGGATGGATCCAGCATGGGATGGAGGAATGAGGGTTGGGATGGATCCAGCATGGGATGAAGGAATGAGGGTTGGGATGGATCCAGCATGGGATGAAGCAATGAGGGTTGGGATGGATCCAGCAAGGGATGAAGGAACGAGGGTTGGGATTGATCCAGCACGGGATGAGGGAATGAGGGTTGGGATGGATCCAGCATGGGATGAAGGAATGAGGGTTGGGATGGATCCAGCATGGGATGAAGGAATGAGGGTTGGGATGGAGGAATGGGATGGAGGAATGAGGGTTGGGATGGATCCAGCATGGGATGAAGCAATGAGGGTTGGGATGGATCCAGCATGGGATGAAGGAATGAGGGTTGGGATGGATCCAGCATGGGATGAAGCAATGAGGGTTGGGATGGATCCAGCAAGGGATGAAGGAACGAGGGTTGGGATGGATCCAGCATGGGATGAAAGAATGAGGGTTGGGATGGATCCAGCATGGGATGAAGGAATGAGGGTTGGGATGGAGGAATGGGATGAAGGAATGAGGGTTGGGATGGAGGAATGGGATGGAGGAATGAGGGTTGGGATGGATCCAGCATGGGATGAAGGAATGAGGGTTGGGATGGATCCAGCATGGGATGAAGGAATGAGCGTTGGGGTGGAGGAATGGGATGAAGGAATGAGGGTTGGGATGGATCCAGCATGGGATGAAGGAATGAGGGTTGGGATGGATCCAGCACGGGATGAAGGAATGAGGGTTGGGATGGATCCAGCACGGGATGAAGGAATGAGGGTTGGGATGGATCCAGCATGGGATGAAGGAATGAGGGTTGGGATGGATCCAGCAAGGGATGAAGGAACGAGGGTTGGGATGGATCCAGCATGGGATGAAGGAACGAGGGTTGGGATGGATCCAGCATGGGATGAAGGAATGAGGGTTGGGATGGATCCAGCGTGGGATGAAGGAATGAGGGTTGGGATGGATCCAGCATGGGATGAAGGAATGAGGGTTGGGATGGATCCAGCAAGGGATGAAGGAACGAGGGTTGGGATGGATCCAGCATGGGATGAAGGAATGAGGGTTGGGATGGATCCAGCATGGGATGAAGGAATGAGGGTTGGGATGGATCCAGCACAGGATGAAGGAATGAGGGTGGGGATGGAGGAATGGGATGAAGGAATGAGGGTTGGGATGGATCCAGCATGGGATGGAGGAATGAGGGTTGGGATGGATCCAGCATGGGATGAAGGAATGAGGGATGGGATGAAGGAATGAGGGTTGGGATGGATCCAGCATGGGATGAAGGAATGAGGGTTGGGATGGATCCAGCACGGGATGAAGGAATGAGGGTTGGGATGGATCCAGCATGGGATGAAGGAACGAGGTTGGGATGGATCCAGCATGGGATGAAGGAACGAGGGTAGGGGTGGATCCAGCATGGGATGGAGGAATGAGGGTTGGGATGGATCCAGCATGGGATGAAGGAACGAGGGTTGGGATGGATCCAGCATGGGATGAGGGAATGAGGGTTGGGATGGATCCAGCATGGGACGAAGGAATGAGGGTTGGGGTGGATCCAGCATGGGATGAAGGAATGAGGGTTGGGATGGATCCAGCGTGGGATGAAGGAATGAGGGTTGGGATGGATCCAGCATGGGATGAAGGAATGAGGGTTGGGATGGATCCAGCATGGGATGAAGGAATGAGGGTTGGGATGGATCCAGCATGGGATGAAGGAATGAGGGTTGGGATGGAGGAATGGGATGGAGGAATGAGGGTTAGGATGGATCCAGCACGGGATGAAGGAATGAGGGTTGGGATGGATCCAGCATGGGATGAAGGAATGAGGGTTGGGATGGATCCAGCAAGGGATGAAGGAATGAGGGTTGGGATGGATCCAGCATGGGATGAAGGAATGAGGGTTGGGATGGAGGAATGGGATGAAGGAATGAGGGTTGGGATGGAGGAATGGGATGGAGGAATGAGGGTTGGGATGGATCCAGCATGGGATGAAGGAATGAGGGTTGGGATGGATCCAGCATGGGATGAAGGAATGAGGGTTGGGATGGAGGAATGGGATGAAGGAATGAGGGTTGGGATGGAGGAATGGGATGGAGGAATGAGGGTTGGGATGGATCCAGCATGGGATGAAGGAATGAGGGTTGGGATGGATCCAGCATGGGATGAAGGAATGAGGGTTGGGATGGATCCAGCATGGGATGAAGGAATGAGGGTTGGGATGGATCCAGCATGGGATGAAGGAATGAGGGTTGGGATGGATCCAACATGGGATGAAGGAATGAGGGTTGGGATGGATCCAGCATGGGATGAAGGAATGAGGGTTGGGATGGAGGAATGGGATGGAGGAATGAGGGTTGGGATGGATCCAGCATGGGATGAAGGAATGAGGGTTGGGATGGATCCAGCATGGGATGAAGGAATGAGGGTTGGGATGGATCCAGCGTGGGATGAAGGAATGAGGGTTGGGATGGATCCAGCATGGGATGAAGGAATGAGGGTTGGGATGGAGGAATGGGATGAAGGAATGAGGGTTGGGATGGAGGAATGGGATGGAGGAATGAGGGTTGGGATGGATCCAGCATGGGATGAAGGAATGAGGGTTGGGATGGATCCAGCATGGGATGAAGGAATGAGGGTTGGGATGGATCCAGCATGGGATGAAGGAATGAGGGTTGGGATGGAGGAATGGGATGAAGGAACGAGGGTTGGGATGGATCCAGCATGGGATGAAGGAATGAGGGTTGGGATGGATCCAGCATGGGATGAAGGAATGAGGGTTGGGATGGATCCAGCACGGGATGAAGGAATGAGGGTTGGGATGGAGGAATGGGATGGAGGAATGAGGGTTGGGATGGATCCAGCATGGGATGAAGGAATGAGGGATGGGATGAAGGAATGAGGGTTGGGATGGATCCAGCATGGGATGAAGGAATGAGGGTTGGGATGGATCCAGCACGGGATGAAGGAATGAGGGTTGGGATGGATCCAGCATGGGATGAAGGAACGAGGGTTGGGATGGATCCAGCATGGGATGAAGGAACGAGGGTTGGGATGGATCCAGCATGGGATGAGGGAATGAGGGTTGGGATGGATCCAGCATGGGATGAAGGAATGAGGGTTGGGGTGGATCCAGCATGGGATGGAGGAATGAGGGTTGGGATGGATCCAGCATGGCATGAAGGAATGAGGGTTGGGATGGAGGAATGGGATGAAGGAATGAGGGTTGGGATGGATCCAGCATGGGATGAAGGAATGAGGGTTGGGATGGAGGAATGGGATGAAGGAACGAGGGTTGGGAAGTGAAGCTGAGCCTGGGATGAAGGAATGAGGGTTGGGATGGATCCAGCATGGGATGGAGGAATGAGGGTTGGGATGGATCCAGCACGGGATGAAGGAATGAGGGTTGGGATGGATCCAGCATGGGATGAAGGAATGAGGGTTGGGATGGATCCAGCAAGGGATGAAGGAACGAGGGTTGGGATGGATCCAGCACGGGATGAAGGAATGAGGGTTGGGATGGATCCAGCATGGGATGAAGGAATGAGGGTTGGGATGGATCCAGCATGGGATGAAGGAATGAGGGTTGGGATGGAGGAATGGGATGGAGGAATGAGGGTTGGGATGGATCCAGCATGGGATGAAGCAATGAGGGTTGGGATGGATCCAGCACGGGATTAAGGAATGAGGGTTGGGATGGATCCAGCATGGGATGAAGCAATGTGGGTTGGGATGGATCCAGCAAGGGATGAAGGAACGAGGGTTGGGATGGATCCAGCATGGGATGAAAGAATGAGGGTTGGGATGGATCCAGCATGGGATGAAGGAATGAGGGTTGGGATGGAGGAATGGGATGAAGGAATGAGGGTTGGGATGGAGGAATGGGATGGAGGAATGAGGGTTGGGATGGATCCAGCATGGGATGAAGGAATGAGGGTTGGGATGGATCCAGCATGGGATGAAGGAATGAGGGTTGGGGTGGAGGAATGGGATGAAGGAATGAGGGTTGGGATGGATCCAGCATGGGATGAAGGAATGAGGGTTGGGATGGATCCAGCATGGGATGAAGGAATGAGGGTTGGGATGGATCCAGCACGGGATGAAGGAATGAGGGTTGGGATGGATCCAGCACGGGATGAAGGAATGAGAGTTGGGATGGATCCAGCATGGCATGAAGGAATGAGGGTTGGGATGGATCCAGCATGGGATGAAGGAATGAGGGTTGGGATGGATCCAGCATGGGATGAAGGAATGAGGGTTGGGATGGATCCAGCGTGGGATGAAGGAATGAGGGTTGGGATGGATCCAGCATGGGATGAAGGAATGAGGGTTGGGATGGATCCAGCATGGGATGAAGGAATGAGGGTTGGGATGGATCCAGCACAGGATGAAGGAATGAGGGTTGGGATGGAGGAATGGGATGAAGGAATGAGGGTTGGGATGGATCCAGCACGGGATGAAGGAATGAGGGTTGGGATGGAGGAATGGGATGGAGGAATGAGGGTTGGGATGGATCCAGCATGGGATGAAGGAATGAGGGATGGGATGAAGGAATGAGGGTTGGGATGGATCCAGCATGGGATGAAGGAATGAGGGTTGGGATGGATCCAGCACGGGATGAAGGAATGAGGGTTGGGATGGATCCAGCATGGGATGAAGGAACGAGGTTGGGATGGATCCAGCATGGGATGAAGGAATGAGGGTTGGGGTGGATCCAGCATGGGATGGAGGAATGAGGGTTGGGATGGATCCAGCATGGGATGAAGGAACGAGGGTTGGGATGGATCCAGCATGGGATGAGGGAATGCGGGTTGGGATGGATCCAGCATGGGATGAAGGAATGAGGGTTGGGGTGGATCCAGCATGGGATGAAGGAATGAGGGTTGGGATGGATCCAGCGTGGGATGAAGGAATGAGGGTTGGGATGGATCCAGCATGGGATGAAGGAATGAGGGTTGGGATGGATCCAGCATGGGATGAAGGAATGAGGGTTGGGATGGATCCAGCATGGGATGAAGGAATGAGGGTTGGGATGGAGGAATGGGATGGAGGAATGAGGGTTAGGATGGATCCAGCACGGGATGAAAGAATGAGGGTTGGGATGGATCCAGCATGGGATGAAGGAATGAGGGTTGGGATGGAGGAATGGGATGAAGGAATGAGGGTTGGGATGGAGGAATGGGATGGAGGAATGAGGGTTGGGATGGATCCAGCATGGGATGAAGGAATGAGGGTTGGGATGGATCCAGCATGGGATGAAGGAATGAGGGTTGGGGTGGAGGAATGGGATGAAGGAATGAGGGTTGGGATGGATCCAGCATGGGATGAAGGAATGAGGGTTGGGATGGATCCAGCATGGGATGAAGGAATGAGGGTTGGGATGGATCCAGCACGGGATGAAGGAATGAGGGTTGGGATGGATCCAGCACGGGATGAAGGAATGAGAGTTGGGATGGATCCAGCATGGCATGAAGGAATGAGGGTTGGGATGGATCCAGCATGGGATGAAGGAATGAGGGTTGGGATGGATCCAGCATGGGATGAAGGAATGAGGGTTGGGATGGATCCAGCGTGGGATGAAGGAATGAGGGTTGGGATGGATCCAGCATGGGATGAAGGAATGAGGGTTGGGATGGATCCAGCATGGGATGAAGGAATGAGGGTTGGGATGGATCCAGCACAGGATGAAGGAATGAGGGTTGGGATGGAGGAATGGGATGAAGGAATGAGGGTTGGGATGGATCCAGCACGGGATGAAGGAATGAGGGTTGGGATGGAGGAATGGGATGGAGGAATGAGGGTTGGGATGGATCCAGCATGGGATGAAGGAATGAGGGATGGGATGAAGGAATGAGGGTTGGGATGGATCCAGCATGGGATGAAGGAATGAGGGTTGGGATGGATCCAGCACGGGATGAAGGAATGAGGGTTGGGATGGATCCAGCATGGGATGAAGGAACGAGGTTGGGATGGATCCAGCATGGGATGAAGGAATGAGGGTTGGGGTGGATCCAGCATGGGATGGAGGAATGAGGGTTGGGATGGATCCAGCATGGGATGAAGGAACGAGGGTTGGGATGGATCCAGCATGGGATGAGGGAATGCGGGTTGGGATGGATCCAGCATGGGATGAAGGAATGAGGGTTGGGGTGGATCCAGCATGGGATGAAGGAATGAGGGTTGGGATGGATCCAGCGTGGGATGAAGGAATGAGGGTTGGGATGGATCCAGCATGGGATGAAGGAATGAGGGTTGGGATGGATCCAGCATGGGATGAAGGAATGAGGGTTGGGATGGATCCAGCATGGGATGAAGGAATGAGGGTTGGGATGGAGGAATGGGATGGAGGAATGAGGGTTAGGATGGATCCAGCACGGGATGAAGGAATGAGGGTTGGGATGGATCCAGCATGGGATGAAGGAATGAGGGTTGGGATGGATCCAGCAAGGGATGAAGGAATGAGGGTTGGGATGGATCCAGCATGGGATGAAGGAATGAGGGTTGAGATGGAGGAATGGGATGAAGGAATGAGGGTTGGGATGGAGGAATGGGATGGAGGAATGAGGGTTGGGATGGATCCAGCATGGGATGAAGGAATGAGGGTTGGGATGGATCCAGCATGGGATGAAGGAATGAGGGTTGGGATGGATCCAGCATGGGATGAAGGAATGAGGGTTGGGATGGAGGAATGGGATGAAGGAACGAGGGTTGGGATGGATCCAGCATGGGATGAAGGAATGAGGGTTGGGATGGATCCAGCATGGGATGAAGGAATGAGGGTTGGGATGGATCCAGCACGGGATGAAGGAATGAGGGTTGGGATGGAGGAATGTGATGGAGGAATGAGGGTTGGGATGGATCCAGCATGGGATGAAGGAATGAGGGATGGGATGAAGGAATGAGGGTTGGGATGGATCCAGCATGGGATGAAGGAATGAGGGTTGGGATGGATCCAGCACGGGATGAAGGAATGAGGGTTGGGATGGATCCAGCAGGGGATGAAGGAACGAGGGTTGGGATGGATCCAGCATGGGATGAAGGAACGAGGGTTGGGATGGATCCAGCATGGGATGAGGGAATGAGGGTTGGGATGGATCCAGCATGGGATGAAGGAATGAGGGTTGGGGTGGATCCAGCATGGGATGGAGGAATGAGGGTTGGGATGGATCCAGCATGGCATGAAGGAATGAGGGTTGGGATGGAGGAATGGGATGAAGGAATGAGGGTTGGGATGGATCCAGCATGGGATGAAGGAATGAGGGTTGGGATGGAGGAATGGGATGAAGGAACGAGGGTTGGGAAGTGAAGCTGAGCCTGGGATGAAGGAATGAGGGTTGGGATGGATACAGCATGGGATGGAGGAATGAGGGTTGGGATGGATCCAGCATGGGATGAAGGAATGAGGGTTGGGATGGATCCAGCATGGGATGAAGGAATGAGGGTTGGGATGGATCCAGCGTGGGATGAAGGAATGAGGGTTGGGATGGATCCAGCATGGGATGAAGGAATGAGGGTTGGGATGGATCCAGCATGGGATGAAGGAATGAGGGTTGGGATGGATCCAGCATGGGATGAAGGAATGAGGGTTGGGATGGAGGAATGGGATGGAGGAATGAGGGTTGGGATGGATCCAGCATGGGATGAAGGAATGAGGGATGGGATGAAGGAATGAGGGTTGGGATGGATCCAGCATGGCATGAAGGAATGAGGGTTGGGATGGATCCAGCACGGGATGAAGGAATGAGGGTTGGGATGGATCCAGCATGGGATGAAGGAACGAGGGTTGGGATGGATCCAGCATGGGATGAAGGAACGAGGGTTGGGATGGATCCAGCATGGGATGAGGGAATGAGGGTTGGGATGGATCCAGCATGGGATGAAGGAATGAGGGTTGGGGTGGATCCAGCATGGGATGGAGGAATGAGGGTTGGGATGGATCCAGCATGGCATGAAGGAATGAGGGTTGGGATGGAGGAATGGGATGAAGGAATGAGGGTTGGGATGGATCCAGCATGGGATGAAGGAATGAGGGTTGGGATGGAGGAATGGGATGAAGGAACGAGGGTTGGGAAGTGAAGCTGAGCCTGGGATGAAGGAATGAGGGTTGGGATGGATCCAGCATGGGATGGAGGAATGAGGGTTGGGATGGATCCAGCATGGGATGAAGGAATGAGGGTTGGGATGGATCCAGCATGGGATGAAGGAATGAGGGTTGGGATGGATCCAGCAAGGGATGAAGGAACGAGGGTTGGGATGGATCCAGCACGGGATGAAGGAATGAGGGTTGGGATGGATCCAGCATGGGATGAAGGAATGAGGGTTGGGATGGATCCAGCATGGGATGAAGGAATGAGGGTTGGGATGGATCCAGCATGGGATGAAGGAATGAGGGTTGGGATGGATCCAGGATGGGATGAAGGAATGAGGGTTGGGATGGATCCAGCATGGGATGAAGGAATGAGGGTTGGGATGGAGGAATGGGATGGAGGAATGAGGGTTGGGATGGATCCAGCATGGGATGAAGCAATGAGGGTTGGGATGGATCCAGCACGGGATGAAGGAATGAGGGTTGGGATGGATCCAGCATGGGATGAAGCAATGAGGGTTGGGATGGATCCAGCAAGGGATGAAGGAACGAGGGTTGGGATGGATCCAGCATGGGATGAAAGAATGAGGGTTGGGATGGATCCAGCATGGGATGAAGGAATGAGGTTTGGTATGGAGGAATGGGATGAAGGAATGAGGGTTGGGATGGAGGAATGGGATGGAGGAATGAGGGTTGGGATGGATCCAGCATGGGATGAAGGAATGAGGGTTGGGATGGATCCAGCATGGGATGAAGGAATGAGGGTTGGGATGGATCCAGCAAGGGATGAAGGAATGAGGGTTGGGATGGATCCAGCATGGGATGAAGGAATGAGGGTTGGGGTGGAGGAATGGGATGAAGGAATGAGGGTTGGGATGGATCCAGCATGGGATGAAGGAATGAGGGTTGGGATGGATCCAGCATGGGATGAAGGAATGAGGGTTGGGATGGAGGAATGGGATGAAGGAATGAGGGTTGGGATGGAGGAATGGGATGGAGGAATGAGGGTTGGGATGGATCCAGCATGGGATGAAGGAATGAGGGTTGGGATGGATCCAGCATGGGATGAAGGAATGAGGGTTGGGATGGATCCAGCATGGGATGAAGGAATGAGGGTTGGGATGGAGGAATGGGATGAAGGAACGAGGGTTGGGATGGATCCAGCATGGGATGAAGGAATGAGGGTTGGGATGGATCCAGCATGGGATGAAGGAATGAGGGTTGGGATGGATCCAGCACGGGATGAAGGAATGAGGGTTGGGATGGAGGAATGGGATGGAGGAATGAGGGTTGGGATGGATCCAGCATGGGATGAAGGAATGAGGGATGGGATGAAGGAATGAGGGTTGGGATGGATCCAGCATGGGATGAAGGAATGAGGGTTGGGATGGATCCAGCACGGGATGAAGGAACGAGGGTTGGGATGGATCCAGCATGGGATGAAGGAACGAGGGTTGGGATGGATCCAGCATGGGATGAAGGAACGAGGGTTGGGATGGATCCAGCATGGGATGAGGGAATGAGGGTTGGGATGGATCCAGCATGGGATGAAGGAATGAGGGTTGGGGTGGAGGAATGGGATGAAGGAATGAGGGTTGGGATGGATCCAGCATGGGATGAAGGAATGAGGGTTGGGATGGATCCAGCATGGGATGAAGGAATGAGGGTTGGGATGGAGGAATGGGATGAAGGAATGAGGGTTGGGATGGAGGAATGGGATGGAGGAATGAGGGTTGGGATGGATCCAGCATGGGATGAAGGAATGAGGGTTGGGATGGATCCAGCATGGGATGAAGGAATGAGGGTTGGGATGGATCCAGCATGGGATGAAGGAATGAGGGTTGGGATGGAGGAATGGGATGAAGGAACGAGGGTTGGGATGGATCCAGCATGGGATGAAGGAATGAGGGTTGGGATGGATCCAGCATGGGATGAAGGAATGAGGGTTGGGATGGATCCAGCACGGGATGAAGGAATGAGGGTTGGGATGGAGGAATGGGATGGAGGAATGAGGGTTGGGATGGATCCAGCATGGGATGAAGGAATGAGGGATGGGATGAAGGAATGAGGGTTGGGATGGATCCAGCATGGGATGAAGGAATGAGGGTTGGGATGGATCCAGCACGGGATGAAGGAACGAGGGTTGGGATGGATCCAGCATGGGATGAAGGAACGAGGGTTGGGATGGATCCAGCATGGGATGAAGGAACGAGGGTTGGGATGGATCCAGCATGGGATGAGGGAATGAGGGTTGGGATGGATCCAGCATGGCATGAAGGAATGAGGGTTGGGATGGAGGAATGGGATGAAGGAATGAGGGTTGGGATGGATCCAGCATGGGATGAAGGAATGAGGGTTGGGATGGAGGGTTGGGATGAAGGAACGAGGGTTGGGAAGTGAAGCTGAGCCTGGGATGAAGGAATGAGGGTTGGGATGGATCCAGCATGGGATGGAGGAATGAGGGTTGGGATGGATCCAGCATGGGATGAAGGAATGAGGGTTGGGATGGATCCAGCATGGGATGAAGGAATGAGGGTTGGGATGGATCCAGCGTGGGATGAAGGAATGAGGGTTGGGATGGATCCAGCATGGGATGAAGGAATGAGGGTTGGGATGGATCCAGCATGGGATGAAGGAATGAGGGTTGGGATGGATCCAGCATGGGATGAAGGAATGAGGGTTGGGATGGAGGAATGGGATGGAGGAATGAGGGTTAGGATGGATCCAGCACGGGATGAAGGAATGAGGGTTGGGATGGATCCAGCATGGGATGAAGGAATGAGGGTTGGGATGGATCCAGCAAGGGATGAAGGAATGAGGGTTGGGATGGATCCAGCATGGGATGAAGGAATGAGGGTTGGGATGGATCCAGCATGGGATGAAGGAGTGAGGGTTGGGATGGATCCAGCATGGGATGAAGGAATGAGGGTTGGGATGGAGGAATGGGATGAAGGAATGAGGGTTGGGATGGAGGAATGGGATGGAGGAATGAGGGTTGGGATGGATCCAGCATGGGATGAAGGAATGAGGGTTGGGATGGATCCAGCATGGGATGAAGGAATGAGGGTTGGGATGGAGGAATGGGATGGAGGAATGAGGGTTGGGATGGATCCAGCATGGGATGAAGGAATGAGGGTTGGGATGGATCCAGCATGGGATGAAGGAATGAGGGTTGGGATGGATCCAGCATGGGATGAAGGAATGAGGGTTGGGATGGATACAGCATGGGATGAAGGAATGAGGGTTGGGATGGATCCAACATGGGATGAAGGAATGAGGGTTGGGATGGATCCAGCATGGGATGAAGGAATGAGGGTTGGGATGGAGGAATGGGATGGAGGAATGAGGGTTAGGATGGATCCAGCACGGGATAAAGGAATGAGGGTTGGATGGATCCAGCATGGGATGAAGGAATGAGGGTTGGGATGGATCCAGCAAGGGATGAAGGAATGAGGGTTGGGATGGATCCAGCATGGGATGAAGGAATGAGGGTTGGGATGGAGGAATGGATGAAGGAATGAGGGTTGGGATGGAGGAATGGGATGGAGGAATGAGGGTTGGGATGGATCCAGCATGGGATGAAGGAATGAGGGTTGGGATGGATCCAGCATGGGATGAAGGAATGAGGGTTGGGATGGATCCAGCATGGGATGAAGGAATGAGGGTTGGGATGGAGGAATGGGATGAAGGAACGAGGGTTGGGATGGATCCAGCATGGGATGAAGGAATGAGGGTTGGATGGATCCAGCATGGGATGAAGGAATGAGGGTTGGGATGGATCCAGCACGGGATGAAGGAATGAGGGTTGGGATGGAGGAATGGATGGAGGAATGAGGGTTGGGATGGATCCAGCATGGGATGAAGGAATGAGGGGATGGGATGAAGGAATGAGGGTTGGGATGGATCCAGCATGGGATGAAGGAATGAGGGTTGGGATGGATCCAGCACGGGATGAAGGAATGAGGGTTGGGATGGATCCAGCATGGGATGAAGGAACGAGGGTTGGGGATGGATCCAGCATGGGATGAAGGAACGAGGGTTGGGATGGATCCAGCATGGGATGAGGGAATGAGGGTTGGGATGGATCCAGCATGGGATGAAGGAATGAGGGTTGGGGTGGATCCAGCAATGGGATGGAGGAATGAGGGTTGGGATGGATCCAGCATGGCATGAAGGAATGAGGGTTGGGATGTGAGGAATGGGATGAAGGAATGAGGGTTGGGATGGATCCAGCATGGGATGAAGGAATGAGGGTTGGGATGGAGGAATGGGATGAAGGAACGAGGGTTGGGAAGTGAAGCTGAGCCTGGGATGAAGGAATGAGGGTTGGGATGGATCCAGCATGGGATGGAGGAATGAGGGTTGGGATGGATCCAGCATGGGATGAAGGAATGAGGGTTGGGATGGATCCAGCATGGGATGAAGGAATGAGGGTTGGGATGGATCCAGCAAGGGATGAAGGAACGAGGGTTGGGATGGATCCAGCACGGGATGAAGGAATGAGGGTTGGGATGGATCCAGCAAGGGATGAAGGAATGAGGGTTGGGATGGATCCAGCATGGGATGAAGGAATGAGGGTTGGGATGGAGGAATGGGATGGAGGAATGAGGGTTGGGATGGATCCAGCATGGGATGAAGCAATGAGGGTTGGGATGGATCCAGCACGGGATGAAGGAATGAGGGTTGGGATGGATCCAGCATGGGATGAAGCAATGAGGGTTGGGATGGATCCAGCAAGGGATGAAGGAACGAGGGTTGGGATGGATCCAGCATGGGATGAAAGAATGAGGGTTGGGATGGATCCAGCATGGGATGAAGGAATGAGGGTTGGGATGGAGGAATGGGATGAAGGAATGAGGGTTGGGATGGAGGAATGGGATGGAGGAATGAGGGTTGGGATGGATCCAGCATGGGATGAAGGAATGAGGGTTGGGATGGATCCAGCATGGGATGAAGGAATGAGGGTTGGGATGGAGGAATGGGATGAAGGAATGAGGGTTGGGATGGATCCAGCATGGGATGAAGGAATGAGGGTTGGGATGGATCCAGCATGGGATGAAGGAATGAGGGTTGGGATGGATCCAGCACGGGATGAAGGAATGAGGGTTGGGATGGATCCAGCGCGGGATGAAGGAATGAGAGTTGGGATGGATCCAGCATGGGATGAAGGAATGAGGGTTGGGATGGATCCAGCATGGGATGAAGGAATGAGGGTTGGGATGGATCCAGCATGGGATGAAGGAATGAGGGTTGGGATGGATCCAGCGTGGGATGAAGGAATGAGGGTTGGGATGGATCCAGCTTGGGATGAAGGAATGAGGGTTGGGATGGATCCAGCAAGGGATGAAGGAACGAGGGTTGGGATGGATCCAGCATGGGTTGAAGGAATGAGGGTTGGGATGGATCCAGCATGGGATGAAGGAATGAGGGTTGGGATGGATCCAGCACAGGATGAAGGAATGAGGGTTGGGATGGAGGAATGGGATGAAGGAATGAGGGTTGGGATGGATCCAGCACGGGATGAAGGAATGAGGGTTGGGATGGAGGAATGGGATGGAGGAATGAGGGTTGGGATGGATCCAGCATGGGATGAAGGAATGAGGGATGGGATGAAGGAATGAGGGTTGGGATGGATCCAGCATGGGATGAAGGAATGAGGGTTGGGATGGATCCAGCACGGGATGAAGGAATGAGGGTTGGGATGGATCCAGCATGGGATGAAGGAACGAGGTTGGGATGGATCCAGCATGGGATGAAGGAATGAGGGTTGGGGTGGATCCAGCATGGGATGGAGGAATGAGGGTTGGGATGGATCCAGCATGGGATGAAGGAACGAGGGTTGGGATGGATCCAGCATGGGATGAGGGAATGCGGGTTGGGATGGATCCAGCATGGGATGAAGGAATGAGGGTTGGGGTGGATCCAGCATGGGATGAAGGAATGAGGGTTGGGATGGATCCAGCGTGGGATGAAGGAATGAGGGTTGGGATGGATCCAGCATGGGATGAAGGAATGAGGGTTGGGATGGATCCAGCATGGGATGAAGGAATGAGGGTTGGGATGGATCCAGCATGGGATGAAGGAATGAGGGTTGGGATGGAGGAATGGGATGGAGGAATGAGGGTTAGGATGGATCCAGCACGGGATGAAGGAATGAGGGTTGGGATGGATCCAGCATGGGATGAAGGAATGAGGGTTGGGATGGATCCAGCAAGGGATGAAGGAATGAGGGTTGGGATGGATCCAGCATGGGATGAAGGAATGAGGGTTGAGATGGAGGAATGGGATGAAGGAATGAGGGTTGGGATGGAGGAATGGGATGGAGGAATGAGGGTTGGGATGGATCCAGCATGGGATGAAGGAATGAGGGTTGGGATGGATCCAGCATGGGATGAAGGAATGAGGGTTGGGATGGATCCAGCATGGGATGAAGGAATGAGGGTTGGGATGGATCCAGCACGGGATGAAGGAATGAGGGTTGTGATGGAGGAATGGGATGGAGGAATGAGGGTTGGGATGGATCCAGCATGGGATGAAGGAATGAGGGATGGGATGAAGGAATGAGGGTTGGGATGGATCCAGCATGGGATGAAGGAATGAGGGTTGGGATGGATCCAGCACGGGATGAAGGAATGAGGGTTGGGATGGATCCAGCATGGGATGAAGGAACGAGGGTTGGGATGGATCCAGCATGGGATAAAGGAACGAGGGTTGGGATGGATCCAGCATGGGATGAGGGAATGAGGGTTGGGATGGATCCAGCATGGGATGAAGGAATGAGGGTTGGGGTGGATCCAGCATGGGATGGAGGAATGAGGGTTGGGATGGATCCAGCATGGCATGAAGGAATGAGGGTTGGGATGGAGGAATGGGATGAAGGAATGAGGGTTGGGATGGATCCAGCATGGGATGAAGGAATGAGGGTTGGGATGGAGGAATGGGATGAAGGAACGTGGGTTGGGAAGTGAAGCTGAGCCTGGGATGAAGGAATGAGGGTTGGGATGGATACAGCATAGGATGGAGGAATGAGGGTTGGGATGGATCCAGCATGGGATGAAGGAATGAGGGTTGGGATGGATCCAGCATGGGATGAAGGAATGAGGGTTGGGATGGATCCAGCGTGGGATGAAGGAATGAGGGTTGGGATGGATCCAGCATGGGATGAAGGAATGAGGGTTGGGATGGATCCAGCATGGGATGAAGGAATGAGGGTTGGGATGGATCCAGCATGGGATGAAGGAATGAGGGTTGGGATGGAGGAATGGGATGGAGGAATGAGGGTTAGGATGGATCCAGCACGGGATGAAGGAATGAGGGTTGGGATGGATCCAGCATGGGATGAAGGAATGAGGGTTGGGATGGATCCAGCAAGGGATGAAAGAATGAGGGTTGGGATGGATCCAGCATGGGATGAAGGAATGAGGGTTGGGATGGATCCAGCATGGGATGAAGGAATGAGGGTTGGGATGGATCCAGCATGGGATGAAGGAATGACGGTTGGGATGGAGGAATGGGATGAAGGAATGAGGGTTGGGATGGAGGAATGGGATGGAGGAATGAGGGTTGGGATGGATCCAGCATGGGATGAAGGAATGAGGGTTGGGATGGATCCAGCATGGGATGAAGGAATGAGGGTTGGGATGGATCCAGCATGGGATGAAGGAATGAGGGTTGGGATGGATCCAGCGTGGGATGAAGGAATGAGGGTTGGGATGGATCCAGCATGGGATGAAGGAATGAGGGTTGGGATGGATCCAGCATGGGATGAAGGAATGAGGGTTGGGATGGATCCAGCAAGGGATGAAGGAACGAGGGTTGGGATGGATCCAGCACAGGATGAAGGAATGAGGGTTGGGATGGATCCAGCATGGGATGAAGGAATGAGGGTTGGGATGGATCCAGCATGGGATGGAGGAATGAGGGTTGGGATGGATCCAGCATGGGATGAAGGAATGAGGGTTGGGATGGAGGAATGGGATGAAGGAACGAGGGTTGGGAAGTGAAGCTGAGCCTGGGATGAATGAATGAGGGTTGGGATGGATCCAGCATGGGATGGAGGAATGAGGGTTGGGATGGATCCAGCATGGGATGAAGGAATGAGGGTTGGGATGGATCCAGCATGGGATGAAGGAATGAGGGTTGGGATGGATCCAGCGTGGGATGAAGGAAGGAGGGTTGGGATGGATCCAGCATGGGATGAAGGAATGAGGGTTGGGATGGATCCAGCATGGGATGAAGGAATGAGGGTTGGGATGGATCCAGCATGGGATGAAGGAATGAGGGTTGGGATGGAGGAATGGGATGGAGGAATGAGGGTTAGGATGGATCCAGCACGGGATGAAGGAATGAGGGTTGGGATGGATCCAGCATGGGATGAAGGAATGAGGGTTGGGATGGATCCAGCAAGGGATGAAGGAATGAGGGTTGGGATGGATCCAGCATGGGATGAAGGAATGAGGGTTGGGATGGATCCAGCATGGGATGAAGGAATGAGGGTTGGGATGGATCCAGCATGGGATGAAGGAATGAGGGTTGGGATGGATCCAGCATGGGATGAAGGAATGAGGGTTGGGATGGAGGAATGGGATGGAGGAATGAGGGTTGGGATGGATCCAGCATGGGATGAAGGAATGAGGGTTGGGATGGAGGAATGGGATGGAGGAATGAGGGTTGGGATGGATCCAGCATGGGATGAAGGAATGAGGGTTGGGATGGATCCAGCACGGGATGAAGGAATGAGGGTTGGGATGGATCCAGCAAGGGATGAAGGAATGAGGGTTGGGATGGATCCAGCATGGGATGAAGGAATGAGGGTTGGGATGGAGGAATGGGATGAAGGAATGAGTGTTGGGATGGAGGAATGGGATGGAGGAATGAGGGTTGGGATGGATCCAGCATGGGATGAAGGAATGAGGGTTGGGATGGATCCAGCATGGGATGAAGGAATGAGGGTTGGGATGGATCCAGCATGGGATGAAGGAATGAGGGTTGGGATGGAGGAATGGGATGAAGGAACGAGGGTTGGGATGGATCCAGCATGGGATGAAGGAATGAGGGTTGGGATGGATCCAGCATGGGATGAAGGAATGAGGGTTGGGATGGATCCAGCACGGGATGAAGGAATGAGGGTTGGGATGGAGGAATGGGATGGAGGAATGAGGGTTGGGATGGATCCAGCATGGGATGAAGGAATGAGGGATGGGATGAAGGAATGAGGGTTGGGATGGATCCAGCATGGGATGAAGGAATGAGGGTTGGGATGGATCCAGCACGGGATGAAGGAATGAGGGTTGGGATGGATCCAGCATGGGATGAAGGAACGAGGGTTGGGATGGATCCAGCATGGGATGAAGGAATGAGGGTTGGGATGGATCCAGCATGGGATGAGGGAATGAGGGTTGGGATGGATCCAGCATGGCATGAAGGAATGAGGGTTGGGATGGAGGAATGGGATGAAGGAATGAGGGTTGGGATGGATCCAGCATGGGATGAAGGAATGAGGGTTGGGATGGAGGAATGGGATGAAGGAACGAGGGTTGGGAAGTGAAGCTGAGCCTGGGATGAAGGAATGAGGGTTGGGATGGATCCAGCATGGGATGGAGGAATGAGGGTTGGGATGGATCCAGCATGGGATGAAGGAATGAGGGTTGGGATGGATCCAGCATGGGATGAAGGAATGAGGGTTGGGATGGATCCAGCGTGGGATGAAGGAATGAGGGTTGGGATGGATCCAGCATGGGATGAAGGAATGAGGGTTGGGATGGATCCAGCATGGGATGAAGGAATGAGGGTTGGGATGGATCCAGCATGGGATGAAGGAATGAGGGTTGGGATGGAGGAATGGGATGGAGGAATGAGGGTTAGGATGGATCCAGCACGGGATGAAGGAATGAGGGTTGGGATGGATCCAGCATGGGATGAAGGAATGAGGGTTGGTATGGATCCAGCAATGGATGAAGGAATGAGGGTTGGGATGGATCCAGCATGGGATGAAGGAATGAGCGTTGGGATGGATCCAGCATGGGATGAAGGAATGAGGGTTGGGATGGATCCAGCATGGGATGAAGGAATGAGGGTTGGGATGGAGGAATGGGATGAAGGAATGAGGGTTGGGATGGAGGAATGGGATGGAGGAATGAGGGTTGGGATGGATCCAGCATGGGATGAAGGAATGAGGGTTGGGATGGAGGAATGGGATGGAGGAATGAGGGTTGGGATGGATCCAGCATGGGATGAAGGAATGAGGGTTGGGATGGATCCAGCACGGGATGAAGGAATGAGGGTTGGGATGGATCCAGCAAGGGATGAAGGAATGAGGGTTGGGATGGATCCAGCATGGGATGAAGGAATGAGGGTTGGGATGGAGGAATGGGATGAAGGAATGAGGGTTGGGATGGAGGAATGGGATGGAGGAATGAGGGTTGGGATGGATCCAGCATGGGATGAAGGAATGAGGGTTGGGATGGATCCAGCATGGGATGAAGGAATGAGGGTTGGGATGGATCCAGCATGGGATGAAGGAATGAGGGTTGGGATGGAGGAATGGGATGAAGGAACGAGGGTTGGGATGGATCCAGCATGGGATGAAGGAATGAGGGTTGGGATGGATCCTGCATGGCATGAAGGAATGAGGGTTGGGATGGAGGAATGGGATGAAGGAATGAGGGTTGGGATGGATCCAGCATGGGATGAAGGAATGAGGGTTGGGATGGAGGAATGGGATGAAGGAACGAGGGTTGGGAAGTGAAGCTGAGCCTGGGATGAAGGAATGAGGGTTGGGATGGATCCAGCATGGGATGGAGGAATGAGGGTTGGGATGGATCCAGCATGGGATGAAGGAATGAGGGTTGGGATGGATCCAGCATGGGATGAAGGAATGAGGGTTGGGATGGATCCAGCGTGGGATGAAGGAATGAGGGTTGGGATGGATCCAGCATGGAATGAAGGAATGAGGGTTGGGATGGATCCAGCATGGGATGAAGGAATGAGGGTTGGGATGGATCCAGCATGGGATGAAGGAATGAGGGTTGGGATGGAGGAATGGGATGGAGGAATGAGGGTTAGGAGGGATCCAGCACGGGATGAAGGAATGAGGGTTGGGATGGATCCAGCATGGGATGAAGGAATGAGGGTTGGGATGGATCCAGCAAGGGATGAAGGAATGAGGGTTGGGATGGATCCAGCATGGGATGAAGGAATGAGGGTTGGGATGGATCCAGCATGGGATGAAGGAATGAGGGTTGGGATGGATCCAGCATGGGATGAAGGAATGAGGGTTGGGATGGAGGAATGGGATGAAGGAATGAGGGTTGGGATGGAGGAATGGGATGGAGGAATGAGGGTTGGGATGGATCCAGCATGGGATGAAGGAATGAGGGTTGGGATGGAGGAATGGGATGGAGGAATGAGAGTTGGGATGGATCCAGCATGGGATGAAGGAATGAGGGTTGGGATGGATCCAGCACGGGATGAAGGAATGAGGGTTGGGATGGATCCAGCAAGGGATGAAGGAATGAGGGTTGGGATGGATCCAGCATGGGATGAAGGAATGAGGGTTGGGATGGAGGAATGGGATGAAGGAATGAGGGTTGGGATGGAGGAATGGGATGGAGGAATGAGGGTTGGGATGGATCCAGCATGGGATGAAGGAATGAGGGTTGGGATGGATCCAGCATGGGATGAAGGAATGAGGGTTGGGATGGATCCAGCATGGGATGAAGGAATGAGGGTTGGGATGGAGGAATGGGATGAAGGAACGAGGGTTGGGATGGATCCAGCATGGGATGAAGGAATGAGGGTTGGGATGGATCCAGCATGGGATGAAGGAATGAGGGTTGGGATGGATCCAGCACGGGATGAAGGAATGAGGGTTGGGATGGAGGAATGGGATGGAGGAATGAGGGTTGGGATGGATCCAGCATGGGATGAAGGAATGAGGGATGGGATGAAGGAATGAGGGTTGGGATGGATCCAGCATGGGATGAAGGAATGAGGGTTGGGATGGATCCAGCACGGGATGAAGGAATGAGGGTTGGGATGGATCCAGCATGGGATGAAGGAACGAGGGTTGGGATGGATCCAGCATGGGATGAAGGAACGAGGGTTGGGATGGATCCAGCATGGGATGAGGGAATGAGGGTTGGGATGGATCCAGCATGGCATGAAGGAATGAGGGTTGGGATGGAGGAATGGGATGAAGGAATGAGGGTTGGGATGGATCCAGCATGGGATGAAGGAATGAGGGTTGGGATGGAGGAATGGGATGAAGGAACGAGGGTTGGGAAGTGAAGCTGAGCCTGGGATGAAGGAATGAGGGTTGGGATGGATCCAGCATGGGATGGAGGAATGAGGGTTGGGATGGATCCAGCATGGGATGAAGGAATGAGGGTTGGGATGGATCCAGCATGGGATGAAGGAATGAGGGTTGGGATGGATCCAGCGTGGGATGAAGGAATGAGGGTTGGGATGGATCCAGCATGGGATGAAGGAATGAGGGTTGGGATGGATCCAGCATGGGATGAAGGAATGAGGGTTGGGATGGATCCAGCATGGGATGAAGGAACGAGGGTTGGGATGGAGGAATGGGATGGAGGAATGAGGGTTAGGATGGATCCAGCACGGGATGAAGGAATGAGGGTTGGGATGGATCCAGCATGGGATGAAGGAATGAGGGTTGGGATGGATCCAGCAAGGGATGAAGGAATGAGGGTTGGGATGGATCCAGCATGGGATGAAGGAATGAGGGTTGGGATGGATCCAGCATGGGATGAAGGAATGAGGGTTGGGATGGATCCAGCATGGGATGAAGGAATGAGGGTTGGGATGGAGGAATGGGATGAAGGAATGAGGGTTGGGATGGAGGAATGGGATGGAGGAATGAGGGTTGGGATGGATCCAGCATGGGATGAAGGAATGAGGGTTGGGATGGATCCAGCATGGGATGAAGGAATGAGGGTTGGGATGGATCCAGCATGGGATGAAGGAATGAGGGTTGGGATGGATCCAGCGTGGGATGAAGGAATGAGGGTTGGGATGGATCCAGCATGGGATGAAGGAATGAGGGTTGGGATGGATCCAGCATGGGATGAAGGAATGAGGGTTGGGATGGATCCAGCAAGGGATGAAGGAACGAGGGTTGGGATGGATCCAGCACGGGATGAAGGAATGAGGGTTGGGATGGATCCAGCATGGGATGAAGGAATGAGGGTTGGGATGGATCCAGCATGGGATGAAGGAATGAGGGTTGGGATGGAGGAATGGGATGGAGGAATGAGGGTTGGGATGGATCCAGCATGGGATGAAGGAATGAGGGTTGGGATGGAGGAATGGGATGAAGGAACGAGGGTTGGGAAGTGAAGCTGAGCCTGGGATGAAGGAATGAGGGTTGGGATGGATCCAGCATGGGATGGAGGAATGAGGGTTGGGATGGATCCAGCATGGGATGAAGGAATGAGGGTTGGGATGGATCCAGCATGGGATGAAGGAATGAGGGTTGGGATGGATCCAGCGTGGGATGAAGGAATGAGGGTTGGGATGGATCCAGCATGGGATGAAGGAATGAGGGTTGGGATGGATCCAGCATGGGATGAAGGAATGAGGGTTGGGATGGATCCAGCATGGGATGAAGGAATGAGGGTTGGGATGGAGGAATGGGATGGAGGAATGAGGGTTAGGAGGGATCCAGCACGGGATGAAGGAATGAGGGTTGGGATGGATCCAGCATGGGATGAAGGAATGAGGGTTGGGATGGATCCAGCAAGGGATGAAGGAATGAGGGTTGGGATGGATCCAGCATGGGATGAAGGAATGAGGGTTGGGATGGATCCAGCATGGGATGAAGGAATGAGGGTTGGGATGGATCCAGCATGGGATGAAGGAATGAGGGTTGGGATGGAGGAATGGGATGAAGGAATGAGGGTTGGGATGGAGGAATGGGATGGAGGAATGAGGGTTGGGATGGATCCAGCATGGGATGAAGGAATGAGGGTTGGGATGGAGGAATGGGATGGAGGAATGAGGGTTGGGATGGATCCAGCATGGGATGAAGGAATGAGGGTTGGGATGGATCCAGCACGGGATGAAGGAATGAGGGTTGGGATGGATCCAGCAAGGGATGAAGGAATGAGGGTTGGGATGGATCCAGCATGGGATGAAGGAATGAGGGTTGGGATGGAGGAATGGGATGAAGGAATGAGGGTTGGGATGGAGGAATGGGATGGAGGAATGAGGGTTGGGATGGATCCAGCATGGGATGAAGGAATGAGGGTTGGGATGGATCCAGCATGGGATGAAGGAATGAGGGTTGGGATGGATCCAGCATGGGATGAAGGAATGAGGGTTGGGATGGAGGAATGGGATGAAGGAACGAGGGTTGGGATGGATCCAGCATGGGATGAAGGAATGAGGGTTGGGATGGATCCAGCATGGGATGAAGGAATGAGGGTTGGGATGGATCCAGCACGGGATGAAGGAATGAGGGTTGGGATGGAGGAATGGGATGGAGGAATGAGGGTTGGGATGGATCCAGCATGGGATGAAGGAATGAGGGATGGGATGAAGGAATGAGGGTTGGGATGGATCCAGCATGGGATGAAGGAATGAGGGTTGGGATGGATCCAGCACGGGATGAAGGAATGAGGGTTGGGATGGATCCAGCATGGGATGAAGGAACGAGGGTTGGGATGGATCCAGCATGGGATGAAGGAACGAGGGTTGGGATGGATCCAGCATGGGATGAGGGAATGAGGGTTGGGATGGATCCAGCATGGCATGAAGGAATGAGGGTTGGGATGGAGGAATGGGATGAAGGAATGAGGGTTGGGATGGATCCAGCATGGGATGAAGGAATGAGGGTTGGGATGGAGGAATGGGATGAAGGAACGAGGGTTGGGAAGTGAAGCTGAGCCTGGGATGAAGGAATGAGGGTTGGGATGGATCCAGCATGGGATGGAGGAATGAGGGTTGGGATGGATCCAGCATGGGATGAAGGAATGAGGGTTGGGATGGATCCAGCATGGGATGAAGGAATGAGGGTTGGGATGGATCCAGCGTGGGATGAAGGAATGAGGGTTGGGATGGATCCAGCATGGGATGAAGGAATGAGGGTTGGGATGGATCCAGCATGGGATGAAGGAATGAGGGTTGGGATGGATCCAGCATGGGATGAAGGAACGAGGGTTGGGATGGAGGAATGGGATGGAGGAATGAGGGTTAGGATGGATCCAGCACGGGATGAAGGAATGAGGGTTGGGATGGATCCAGCATGGGATGAAGGAATGAGGGTTGGGATGGATCCAGCAAGGGATGAAGGAATGAGGGTTGGGATGGATCCAGCATGGGATGAAGGAATGAGGGTTGGGATGGATCCAGCATGGGATGAAGGAATGAGGGTTGGGATGGATCCAGCATGGGATGAAGGAATGAGGGTTGGGATGGAGGAATGGGATGAAGGAATGAGGGTTGGGATGGAGGAATGGGATGGAGGAATGAGGGTTGGGATGGATCCAGCATGGGATGAAGGAATGAGGGTTGGGATGGATCCAGCATGGGATGAAGGAATGAGGGTTGGGATGGATCCAGCATGGGATGAAGGAATGAGGGTTGGGATGGATCCAGCGTGGGATGAAGGAATGAGGGTTGGGATGGATCCAGCATGGGATGAAGGAATGAGGGTTGGGATGGATCCAGCATGGGATGAAGGAATGAGGGTTGGGATGGATCCAGCAAGGGATGAAGGAACGAGGGTTGGGATGGATCCAGCACGGGATGAAGGAATGAGGGTTGGGATGGATCCAGCATGGGATGAAGGAATGAGGGTTGGGATGGATCCAGCATGGGATGAAGGAATGAGGGTTGGGATGGAGGAATGGGATGGAGGAATGAGGGTTGGGATGGATCCAGCATGGGATGAAGGAATGAGGGTTGGGATGGAGGAATGGGATGAAGGAACGAGGGTTGGGAAGTGAAGCTGAGCCTGGGATGAAGGAATGAGGGTTGGGATGGATCCAGCATGGGATGGAGGAATGAGGGTTGGGATGGATCCAGCATGGGATGAAGGAATGAGGGTTGGGATGGATCCAGCATGGGATGAAGGAATGAGGGTTGGGATGGATCCAGCGTGGGATGAAGGAATGAGGGTTGGGATGGATCCAGCATGGGATGAAGGAATGAGGGTTGGGATGGATCCAGCATGGGATGAAGGAATGAGGGTTGGGATGGATCCAGCATGGGATGAAGGAATGAGGGTTGGGATGGAGGAATGGGATGGAGGAATGAGGGTTAGGATGGATCCAGCACGGGATGAAGGAATGAGGGTTGGGATGGATCCAGCATGGGATGAAGGAATGAGGGTTGGGATGGATCCAGCAAGGGATGAAGGAATGAGGGTTGGGATGGATCCAGCATGGGATGAAGGAATGAGGGTTGGGATGGATCCAGCATGGGATGAAGGAATGAGGGTTGGGATGGAGGAATGGGATGAAGGAATGAGGGTTGGGATGGATCCAGCATGGGATGAAGGAATGAGGGTTGGGATGGATCCAGCATGGGATGAAGGAATGAGGGTTGGGATGGATCCAGCATGGGATGGAGGAATGAGGGTTGGGATGGAGGAATGGGATGGAGGAATGAGGGTTGGGATGGATCCAGCATGGGATGAAGGAATGAGGGTTGGGATGGATCCAGCATGGGATGAAGGAATGAGGGTTGGGATGGATCCAGCATGGGATGAAGGAATGAGGGTTGGGATGGATCCAGCGTGGGATGAAGGAATGAGGGTTGGGATGGATCCAGCATGGGATGAAGGAATGAGGGTTGGGATGGATCCAGCATGGGATGAAGGAATGAGTGTTGGGATGGATCCAGCAAGGGATGAAGGAACGAGGGTTGGGATGGATCCAGCACGGGATGAAGGAATGAGGGTTGGGATGGATCCAGCATGGGATGAAGGAATGAGGGTTGGGATGGATCCAGCATGGGATGAAGGAATGAGGGTTGGGATGGAGGAATGGGATGGAGGAATGAGGGTTGGGATGGATCCAGCATGGGATGAAGGAATGAGGGTTGGAATGGATCCAGCATGGGATGAAGGAATGAGGGTTGGGATGGATCCAGCATGGGATGAAGGAATGAGGGTTGGGATGGAGGAATGGGATGAAGGGACGAGGGTTGGGATGGATCCAGCACGGGATGAAGGAATGAGGGTTGGGATGGATCCAGCATGGGATGAAGGAACGAGGGTTGGGATGGATCCAGCATGGGATGAAGGAATGAGGGTTGGGATGGATCCAGCATGGGATGAAGGAATGAGGGTTGGGATGGATCCAGCGTGGGATGAAGGAATGAGGGTTGGGATGGATCCAGCATGGGATGAAGGAATGAGGGTTGGGATGGATCCAGCAAGGGATGAAGGAACGAGGGTTGGGATGGATCCAGCATGGGATGAAGGAATGAGGGTTGGGATGGATCCAGCATGGGATGAAGGAATGAGGGTTGGGATGGAGGAATGGGATGAAGGAATGAGGGTTGGGATGGAGGAATGGGATGGAGGAATGAGGGTTGGGATGGATCCAGCATGGGATGAAGGAATGAGGGTTGGGATGGATCCAGCATGGGATGGAGGAATGAGGGTTGGGATGGATCCAGCATGGGATGAAGGAATGAGGGTTGGGATGGAGGAATGGGATGAAGGAACGAGGGTTGGGATGGATCCAGCATGGGATGAAGGAATGAGGGTTGGGATGGATCCAGCACGGGATGAAGGAATGAGGGTTGGGATGGAGGAATGGGATGAAGGAACGAGGGTTGGGATGGATCCAGCACGGGATGAAGGAATGAGGGTTGGGATGGATCCAGCATGGGATGAAGGAATGAGGGTTGGGATGGATCCAGCATGGGATGAAGGAATGAGGGTTGGGATGGATCCAGCATGGCATGAAGGAATGAGGGTTGGGATGGATCCAGCATGGGATGAAGGAATGAGGGTTGGGATGGATCCAGCATGGGATGAAGGAATGAGGGTTGGGATGGATCCAGCATGGGATGAAGGAACGAGGGTTGGGATGGAGGAATGGGATGGAGGAATGAGGGTTAGGATGGATCCAGCACGGGATGAAGGAATGAGGGTTGGGATGGATCCAGCATGGGATGAAGGAATGAGGGTTGGGATGGATCCAGCAAGGGATGAAGGAATGAGGGTTGGGATGGATCCAGCATGGGATGAAGGAATGAGGGTTGGGATGGATCCAGCATGGGATGAAGGAATGAGGGTTGGGATGGATCCAGCATGGGATGAAGGAATGAGGGTTGGGATGGAGGAATGGGATGAAGGAATGAGGGTTGGGATGGAGGAATGGGATGGAGGAATGAGGGTTGGGATGGATCCAGCATGGGATGAAGGAATGAGGGTTGGGATGGATCCAGCATGGGATGAAGGAATGAGGGTTGGGATGGATCCAGCATGGGATGAAGGAATGAGGGTTGGGATGGATCCAGCGTGGGATGAAGGAATGAGGGTTGGGATGGATCCAGCATGGGATGAAGGAATGAGGGTTGGGATGGATCCAGCATGGGATGAAGGAATGAGGGTTGGGATGGATCCAGCAAGGGATGAAGGAACGAGGGTTGGGATGGATCCAGCACGGGATGAAGGAATGAGGGTTGGGATGGATCCAGCATGGGATGAAGCAATGAGGGTTGGGATGGATCCAGCATGGGATGAAGGAATGAGGGTTGGGATGGAGGAATGGGATGGAGGAATGAGGGTTGGGATGGATCCAGCATGGGATGAAGGAATGAGGGTTGGGATGGAGGAATGGGATGAAGGAACGAGGGTTGGGAAGTGAAGCTGAGCCTGGGATGAAGGAATGAGGGTTGGGATGGATCCAGCATGGGATGGAGGAATGAGGGTTGGGATGGATCCAGCATGGGATGAAGGAATGAGGGTTGGGATGGATCCAGCATGGGATGAAGGAATGAGGGTTGGGATGGATCCAGCGTGGGATGAAGGAATGAGGGTTGGGATGGATCCAGCATGGGATGAAGGAATGAGGGTTGGGATGGATCCAGCATGGGATGAAGCAATGAGGGTTGGGATGGATCCAGCATGGGATGAAGGAATGAGGGTTGGGATGGAGGAATGGGATGGAGGAATGAGGGTTGGGATGGATCCAGCACGGGATGAAGGAATGAGGGTTGGGATGGATCCAGCATGGGATGAAGGAATGAGGGTTGGGATGGATCCAGCAAGGGATGAAGGAATGAGGGTTGGGATGGATCCAGCATGGGATGAAGGAATGAGGGTTGGGATGGATCCAGCATGGGATGAAGGAATGAGGGTTGGGATGGAGGAATGGGATGAAGGAATGAGGGTTGGGATGGATCCAGCATGGGATGAAGGAATGAGGGTTGGGATGGATCCAGCATGGGATGAAGGAATGAGGGTTGGGATGGATCCAGCATGGGATGGAGGAATGAGGGTTGGGATGGAGGAATGGGATGGAGGAATGAGGGTTGGGATGGATCCAGCATGGGATGAAGGAATGAGGGTTGGGATGGATCCAGCATGGGATGAAGGAATGAGGGTTGGGATGGATCCAGCATGGGATGAAGGAATGAGGGTTGGGATGGATCCAGCGTGGGATGAAGGAATGAGGGTTGGGATGGATCCAGCATGGGATGAAGGAATGAGGGTTGGGATAGATCCAGCATGGGATGAAGGAATGAGTGTTGGGATGGATCCAGCAAGGGATGAAGGAACGAGGGTTGGGATGGATCCAGCACGGGATGAAGGAATGAGGGTTGGGATGGATCCAGCATGGGATGAAGGAATGAGGGTTGGGATGGATCCAGCATGGGATGAAGGAATGAGGGTTGGGATGGAGGAATGGGATGGAGGAATGAGGGTTGGGATGGATCCAGCATGGGATGAAGGAATGAGGGTTGGAATGGATCCAGCATGGGATGAAGGAATGAGGGTTGGGATGGATCCAGCATGGGATGAAGGAATGAGGGTTGGGATGGAGGAATGGGATGAAGGAACGAGGGTTGGGATGGATCCAGCACGGGATGAAGGAATGAGGGTTGGGATGGATCCAGCATGGGATGAAGGAACGAGGGTTGGGATGGATCCAGCATGGGATGAAGGAATGAGGGTTGGGATGGATCCAGCATGGGATGAAGGAATGAGGGTTGGGATGGATCCAGCGTGGGATGAAGGAATGAGGGTTGGGATGGATCCAGCATGGGATGAAGGAATGAGGGTTGGGATGGATCCAGCAAGGGATGAAGGAACGAGGGTTGGGATGGATCCAGCATGGGATGAAGGAATGAGGGTTGGGATGGATCCAGCATGGGATGAAGGAATGAGGGTTGGGATGGAGGAATGGGATGAAGGAATGAGGGTTGGGATGGAGGAATGGGATGGAGGAATGAGGGTTGGGATGGATCCAGCATGGGATGAAGGAATGAGGGTTGGGATGGATCCAGCATGGGATGGAGGAATGAGGGTTGGGATGGATCCAGCATGGGATGAAGGAATGAGGGTTGGGATGGAGGAATGGGATGAAGGAACGAGGGTTGGGATGGATCCAGCATGGGATGAAGGAATGAGGGTTGGGATGGATCCAGCACGGGATGAAGGAATGAGGGTTGGGATGGAGGAATGGGATGAAGGAACGAGGGTTGGGATGGATCCAGCACGGGATGAAGGAATGAGGGTTGGGATGGATCCAGCATGGGATGAAGGAATGAGGGTTGGGATGGATCCAGCATGGGATGAAGGAATGAGGGTTGGGATGGATCCAGCATGGCATGAAGGAATGAGGGTTGGGATGGATCCAGCATGGGATGAAGGAATGAGGGTTGGGATGGATCCAGCATGGGATGAAGGAATGAGGGTTGGGATGGATCCAGCATGGGATGAAGGAATGAGGGTTGGGATGGATCCAGCATGGGATGAAGGAATGAGGGTTGGGGTGGATCCAGCATGGGATGAAGGAATGAGGGTTGGGGTGGATCCAGCATGGGATGAAGGAATGAGGGTTGGGATGGATCCAGCATGGGATGAAGGAATGAGGGTTGGGATGGAGGAATGGGATGGAGGAATGAGGGTTGGGATGGATCCAGCATGGGATGAAGGAATGAGGGTTGGGATGGATCCAGCATGGGATGAAGGAATGAGGGTTGGGATGGATCCAGCATGGGATGAAGGAATGAGGGTTGGGATGGAGGAATGGGATGAAGGAACGAGGGTTGGGATGGATCCAGCATGGGATGAAGGAATGAGGGTTGGGATGGATCCAGCGTGGGATGAAGGAATGAGGGTTGGGATGGATCCAGCATGGGATGAAGGAATGAGGGTTGGGATGGATCCAGCATGGGATGGAGGAATGAGGGTTGGGATGGATCCAGCATGGGATGAAGGAATGAGGGTTGGGATGGAGGAATGGGATGAAGGAACGAGGGTTGGGATGGATCCAGCACGGGATGAAGGAATGAGGGGCTGGGATGGATCCAGCATGGGATGAAGGAATGAGGGTTGGGATGGAGGAATGGGATGAAGGAATGAGGGTTGGGATGGATCCGGCATGGCATGAATGAATGAGGGTTGGGATGGATCCAGCATGGCATGAAGGAATGAGGGTTGGGATGGAGGAATGGGATGGAGGAATGAGGGTTGGGATGGATCCAGCATGGGATGAAGGAACGAGGGTTGGGATGGATCCAGCACGGGATGAAGGAATGAGGGTTGGGATGGATCCAGCATGGGATGAAGGAATGAGGGTTGGGATGGATCCAGCATGGGATTAAGGAATGAGGGTTGGGATGGATCCAGCATGGGATGAAGGAATGAGGGTTGGGATGGATCCAGCGTGGGATGAAGGAATGAGGGTTGGGATGGATCCAGCATGGGATGAAGGAATGAGGGTTGGGATGGATCCAGCATGGGATGAAGGAATGAGGGTTGGGATGGATCCAGCATGGGATGAAGGAATGAGGGTTGGGATGGAGGAATGGGATGAAGGAACGAGGGTTGGGATGGATCCAGCATGGGATGAAGGAATGAGGGTTGGGGATGGATCCAGCATGGGATGAAGGAATGAGGGTTGGGATGGATCCAGCACGGGATGAAGGAATGAGGGTTGGGATGGAGGAATGGGATGGAGGAATGAGGGTTGGGATGGATCCAGCATGGGATGAAGGAATGAGGGATGGGATGAAGGAATGAGGGTTGGGATGGATCCAGCATGGGATGAAGGAATGAGGGTTGGGATGGATCCAGCACGGGATGAAGGAATGAGGGTTGGGATGGATCCAGCATGGGATGAAGGAACGAGGGTTGGGATGGATCCAGCATGGGATGAAGGAACGAGGGTTGGGATGGATCCAGCATGGGATGAGGGAATGAGGGTTGGGATGGATCCAGCATGGGATGAAGGAATGAGGGTTGGGGTGGATCCAGCATGGGATGGAGGAATGAGGGTTGGGATGGATCCAGCATGGGATGAAGGAATGAGGGTTGGGATGGAGGAATGGGATGAAGGAATGAGGGTTGGGATGGATCCAGCATGGGATGAAGGAATGAGGGTTGGGATGGAGGAATGGGATGAAGGAACGAGGGTTGGGAAGTGAAGCTGAGCCTGGGATGAAGGAATGAGGGTTGGGATTGATCCAGCATGGGATGGAGGAATGAGGGTTGGGATGGATCCAGCATGGGATGAAGGAATGAGGGTTGGGATGGATCCAGCATGGGATGAAGGAATGAGGGTTGGGATGGATCCAGCGTGGGATGAAGGAATGAGGGTTGGGATGGATCCAGCGTGGGATGAAGGAATGAGGGTTGGGATGGATCCAGCATGGGATGAAGGAATGAGGGTTGGGATGGATCCAGCATGGGATGAAGGAATGAGGGTTGGGATGGATCCAGCATGGGATGAAGGAATGAGGGTTGGGATGGAGGAATGGGATGGAGGAATGAGGGTTAGGATGGATCCAGCACGGGATGAAGGAATGAGGGTTGGGATGGATCCAGCATGGGAATGAAGGAATGAGGGTTGGGATGGATCCAGCAAGGGATGAAGGAATGAGGGTTGGGATGGATCCAGCATGGGATGAAGGAATGAGGGTTGGGATGGATCCAGCATGGGATGAAGGAATGAGGGTTGGGATGGAGGAATGGGATGAAGGAATGAGGGTTGGGATGGAGGAATGGGATGGAGGAATGAGGGTTGGGATGGATCCAGCATGGGATGAAGGAATGAGGGTTGGGATGGATCCAGCATGGGATGAAGGAATGAGGGTTGGGATGGATCCAGCATGGGATGAAGGAATGAGGGTTGGGATGGATCCAGCGTGGGATGAAGGAATGAGGGTTGGGATGGATGCAGCGTGGGATGAAGGAATGAGGGTTGGGATGGATCCAGCATGGGATGAAGGAATGAGGGTTGGGATGGATCCAGCAAGGGATGAAGGAACGAGGGTTGGGATGGATCCAGCACGGGATGAAGGAATGAGGGTTGGGATGGATCCAGCATGGGATGAAGGAATGAGGGTTGGGATGGATCCAGCATGGGATGAAGGAATGAGGGTTGGGATGGATCCAGCATGGCATGAAGGAATGAGGGTTGGGATGGATCCAGCATGGGATGAAGGAATGAGGGTTGGGATGGAGGAATGGGATGGAGGAATGAGGGTTGGGATGGATCCAGCATGGGATGAAGGAATGAGGGTTGGGATGGATCCAGCATGGGATGGAGGAATGAGGGTTGGGATGGATCCAGCATGGGATGAAGGAATGAGGGTTGGGATGGAGGAATGGGATGAAGGAACGAGGGTTGGGATGGATCCAGCATGGGATGAAGGAATGAGGGTTGGGATGGATCCAGCACGGGATGAAGGAATGAGGGTTGGGATGGAGGAATGGGATGAAGGAACGAGGGTTGGGATGGATCCAGCACGGGATGAAGGAATGAGGGTTGGGATGGATCCAGCATGGGATGAAGGAATGAGGGTTGGGATGGATCCAGCATGGGATGAAGGAATGAGGGTTGGGATGGATCCAGCATGGCATGAAGGAATGAGGGTTGGGATGGATCCAGCATGGGATGAAGGAATGAGGGTTGGGATGGATCCAGCATGGGATGAAGGAATGAGGGTTGGGATGGATCCAGCATGGGATGAAGGAATGAGGGTTGGGATGGATCCAGCATGGGATGAAGGAATGAGGGTTGGGGTGGATCCAGCATGGGATGAAGGAATGAGGGTTGGGGTGGATCCAGCATGGGATGAAGGAATGAGGGTTGGGATGGATCCAGCATGGGATGAAGGAATGAGGGTTGGGATGGAGGAATGGGATGGAGGAATGAGGGTTGGGATGGATCCAGCATGGGATGAAGGAATGAGGGTTGGGATGGATCCAGCATGGGATGAAGGAATGAGGGTTGGGATGGATCCAGCATGGGATGAAGGAATGAGGGTTGGGATGGAGGAATGGGATGAAGGAACGAGGGTTGGGATGGATCCAGCATGGGATGAAGGAATGAGGGTTGGGATGGATCCAGCGTGGGATGAAGGAATGAGGGTTGGGATGGATCCAGCATAGGATGAAGGAATGAGGGTTGGGATGGATCCAGCATGGGATGGAGGAATGAGGGTTGGGATGGATCCAGCATGGGATGAAGGAATGAGGGTTGGGATGGAGGAATGGGATGAAGGAACGAGGGTTGGGATGGATCCAGCACGGGATGAAGGAATGAGGGCTGGGATGGATCCAGCATGGGATGAAGGAATGAGGGTTGGGATGGAGGAATGGGATGAAGGAATGAGGGTTGGGATGGATCCGGCATGGCATGAAGGAATGAGGGTTGGGATGGATCCAGCATGGCATGAAGGAATGAGGGTTGGGATGGAGGAATGGGATGGAGGAATGAGGGTTGGGATGGATCCAGCATGGGATGAAGGAACGAGGGTTGGGATGGATCCAGCACGGGATGAAGGAATGAGGGTTGGGATGGATCCAGCATGGGATGAAGGAATGAGGGGTTGGGATGGATCCAGCATGGGATTAAGGAATGAGGGTTGGGATGGATCCAGCATGGGATGAAGGAATGAGGGTTGGGATGGTTCCAGCGTGGGATGAAGGAATGAGGGTTGGGATGGATCCAGCATGGGATGAAGGAATGAGGGTTGGGATGGATCCAGCATGGGATGAAGGAATGAGGGTTGGGATGGATCCAGCATGGGATGAAGGAATGAGGGTTGGGATGGAGGAATGGGATGAAGGAACGAGGGTTGGGATGGATCCAGCATGGGATGAAGGAATGAGGGTTGGGATGGATCCAGCATGGGATGAAGGAATGAGGGTTGGGATGGATCCAGCACGGGATGAAGGAATGAGGGTTGGGATGGAGGAATGGGATGGAGGAATGAGGGTTGGGATGGATCCAGCATGGGATGAAGGAATGAGGGATGGGATGAAGGAATGAGGGTTGGGATGGATCCAGCATGGGATGAAGGAATGAGGGTTGGGATGGATCCAGCACGGGATGAAGGAATGAGGGTTGGGATGGATCCAGCATGGGATGAAGGAACGAGGGTTGGGATGGATCCAGCATGGGATGAAGGAACGAGGGTTGGGATGGATCCAGCATGGGATGAGGGAATGAGGGTTGGGATGGATCCAGCATGGGATGAAGGAATGAGGGTTGGGGTGGATCCAGCATGGGATGGAGGAATGAGGGTTGGGATGGATCCAGCATGGGATGAAGGAATGAGGGTTGGGATGGAGGAATGGGATGAAGGAATGAGGGTTGGGATGGATCCAGCATGGGATGAAGGAATGAGGGTTGGGATGGAGGAATGGGATGAAGGAACGAGGGTTGGGAAGTGAAGCTGAGCCTGGGATGAAGGAATGAGGGTTGGGATGGATCCAGCATGGGATGGAGGAATGAGGGTTGGGATGGATCCAGCATGGGATGAAGGAATGAGGGTTGGGATGGATCCAGCATGGGATGAAGGAATGAGGGTTGGGATGGATCCAGCGTGGGATGAAGGAATGAGGGTTGGGATGGATCCAGCGTGGGATGAAGGAATGAGGGTTGGGATGGATCCAGCATGGGATGAAGGAATGAGGGTTGGGATGGATCCAGCATGGGATGAAGGAATGAGGGTTGGGATGGATCCAGCATGGGATGAAGGAATGAGGGTTGGGATGGAGGAATGGGATGGAGGAATGAGGGTTAGGATGGATCCAGCACGGGATGAAGGAATGAGGGTTGGGATGGATCCAGCATGGGATGAAGGAATGAGGGTTGGGATGGATCCAGCAAGGGATGAAGGAATGAGGGTTGGGATGGATCCAGCATGGGATGAAGGAATGAGGGTTGGGATGGATCCAGCATGGGATGAAGGAATGAGGGTTGGGATGGAGGAATGGGATGAAGGAATGAGGGTTGGGATGGAGGAATGGGATGGAGGAATGAGGGTTGGGATGGATCCAGCATGGGATGAAGGAATGAGGGTTGGGATGGATCCAGCATGGGATGAAGGAATGAGGGTTGGGATGGATCCAGCATGGGATGAAGGAATGAGGGTTGGGATGGATCCAGCGTGGGATGAAGGAATGAGGGTTGGGATGGATCCAGCATGGGATGAAGGAATGAGGGTTGGGATGGATCCAGCATGGGATGAAGGAATGAGGGTTGGGATGGATCCAGCAAGGGATGAAGGAACGAGGGTTGGGATGGATCCAGCACGGGATGAAGGAATGAGGGTTGGGATGGATCCAGCATGGGATGAAGGAATGAGGGTTGGGATGGATCCAGCATGGGATGAAGGAATGAGGGTTGGGATGGATCCAGCATGGCATGAAGGAATGAGGGTTGGGATGGAGGAATGGGATGGAGGAATGAGGGTTGGGATGGATCCAGCATGGGATGAAGGAACGAGGGTTGGGATGGATCCAGCACGGGATGAAGGAATGAGGGTTGGGATGGATCCAGCATGGGATGAAGGAATGAGGGTTGGGATGGATCCAGCATGGGATGAAGGAATGAGGGTTGGGATGGATCCAGCATGGGATGAAGGAATGAGGGTTGGGATGGATCCAGCGTGGGATGAAGGAATGAGGGTTGGGATGGATCCAGCATGGGATGAAGGAATGAGGGTTGGGATGGATCCAGCATGGGATGAAGGAATGAGGGTTGGGATGGATCCAGCATGGGATGAAGGAATGAGGGTTGGGATGGAGGAATGGGATGAAGGAACGAGGGTTGGGATGGATCCAGCATGGGATGAAGGAATGAGGGTTGGGATGGATCCAGCATGGGATGAAGGAATGAGGGTTGGGATGGATCCAGCACGGGATGAAGGAATGAGGGTTGGGATGGAGGAATGGGATGGAGGAATGAGGGTTGGGATGGATCCAGCATGGGATGAAGGAATGAGGGATGGGATGAAGGAATGAGGGTTGGGATGGATCCAGCATGGGATGAAGGAATGAGGGTTGGGATGGATCCAGCACGGGATGAAGGAATGAGGGTTGGGATGGATCCAGCATGGGATGAAGGAACGAGGGTTGGGATGGATCCAGCATGGGATGAAGGAACGAGGGTTGGGATGGATCCAGCATGGGATGAGGGAATGAGGGTTGGGATGGATCCAGCATGGGATGAAGGAATGAGGGTTGGGGTGGATCCAGCATGGGATGGAGGAATGAGGGTTGGGATGGATCCAGCATGGGATGAAGGAATGAGGGTTGGGATGGAGGAATGGGATGAAGGAATGAGGGTTGGGATGGATCCAGCATGGGATGAAGGAATGAGGGTTGGGATGGAGGAATGGGATGAAGGAACGAGGGTTGGGAAGTGAAGCTGAGCCTGGGATGAAGGAATGAGGGTTGGGATGGATCCAGCATGGGATGGAGGAATGAGGGTTGGGATGGATCCAGCATGGGATGAAGGAATGAGGGTTGGGATGGATCCAGCATGGGATGAAGGAATGAGGGTTGGGATGGATCCAGCGTGGGATGAAGGAATGAGGGTTGGGATGGATCCAGCGTGGGATGAAGGAATGAGGGTTGGGATGGATCCAGCATGGGATGAAGGAATGAGGGTTGGGATGGATCCAGCATGGGATGAAGGAATGAGGGTTGGGATGGAGGAATGGGATGGAGGAATGAGGGTTAGGATGGATCCAGCACGGGATGAAGGAATGAGGGTTGGGATGGATCCAGCATGGGATGAAGGAATGAGGGTTGGGATGGATCCAGCAAGGGATGAAGGAATGAGGGTTGGGATGGATCCAGCATGGGATGAAGGAATGAGAGTTGGGATGGATCCAGCATGGGATGAAGGAATGAGGGTTGGGATGGATCCAGCATGGGATGAAGGAATGAGGGTTGGGATGGAGGAATGGGATGAAGGAATGAGGGTTGGGATGGAGGAATGGGATGGAGGAATGAGGGTTGGGATGGATCCAGCATGGGATGAAGGAATGAGGGTAGGGATGGATCCAGCATGGGATGAAGGAATGAGGGTTGGGATGGATCCAGCATGGGATGAAGGAATGAGGGTTGGGATGGATCCAGCGTGGGATGAAGGAATGAGGGTTTGGATGGATCCAGCATGGGATGAAGGAATGAGGGTTGGGATGGATCCAGCATGGGATGAAGGAATGAGGGTTGGGATGGATCCAGCAAGGGATGAAGGAACGAGGGTTGGGATGGATCCAGCACGGGATGAAGGAATGAGGGTTGGGATGGATCCAGCATGGGATGAAGGAATGAGGGTTGGGATGGATCCAGCATGGGATGAAGGAATGAGGGTTGGGATGGAGGAATGGGATGGAGGAATGAGGGTTGGGATGGATCCAGCATGGGATGAAGGAATGAGGGTTGGAATGGATCCAGCATGGGATGAAGGAATGAGGGTTGGGATGGATCCAGCATGGGATGGAGGAATGAGGGTTGGGATGGATCCAGCATGGGATGAAGGAATGAGGGTTGGGATGGAGGAATGGGATGAAGGAACGAGGGTTGGGAAGTGAAGCTGAGCCTGGGATGAAGGAATGAGGGTTGGGATGGATCCAGCATGGGATGGAGGAATGAGGGTTGGGATGGATCCAGCATGGGATGAAGGAATGAGGGTTGGGATGGATCCAGCATGGGATGAAGGAATGAGGGTTGGGATGGATCCAGCGTGGGATGAAGGAATGAGGGTTGGGATGGATCCAGCATGGGATGAAGGAATGAGGGTTGGGATGGATCCAGCATGGGATGAAGGAATGAGGGTTGGGATGGATCCAGCATGGGATGAAGGAATGAGGGTTGGGATGGAGGAATGCGAGGGAGGAATGAGGGTTAGGATGGATCCAGCACGGGATGAAGGAATGAGGGTTGGGATGGATCCAGCATGGGATGAAGGAATGAGGGTTGGGATGGATCCAGCAAGGGATGAAGGAATGAGGGTTGGGATGGATCCAGCATGGGATGAAGGAATGAGGGTTGGGATGGATCCAGCATGGGATGAAGGAATGAGGGTTGGGATGGAGGAATGGGATGAAGGAATGAGGGTTGGGATGGAGGAATGGGATGGAGGAATGAGGGTTGGGATGGATCCAGCGTGGGATGAAGGAATGAGGGTTGGGATGGATCCAGCATGGGATGAAGGAATGAGGGTTGGGATGGATCCAGCATGGGATGAAGGAATGAGGGTTGGGATGGATCCAGCAAGGGATGAAGGAACGAGGGTTGGGATGGATCCAGCACGGGATGAAGGAATGAGGGTTGGGATGGATCCAGCATGGGATGAAGGAATGAGGGTTGGGATGGATCCAGCATGGGATGAAGGAATGAGGGTTGGGATGGATCCAGCGTGGGAGTAAGGAATGAGGGTTGGGATGGATCCAGCATGGGATGAAGGAATGAGGGTTGGGATGGATCCAGCAAGGGATGAAGGAACGAGGGTTGGGATGGATCCAGCATGGGATGAAGGAATGAGGGTTGGGATGGATCCAGCATGGGATGAAGGAATGAGGGTTGGGATGGAGGAATGGGATGAAGGAATGAGGGTTGGGATGGAGGAATGGGATGGAGGAATGAGGGTTGGGATGGATCCAGCATGGGATGAAGGAATGAGGGTTGGGATGGATCCAGCATGGAATGGAGGAATGAGGGTTGGGATGGATCCAGCATGGGATGAAGGAATGAGGGTTGGGATGGAGGAATGGGATGAAGGAACGAGGGTTGGGATGGATCCAGCATGGGATGAAGGAATGAGGGTTGGGATGGATCCAGCATGGGATGAAGCAATGAGGGTTGGGATGGAGGAATGGGATGAAGGAACGAGGGTTGGGATGGATCCAGCACGGGATGAAGGAATGAGGGTTGGGATGGATCCAGCATGGGATGAAGGAATGAGGGTTGGGATGGATCCAGCATGGGATGAAGGAATGAGGGTTGGGGTGGATCCAGCATGGGATGAAGGAATGAGGGTTGGGGTGGATCCAGCATGGGATGAAGGAATGAGGGTTGGGATGGATCCAGCATGGGATGAAGGAATGAGGGTTGGGATGGAGGAATGGGATGGAGGAATGAGGGTTGGGATGGATCCAGCATGGGATGAAGGAATGAGGGTTGGGATGGATCCAGCATGGGATGAAGGAATGAGGGTTGGGATGGATCCAGCATGGGATGAAGGAATGAGGGTTGGGATGGAGGAATGGGATGAAGGAACGAGGGTTGGGATGGATCCAGCATGGGATGAAGGAATGAGGGTTGGGATGGATCCAGCGTGGGATGAAGGAATGAGGGTTGGGATGGATCCAGCATAGGATGAAGGAATGAGGGTTGGGATGGATCCAGCATGGGATGGAGGAATGAGGGTTGGGATGGATCCAGCATGGGATGAAGGAATGAGGGTTGGGATGGAGGAATGGGATGAAGGAACGAGGGTTGGGATGGATCCAGCACGGGATGAAGGAATGAGGGCTGGGATGGATCCAGCATGGGATGAAGGAATGAGGGTTGGGATGGGGGCATGGGATGAAGGAATGAGGGTTGGGATGGATCCGGCATGGCATGAAGGAATGAGGGTTGGGATGGATCCAGCATGGCATGAAGGAATGAGGTTTGGGATGGAGGAATGGGATGGAGGAATGAGGGTTGGGATGGATCCAGCATGGGATGAAGGAACGAGGGTTGGGATGGATCCAGCACGGGATGAAGGAATGAGGGTTGGGATGGATCCAGCATGGGATGAAGGAATGAGGGTTGGGATGGATCCAGCATGGGATGAAGGAATGAGGGTTGGGATGGATCCAGCATGGGATGAAGGAATGAGGGTTGGGATGGATCCAGCGTGGGATGAAGGAATGAGGGTTGGGATGGATCCAGCATGGGATGAAGGAATGAGGGTTGGGATGGATCCAGCAAGGGATGAAGGAACGAGGGTTGGGATGGATCCAGCATGGGATGAAGGAATGAGGGTTGGGATGGATCCAGCATGGGATGAAGGAATGAGGGTTGGGATGGAGGAATGGGATGAAGGAATGAGGGTTGGGATGGAGGAATGGGATGGAGGAATGAGGGTTGGGATGGATCCAGCATGGGATGAAGGAATGAGGGTTGGGATGGATCCAGCATGGGATGGAGGAATGAGGGTTGGGATGGATCCAGCATGGGATGAAGGAATGAGGGTTGGCATGGAGGAATGGGATGAAGGAACGAGGGTTGGTATGGATCCAGCACGGGATGAAGGAATGAGGGTTGGGATGGATCCAGCATGGGATGAAGGAATGAGGGTTGGGATGGATCCAGCATGGGATGAAGGAATGAGGTTTGGGATGGATCCAGCATGGGATGAAGGAATGAGGGTTGGGATGGATCCAGCGTGGGATGAAGGAATGAGGGTTGGGATGGATCCAGCATGGGATGAAGGAATGAGGGTTGGGATGGATCCAGCAAGGGATGAAGGAACGAGGGTTGGGATGGATCCAGCATGGGATGAAGGAATGAGGGTTGGGATGGATCCAGCATGGGATGAAGGAATGAGGGTTGGGATGGAGGAATGGGATGAAGGAATGAGGGTTGGGATGGAGGAATGGGATGGAGGAATGAGGGTTGGGATGGATCCAGCATGGGATGAAGGAATGAGGGTTGGGATGGATCCAGCATGGGATGAAGGAATGAGGGTTGGGATGGAGGAATGGGATGAAGGAACGAGGGTTGGGATGGATCCAGCATGGGATGAAGGAATGAGGGTTGGGATGGATCCAGCACGGGATGAAGGAATGAGGGTTGGGATGGAGGAATGGGATGAAGGAACGAGGGTTGGGATGGATCCAGCACGGGATGAAGGAATGAGGGTTGGGATGGATCCAGCATGGGATGAAGGAATGAGGGTTGGGATGGATCCAGCATGGGATGAAGGAATGAGGGTTGGGATGGATCCAGCATGGCATGAAGGAATGAGGGTTGGGATGGATCCAGCATGGGATGAAGGAATGAGTGTTGGGATGGATCCAGCATGGGATGAAGGAATGAGGGTTGGGATGGATCCAGCATGGGATGAAGGAATGAGGGTTGGGATGGATCCAGCATGGGATGAAGGAATGAGGGTTGGGGTGGATCCAGCATGGGATGAAGGAATGAGGGTTGGGGTGGATCCAGCATGGGATGAAGGAATGAGGGTTGGGATGGATCCAGCATGGGATGAAGGAATGAGGGTTGGGATGGAGGAATGGGATGGAGGAATGAGGGTTGGCATGGATCTAGCATGGGATGAAGGAATGAGGGTTGGGATGGATCCAGCATGGGATGAAGGAATGAGGGTTGGGATGGATCCAGCATGGGATGAAGGAATGAGGGTTGGGATGGAGGAATGGGATGAAGGAACGAGGGTTGGGATGGATCCAGCATGGGATGAAGGAATGAGGGTTGGGATGGATCCAGCGTGGGATGAAGGAATGAGGGTTGGGATGGATCCAGCATAGGATGAAGGAATGAGGGTTGGGATGGATCCAGCATGGGATGGAGGAATGAGGGTTGGGATGGATCCAGCATGGGATGAAGGAATGAGGGTTGGGATGGAGGAATGGGATGAAGGAACGAGGGTTGGGATGGATCCAGCACGGGATGAAGGAATGAGGGCTGGGATGGATCCAGCATGGGATGAAGGAATGAGGGTTGGGATGGAGGAATGGGATGAAGGAATGAGGGTTGGGATGGATCCGGCATGGCATGAAGGAATGAGGGTTGGGATGGATCCAGCATGGCATGAAGGAATGAGGGTTGGGATGGAGGAATGGGATGGAGGAATGAGGGTTGGGATGGATCCAGCATGGGATGAAGGAATGAGGGTTGGGATGGATCCAGCATGGGATGAAGGAATGAGGGTTGGGATGGATCCAGCATGGGATGAAGGAACGAGGGTTGGGATGGAGGAATGGGATGGAGGAATGAGGGTTGGGATGGATCCAGCATGGGATGAAGGAATGAGGGTTGGGATGGATCCAGCATGGGATGAAGGAATGAGGGTTGGGATGGATCCAGCATGGGATGAAGGAATGAGGGTTGGGATGGATCCAGCATGGGATGAAGGAATGAGGGTTGGGATGGAGGAATGGGATGGAGGAATGAGGGTTGGGATGGATCCAGCATGGCATGAAGGAATGAGGGTTGGGATGGATCCAGCACGGGATGAAGGAATGAGGGTTGGGATGGATCCAGCATGGGATGAAGGAATGAGGGTTGGGATGGATCCAGCATGGGATGGAGGAATGAGGGTTGGGATGGATCCAGCATGGGATGAAGGAATGAGGGTTGGGATGGAGGAATGGGATGAAGGAACGAGGGTTGGGATGGATCCAGCATGGGATGAAGGAATGAGGGTTGGGATGGATCCAGCATGGCATGAAGGAATGAGGGTTGGGATGGATCCAGCATGGGATGAAGGAATGAGGGTTGGGATGGATCCAGCATGGGATGAAGGAATGAGGGTTGGGATGGATCCAGCACGGGATGAAGGAATGAGGGTTGGGATGGAGGAATGGGATGGAGGAATGAGGGTTGGGATGGATCCAGCATGGGATGAAGGAATGAGGGTTGGGATGGATCCAGCACGGGATGAAGGAATGAGGGTTGGGATGGATCCAGCATGGGATGAAGGAACGAGGTTGGGATGGATCCAGCATGGGATGAAGGAATGAGGGTTGGGGTGGATCCAGCATGGGATGGAGGAATGAGGGTTGGGATGGATCCAGCATGGGATGAAGGAACGAGGGTTGGGATGGATCCAGCATGGGATGGAGGAATGAGGGTTGGGATGGATCCAGCATGGGATGAAGGAATGAGGGTTGGGGTGGATCCAGCATGGGATGGAGGAATGAGGGTTGGGATGGATCCAGCATGGCATGAAGGAATGAGGGTTGGGATGGAGGAATGGGATGAAGGAATGAGGGTTGGGATGGATCCAGCATGGGATGAAGGAATGAGGGTTGGGATGGAGGAATGGGATGAAGGAATGAGGGTTGGGATGGATCCAGCATGGGATGAAGGAATGAGGGTTGGGATGGATCCAGCATGGGATGGAGGAATCAGGGTTGGGATGGATCCAGCATGGGATGAAGGAATGAGGGTTGGGATGGATCCAGCATGGGATGAAGGAACGAGTGTTGGGATGGATCCAGCATGGGATGAAGGAATGAGGGTTGGGATGGATCCAGCATGGGATGAAGGAATGAGGGTTGGGATGGAGGAATGGGATGAAGGAATGAGGGTTGGGATGGAGGAATGGGATGGAGGAATGGGGGTTGGGATGGATCCAGCATGGGATGAAGGAATGAGGGTTGGGATGGATCCAGCATGGGATGGAGGAATGAGGGTTGGGATGGATCCAGCATGGGATGAAGGAATGAGGGTTGGGATGGAGGAATGGGATGAAGGAACGAGGGTTGGGATGGATCCAGCATGGGATGAAGGAATGAGGGTTGGGATGGATCCAGCACGGGATGAAGGAATGAGGGTTGGGATGGAGGAATGGGATGAAGGAACGAGGGTTGGGATGGATCCAGCACGGGATGAAGGAATGAGGGTTGGGATGGATCCAGCATGGGATGAAGGAATGAGGGTTGGGATGGATCCAGCATGGGATGAAGGAATGAGGGTTGGGATGGATCCAGCATGGGATGAAGGAATGAGGGTTGGGATGGATCCAGCATGGGATGAAGGAATGAGGGTTGGGATGGATCCAGCATGGGATGAAGGAATGAGGGTTGGGATGGATTCAGCATGGGATGAAGGAATGAGGGTTGGGGTGGATCCAGCATGGGATGAAGGAATGAGGGTTGGGGTGGATCCAGCATGGGATGAAGGAATGAGGGTTGGGATGGATCCAGCATGGGATGAAGGAATGAGGGTTGGGATGGAGGAATGGGATGGAGGAATGAGGGTTGGGATGGATCCAGCATGGGATGAAGGAATGAGGGTTGGGATGGATCCAGCATGGGATGAAGGAATGAGGCTTGGGATGGATCCAGCATGGGATGAAGGAATGAGGGTTGGGATGGAGGAATGGGATGAAGGAACGAGGGTTGGGATGGATCCAGCATGGGATGAAGGAATGAGGGTTGGGATGGATCCAGCGTGGGATGAAGGAATGAGGGTTGGGATGGATCCAGCATAGGATGAAGGAATGAGGGTTGGGATGGATCCAGCATGGGATGGAGGAATGAGGGTTGGGATGGATCCAGCATGGGATGAAGGAATGAGGGTTGGGATGGAGGAATGGGATGAAGGAACGAGGGTTGGGATGGATCCAGCACGGGATGAAGGAATGAGTGCTGGGATGGATCCAGCATGGGATGAAGGAATGAGGGTTGGGATGGAGGAATGGGATGAAGGAATGAGGGTTGGGATGGATCCGGCATGGCATGAAGGAATGAGGGTTGGGATGGATCCAGCATGGCATGAAGGAATGAGGGTTGGGATGGAGGAATGGGATGGAGGAATGAGGGTTGGGATGGATCCAGCATGGGATGAAGGAATGAGGGTTGGGATGGATCCAGCATGGGATGAAGGAATGAGGGTTGGGATGGATCCAGCATGGGATGAAGGAACGAGGGTTGGGATGGAGGAATGGGATGAAGGAATGAGGGTTGGGATGGATCCAGCATGGGATGAAGGAATGAGGGTTGGGATGGATCCAGCATGGGATGAAGGAATGAGGGTTGGGATGGATCCAGCATGGGATGAAGGAATGAGAGTTGGGATGGATCCAGCATGGGATGAAGGAATGAGGGTTGGGATGGAGGAATGGGATGGAGGAATGAGGGTTGGGATGGATCCAGCATGGGATGAAGGAATGAGGGTTGGGATGGATCCAGCACGGGATGAAGGAATGAGGGTTGGGATGGATCCAGCATGGGATGAAGGAATGAGGGTTGGGATGGATCCAGCATGGGATGAAGGAATGAGGGTTGGGATGGATCCAGCAAGGGATGAAGGAATGAGGGTTGGGATGGATCCAGCATGGGATGAAGCAATGAGGGTTGGGATGGATCCAGCAAGGGATGAAGGAACGAGGGTTGGGATGGATCCAGCATGGGATGAAAGAATGAGGGTTGGGATGGATCCAGCATGGGATGAAGGAATGAGGGTTGGGATGGAGGAATGGGATGAAGGAATGAGGGTTGGGATGGAGGAATGGGATGGAGGAATGAGGGTTGGGATGGATCCAGCATGGGATGAAGGAATGAGGGTTGGGATGGATCCAGCATGGGATGAAGGAATGAGGGTTGGGATGGATCCAGCATGGGATGGAGGAATGAGGGTTGGGATGGAGGAATGGGATGAAGGAATGAGGGTTGGGATGGAGGAATGGGATGAAGGAATGAGGGTTGGGATGGAGGAATGGGATGAAGGAATGAGGGTTGGGATGGAGGAATGGGATGGAGGAATGAGGGTTGGGATGGATCCAGCATGGGATGAAGGAATGAGGGTTGGGGTGGATCCAGCATGGGATGGAGGAATGAGGGTTGGGATGGATCCAGCATGGGATGAAGGAATGAGGGTTGGGATGGAGGAATGGGATGAAGGAATGAGGGTTGGGATGGAGGAATGGGATGAAGGAACGAGGGTTGGGATGGATCCAGCATGGGATGAAGGAATGAGGGTTGGGATGGATCCAGCATGGCATGAAGGAATGAGGGTTGGGATGGATCCAGCATGGGATGAAGGAATGAGGGTTGGGATGGATCCAGCATGGGATGAAGGAATGAGGGTTGGGATGGATCCAGCACGGGATGAAGGAATGAGGGTTGGGATGGAGGAATGGGATGGAGGAATGAGGGTTGGGATGGATCCAGCATGGGATGAAGGAATGAGGGATGGGATGAAGGAATGAGGGTTGGGATGGATCCAGCATGGGATGAAGGAATGAGGGTTGGGATGGATCCAGCACGGGATGAAGGAATGAGGGTTGGGATGGATCCAGCATGGGATGAAGGAACGAGGTTGGGATGGATCCAGCATGGGATGAAGGAATGAGGGTTGGGGTGGATCCAGCATGGGATGGAGGAATGAGGGTTGGGATGGATCCAGCATGGGATGAAGGAACGAGGGTTGGGATGGATCCAGCATGGGATGAGGGAATGAGGGTTGGGATGGATCCAGCATGGGATGAAGGAATGAGGGTTGGGGTGGATCCAGCATGGGATGGAGGAATGAGGGTTGGGATGGATCCAGCATGGCATGAAGGAATGAGGGTTGGGATGGAGGAATGGGATGAAGGAATGAGGGTTGGGATGGATCCAGCATGGGATGAAGGAATGAGGGTTGGGATGGAGGAATGGGATGAAGGAACGAGGGTTGGGATGGATCCAGCATGGGATGAAGGAATGAGGGTTGGGATGGAGGAATGGGATGGAGGAATGAGGGTTAGGATGGATCCAGCACGGGATGAAGGAATGAGGGTTGGGATGGATCCAGCATGGGATGAAGGAATGAGGGTTGGGATGGATCCAGCAAGGGATGAAGGAATGAGGGTTGGGATGGATCCAGCATGGGATGAAGGAATGAGGGTTGGGATGGATCCAGCATGGGATGAAGGAATGAGGGTTGGGATGGAGGAATGGGATGAAGGAATGAGGGTTGGGATGGAGGAATGGGATGGAGGAATGAGGGTTGGGATGGATCCAGCATGGGATGAAGGAATGAGGGCTGGGATGGATCCAGCATGGGATGAAGGAATGAGGGTTGGGATGGATCCAGCATGGGATGAAGGAATGAGGGTTGGGATGGATCCAGCGTGGGATGAAGGAATGAGGGTTGGGATGGATCCAGCGTGGGATGAAGGAAAGAGGGTTGGGATGGATCCAGCATGGGATGAAGGAATGAGGGTTGGGATGGATCCAGCAAGGGATGAAGGAACGAGGGTTGGGATGGATCCAGCATGGGATGAAGGAATGAGGGTTGGGATGGATCCAGCATGGGATGAAGGAATGAGGGTTGGGATGGAGGAATGGGATGAAGGAATGAGGGTTGGGATGGAGGAATGGGATGGAGGAATGAGGGTTGGGATGGATCCAGCATGGGATGAAGGAATGAGGGTTGGGATGGATCCAGCATGGGATGGAGGAATGAGGGTTGGGATGGATCCAGCATGGGATGAAGGAATGAGGGTTGGGATGGAGGAATGGGATGAAGGAACGAGGGTTGGGATGGATCCAGCATGGGATGAAGGAATGAGGGTTGGGATGGATCCAGCACGGGATGAAGGAATGAGGGTTGGGATGGAGGAATGGGATGAAGGAACGAGGGTTGGGATGGATCCAGCACGGGATGAAGGAATGAGGGTTGGGATGGATCCAGCATGGGATGAAGGAATGAGGGTTGGGATGGATCCAGCATGGGATGAAGGAATGAGGGTTGGGGTGGATCCAGCATGGGATGAAGGAATGAGGGTTGGGGTGGATCCAGCATGGGATGAAGGAATGAGGGTTGGGATGGATCCAGCATGGGATGAAGGAATGAGGGTTGGGATGGAGGAATGGGATGGAGGAATGAGGGTTGGGATGGATCCAGCATGGGATGAAGGAATGAGGGTTGGGATGGATCCAGCATGGGATGAAGGAATGAGGTTTGGGATGGATCCAGCATGGGATGAAGGAATGAGGGTTGGGATGGATCCAGCGTGGGATGAAGGAATGAGGGTTGGGATGGATCCAGCATGGGATGAAGGAATGAGGGTTGGGATGGATCCAGCAAGGGATGAAGGAACGAGGGTTGGGATGGATCCAGCATGGGATGAAGGAATGAGGGTTGGGATGGATCCAGCATGGGATGAAGGAATGAGGGTTGGGATGGAGGAATGGGATGAAGGAATGAGGGTTGGGATGGAGGAATGGGATGGAGGAATGAGGGTTGGGATGGATCCAGCATGGGATGAAGGAATGAGGGTTGGGATGGAGGAATGGGATGAAGGAACGAGGGTTGGGATGGATCCAGCATGGGATGAAGGAATGAGGGTTGGGATGGATCCAGCACGGGATGAAGGAATGAGGGTTGGGATGGAGGAATGGGATGAAGGAACGAGGGTTGGGATGGATCCAGCACGGGATGAAGGAATGAGGGTTGGGATGGATCCAGCATGGGATGAAGGAATGAGGGTTGGGATGGATCCAGCATGGGATGAAGGAATGAGGGTTGGGATGGATCCAGCATGGCATGAAGGAATGAGGGTTGGGATGGATCCAGCATGGGATGAAGGAATGAGTGTTGGGATGGATCCAGCATGGGATGAAGGAATGAGGGTTGGGATGGATCCAGCATGGGATGAAGGAATGAGGGTTGGGATGGATCCAGCATGGGATGAAGGAATGAGGGTTGGGGTGGATCCAGCATGGGATGAAGGAATGAGGGTTGGGGTGGATCCAGCATGGGATGAAGGAATGAGGGTTGGGATGGATCCAGCATGGGATGAAGGAATGAGGGTTGGGATGGAGGAATGGGATGGAGGAATGAGGGTTGGCATGGATCTAGCATGGGATGAAGGAATGAGGGTTGGGATGGATCCAGCATGGGATGAAGGAATGAGGGTTGGGATGGATCCAGCATGGGATGAAGGAATGAGGGTTGGGATGGAGGAATGGGATGAAGGAACGAGGGTTGGGATGGATCCAGCATGGGATGAAGGAATGAGGGTTGGGATGGATCCAGCGTGGGATGAAGGAATGAGGGTTGGGATGGATCCAGCATAGGATGAAGGAATGAGGGTTGGGATGGATCCAGCATGGGATGGAGGAATGAGGGTTGGGATGGATCCAGCATGGGATGAAGGAATGAGGGTTGGGATGGAGGAATGGGATGAAGGAACGAGGGTTGGGATGGATCCAGCACGGGATGAAGGAATGAGGGCTGGGATGGATCCAGCATGGGATGAAGGAATGAGGGTTGGGATGGAGGAATGGGATGAAGGAATGAGGGTTGGGATGGATCCGGCATGGCATGAAGGAATGAGGGTTGGGATGGATCCAGCATGGCATGAAGGAATGAGGGTTGGGATGGAGGAATGGGATGGAGGAATGAGGGTTGGGATGGATCCAGCATGGGATGAAGGAATGAGGGTTGGGATGGATCCAGCATGGGATGAAGGAATGAGGGTTGGGATGGATCCAGCATGGGATGAAGGAACGAGGGTTGGGATGGAGGAATGGGATGGAGGAATGAGGGTTGGGATGGATCCAGCATGGGATGAAGGAATGAGGGTTGGGATGGATCCAGCATGGGATGAAGGAATGAGGGTTGGGATGGATCCAGCATGGGATGAAGGAATGAGGGTTGGGATGGATCCAGCATGGGATGAAGGAATGAGGGTTGGGATGGAGGAATGGGATGGAGGAATGAGGGTTGGGATGGATCCAGCATGGCATGAAGGAATGAGGTTTGGGATGGATCCAGCACGGGATGAAGGAATGAGGGTTGGGATGGATCCAGATTGGGATGAAGGAATGAGGGTTGGGATGGATCCAGCATGGGATGGAGGAATGAGGGTTGGGATGGATCCAGCATGGGATGAAGGAATGAGGGTTGGGATGGAGGAATGGGATGAAGGAACGAGGGTTGGGATGGATCCAGCATGGGATGAAGGAATGAGGGTTGGGATGGATCCAGCATGGCATGAAGGAATGAGGGTTGGGATGGATCCAGCATGGGATGAAGGAATGAGGGTTGGGATGGATCCAGCATGGGATGAAGGAATGAGGGTTGGGATGGATCCAGCACGGGATGAAGGAATGAGGGTTGGGATGGAGGAATGGGATGGAGGAATGAGGGTTGGGATGGATCCAGCATGGGATGAAGGAATGAGGGTTGGGATGGATCCAGCACGGGATGAAGGAATGAGGGTTGGGATGGATCCAGCATGGGATGAAGGAACGAGGTTGGGATGGATCCAGCATGGGATGAAGGAATGAGGGTTGGGGTGGATCCAGCATGGGATGGAGGAATGAGGCTTGGGATGGATCCAGCATGGGATGAAGGAACGAGGGTTGGGATGGATCCAGCATGGGATGGAGGAATGAGGGTTGGGATGGATCCAGCATGGGATGAAGGAATGAGGGTTGGGGTGGATCCAGCATGGGATGGAGGAATGAGGGTTGGGATGGATCCAGCATGGCATGAAGGAATGAGGGTTGGGATGGAGGAATGGGATGAAGGAATGAGGGTTGGGATGGATCCAGCATGGGATGAAGGAATGAGGGTTGGGATGGAGGAATGGGATGAAGGAATGAGGGTTGGGATGGATCCAGCATGGGATGAAGGAATGAGGGTTGGGATGGATCCAGCATGGGATGGAGGAATCAGGGTTGGGATGGATCCAGCATGGGATGAAGGAATGAGGGTTGGGATGGATCCAGCATGGGATGAAGGAACGAGTGTTGGGATGGATCCAGCATGGGATGAAGGAATGAGGGTTGGGATGGATCCAGCATGGGATGAAGGAATGAGGGTTGGGATGGAGGAATGGGATGAAGGAATGAGGGTTGGGATGGAGGAATGGGATGGAGGAATGGGGGTTGGGATGGATCCAGCATGGGATGAAGGAATGAGGGTTGGGATGGATCCAGCATGGGATGGAGGAATGAGGGTTGGGATGGATCCAGCATGGGATGAAGGAATGAGGGTTGGGATGGAGGAATGGGATGAAGGAACGAGGGTTGGGATGGATCCAGCATGGGATGAAGGAATGAGGGTTGGGATGGATCCAGCACGGGATGAAGGAATGAGGGTTGGGATGGAGGAATGGGATGAAGGAACGAGGGTTGGGATGGATCCAGCACGGGATGAAGGAATGAGGGTTGGGATGGATCCAGCATGGGATGAAGGAATGAGGGTTGGGATGGATCCAGCATGGGATGAAGGAATGAGGGTTGGGATGGATCCAGCATGGGATGAAGGAATGAGGGTTGGGATGGATCCAGCATGGGATGAAGGAATGAGGGTTGGGATGGATCCAGCATGGGATGAAGGAATGAGGGTTGGGATGGATTCAGCATGGGATGAAGGAATGAGGGTTGGGGTGGATCCAGCATGGGATGAAGGAATGAGGGTTGGGGTGGATCCAGCATGGGATGAAGGAATGAGGGTTGGGATGGATCCAGCATGGGATGAAGGAATGAGGGTTGGGATGGAGGAATGGGATGGAGGAATGAGGGTTGGGATGGATCCAGCATGGGATGAAGGAATGAGGGTTGGGATGGATCCAGCATGGGATGAAGGAATGAGGCTTGGGATGGATCCAGCATGGGATGAAGGAATGAGGGTTGGGATGGAGGAATGGGATGAAGGAAAGAGGGTTGGGATGGATCCAGCATGGGATGAAGGAATGAGGGTTGGGATGGATCCAGCGTGGGATGAAGGAATGAGGGTTGGGATGGATCCAGCATAGGATGAAGGAATGAGGGTTGGGATGGATCCAGCATGGGATGGAGGAATGAGGGTTGGGATGGATCCAGCATGGGATGAAGGAATGAGGGTTGGGATGGAGGAATGGGATGAAGGAACGAGGGTTGGGATGGATCCAGCACGGGATGAAGGAATGAGGGCTGGGATGGATCCAGCATGGGATGAAGGAATGAGGGTTGGGATGGAGGAATGGGATGAAGGAATGAGGGTTGGGATGGATCCGGCATGGCATGAAGGAATGAGGGTTGGGATGGATCCAGCATGGCATGAAGGAATGAGGGTTGGGATGGAGGAATGGGATGGAGGAATGAGGGTTGGGATGGATCCAGCATGGGATGAAGGAATGAGGGTTGGGATGGATCCAGCATGGGATGAAGGAATGAGGGTTGGGGTGGATCCAGCATGGGATGGAGGAATGAGGGTTGGGATGGATCCAGCATGGCATGAAGGAATGAGGGTTGGGATGGAGGAATGGGATGAAGGAATGAGGGTTGGGATGGATCCAGCATGGGATGAAGGAATGAGGGTTGGGATGGAGGAATGGGATGAAGGAATGAGGGTTGGGATGGATCCAGCATGGGATGAAGGAATGAGGGTTGGGATGGATCCAGCATGGGATGGAGGAATCAGGGTTGGGATGGATCCAGCATGGGATGAAGGAATGAGGGTTGGGATGGATCCAGCATGGGATGAAGGAACGAGTGTTGGGATGGATCCAGCATGGGATGAAGGAATGAGGGTTGGGATGGATCCAGCATGGGATGAAGGAATGAGGGTTGGGATGGAGGAATGGGATGAAGGAATGAGGGTTGGGATGGAGGAATGGGATGGAGGAATGGGGGTTGGGATGGATCCAGCATGGGATGAAGGAATGAGGGTTGGGATGGATCCAGCATGGGATGGAGGAATGAGGGTTGGGATGGATCCAGCATGGGATGAAGGAATGAGGGTTGGGATGGAGGAATGGGATGAAGGAACGAGGGTTGGGATGGATCCAGCATGGGATGAAGGAATGAGGGTTGGGATGGATCCAGCACGGGATGAAGGAATGAGGGTTGGGATGGAGGAATGGGATGAAGGAACGAGGGTTGGGATGGATCCAGCACGGGATGAAGGAATGAGGGTTGGGATGGATCCAGCATGGGATGAAGGAATGAGGGTTGGGATGGATCCAGCATGGGATGAAGGAATGAGGGTTGGGATGGATCCAGCATGGGATGAAGGAATGAGGGTTGGGATGGATCCAGCATGGGATGAAGGAATGAGGGTTGGGATGGATTCAGCATGGGATGAAGGAATGAGGGTTGGGGTGGATCCAGCATGGGATGAAGGAATGAGGGTTGGGGTGGATCCAGCATGGGATGAAGGAATGAGGGTTGGGATGGATCCAGCATGGGATGAAGGAATGAGGGTTGGGATGGAGGAATGGGATGGAGGAATGAGGGTTGGGATGGATCCAGCATGGGATGAAGGAATGAGGGTTGGGATGGATCCAGCATGGGATGAAGGAATGAGGGTTGGGATGGATCCAGCATGGGATGAAGGAATGAGGGTTGGGATGGAGGAATGGGATGAAGGAAAGAGGGTTGGGATGGATCCAGCATGGGATGAAGGAATGAGGGTTGGGATGGATCCAGCGTGGGATGAAGGAATGAGGGTTGGGATGGATCCAGCATAGGATGAAGGAATGAGGGTTGGGATGGATCCAGCATGGGATGGAGGAATGAGGGTTGGGATGGATCCAGCATGGGATGAAGGAATGAGGGTTGGGATGGAGGAATGGGATGAAGGAACGAGGGTTGGGATGGATCCAGCACGGGATGAAGGAATGAGGGCTGGGATGGATCCAGCATGGGATGAAGGAATGAGGGTTGGGATGGAGGAATGGGATGAAGGAATGAGGGTTGGGATGGATCCGGCATGGCATGAAGGAATGAGGGTTGGGATGGATCCAGCATGGCATGAAGGAATGAGGGTTGGGATGGAGGAATGGGATGGAGGAATGAGGGTTGGGATGGATCCAGCATGGGATGAAGGAATGAGGGTTGGGATGGATCCAGCATGGGATGAAGGAATGAGGGTTGGGGTGGATCCAGCATGGGATGGAGGAATGAGGGTTGGGATGGATCCAGCATGGCATGAAGGAATGAGGGTTGGGATGGAGGTATGGGATGAAGGAATGAGGGTTGGGATGGATCCAGCATGGGATGAAGGAATGAGGGTTGGGATGGAGGAATGGGATGAAGGAATGAGGGTTGGGATGGATCCAGCATGGGATGAAGGAATGAGGGTTGGGATGGATCCAGCATGGGATGGAGGAATCAGGGTTGGGATGGATCCAGCATGGGATGAAGGAATGAGGGTTGGGATGGATCCAGCATGGGATGAAGGAACGAGTGTTGGGATGGATCCAGCATGGGATGAAGGAATGAGGGTTGGGATGGATCCAGCATGGGATGAAGGAATGAGGGTTGGGATGGAGGAATGGGATGAAGGAATGAGGGTTGGGATGGAGGAATGGGATGGAGGAATGGGGGTTGGGATGGATCCAGCATGGGATGAAGGAATGAGGGTTGGGATGGATCCAGCATGGGATGGAGGAATGAGGGTTGGGATGGATCCAGCATGGGATGAAGGAATGAGGGTTGGGATGGAGGAATGGGATGAAGGAACGAGGGTTGGGATGGATCCAGGATGGGATGAAGGAATGAGGGTTGGGATGGATCCAGCACGGGATGAAGGAATGAGGGTTGGGATGGAGGAATGGGATGAAGGAACGAGGGTTGGGATGGATCCAGCACGGGATGAAGGAATGAGGGTTGGGATGGATCCAGCATGGGATGAAGGAATGAGGGTTGGGATGGATCCAGCATGGGATGAAGGAATGAGGGTTGGGATGGATCCAGCATGGGATGAAGGAATGAGGGTTGGGATGGATCCAGCATGGGATGAAGGAATGAGGGTTGGGATGGATCCAGCATGGGATGAAGGAATGAGGGTTGGGATGGATTCAGCATGGGATGAAGGAATGAGGGTTGGGGTGGATCCAGCATGGGATGAAGGAATGAGGGTTGGGGTGGATCCAGCATGGGATGAAGGAATGAGGGTTGGGATGGATCCAGAATGGGATGAAGGAATGAGGGTTGGGATGGAGGAATGGGATGGAGGAATGAGGGTTGGGATGGATCCAGCATGGGATGAAGGAATGAGGGTTGGGATGGATCCAGCATGGGATGAAGGAATGAGGGTTGGGATGGATCCAGCATGGGATGAAGGAATGAGGGTTGGGATGGAGGAATGGGATGAAGGAAAGAGGGTTGGGATGGATCCAGCATGGGATGAAGGAATGAGGGTTGGGATGGATCCAGCGTGGGATGAAGGAATGAGGGTTGGGATGGATCCAGCATAGGATGAAGGAATGAGGGTTGGGATGGATCCAGCATGGGATGGAGGAATGAGGGTTGGGATGGATCCAGCATGGGATGAAGGAATGAGGGTTGGGATGGAGGAATGGGATGAAGGAACGAGGGTTGGGATGGATCCAGCACGGGATGAAGGAATGAGGGCTGGGATGGATCCAGCATGGGATGAAGGAATGAGGGTTGGGATGGATCCGGCATGGCATGAAGGAATGAGGGTTGGGATGGATCCAGCATGGCATGAAGGAATGAGGGTTGGGATGGAGGAATGGGATGGAGGAATGAGGGTTGGGATGGATCCAGCATGGGATGAAGGAATGAGGGTTGGGATGGATCCAGCATGGGATGAAGGAATGAGGGTTGGGATGGATCCAGCATGGGATGAAGGAACGAGGGTTGGGATGGAGGAATGGGATGAAGGAATGAGGGTTGGGATGGATCCAGCATGGGATGAAGGAATGAGGGTTGGGATGGATCCAGCATGGGATGAAGGAATGAGGGTTGGGATGGATCCAGCATGGGATGAAGGAATGAGGGTTGGGATGGATCCAGCATGGGATGAAGGAATGAGGGTTGGGATGGAGGAATGGGATGGAGGAATGAGGGTTGGGATGGATCCAGCATGGGATGAAGGAATGAGGGTTGGGATGGATCCAGCACGGGATGAAGGAATGAGGGTTGGGATGGATCCAGCATGGGATGAAGGAATGAGGGTTGGGATGGATCCAGCATGGGATGAAGGAATGAGGGTTGGGATGGATCCAGCAAGGGATGAAGGAATGAGGGTTGGGATGGATCCAGCATGGGATGAAGCAATGAGGGTTGGGATGGATCCAGCAAGGGATGAAGGAACGAGGGTTGGGATGGATCCAGCATGGGATGAAAGAATGAGGGTTGGGATGGATCCAGCATGGGATGAAGGAATGAGGGTTGGGATGGAGGAATGGGATGAAGGAATGAGGGTTGGGATGGAGGAATGGGATGGAGGAATGAGGGTTGGGATGGATCCAGCATGGGATGAAGGAATGAGGGTTGGGATGGATCCAGCATGGGATGAAGGAATGAGGGTTGGGATGGATCCAGCATGGGATGGAGGAATGAGGGTTGGGATGGATCCAGCATGGGATGAAGGAATGAGGGTTGGGATGGAGGAATGGGATGAAGGAACGAGGGTTGGGATGGATCCAGCACGGGATGAAGGAATGAGGGTTGGGATGGATCCAGCATGGGATGAAGGAATGAGGGTTGGGATGGATCCAGCATGGGATGAAGGAATGAGGGTTGGGATGGATCCAGCATGGGATGAAGGAATGAGGGTTGGGATGGATCCAGCGTGGGATGAAGGAATGAGGGTTGGGATGGATCCAGCATGGGATGAAGGAATGAGGGTTGGGATGGATCCAGCAAGGGATGAAGGAACGAGGGTTGGGATGGATCCAGCATGGGATGAAGGAATGAGGGTTGGGATGGAGGAATGGGATGAAGGAATGAGGGTTGGGATGGAGGAATGGGATGAAGGAATGAGGGTTGGGATGGAGGAATGGGATGAAGGAATGAGGGTTGGGATGGAGGAATGGGATGGAGGAATGAGGGTTGGGATGGATCCAGCATGGGATGAAGGAATGAGGGTTGGGGTGGATCCAGCATGGGATGGAGGAATGAGGGTTGGGATGGATCCAGCATGGGATGAAGGAATGAGGGTTGGGATGGAGGAATGGGATGAAGGAATGAGGGTTGGGATGGAGGAATGGGATGAAGGAACGAGGGTTGGGATGGATCCAGCATGGGATGAAGGAATGAGGGTTGGGATGGATCCAGCATGGCATGAAGGAATGAGGGTTGGGATGGATCCAGCATGGGATGAAGGAATGAGGGTTGGGATGGATCCAGCATGGGATGAAGGAATGAGGGTTGGGATGGATCCAGCACGGGATGAAGGAATGAGGGTTGGGATGGAGGAATGGGATGGAGGAATGAGGGTTGGGATGGATCCAGCATGGGATGAAGGAATGAGGGATGGGATGAAGGAATGAGGGTTGGGATGGATCCAGCATGGGATGAAGGAATGAGGGTTGGGATGGATCCAGCACGGGATGAAGGAATGAGGGTTGGGATGGATCCAGCATGGGATGAAGGAACGAGGTTGGGATGGATCCAGCATGGGATGAAGGAATGAGGGTTGGGGTGGATCCAGCATGGGATGGAGGAATGAGGGTTGGGATGGATCCAGCATGGGATGAAGGAACGAGGGTTGGGATGGATCTAGCATGGGATGAGGGAATGAGGGTTGGGATGGATCCAGCATGGGATGAAGGAATGAGGGTTGGGGTGGATCCAGCATGGGATGGAGGAATGAGGGTTGGGATGGATCCAGCATGGCATGAAGGAATGAGGGTTGGGATGGAGGAATGGGATGAAGGAATGAGGGTTGGGATGGATCCAGCATGGGATGAAGGAATGAGGGTTGGGATGGAGGAATGGGATGAAGGAACGAGGGTTGGGAAGTGAAGCTGAGCCTGGGATGAAGGAATGAGGGTTGGGATGGATCCAGCATGGGATGGAGGAATGAGGGTTGGGATGGATCCAGCATGGGATGAAGGAATGAGGGTTGGGATGGATCCAGCATGGGATGAAGGAATGAGGGTTGGGATGGATCCAGCATGGGATGAAGGAATGAGGGTTGGGATGGAGGAATGGGATGGAGGAATGAGGGTTAGGATGGATCCAGCACGGGATGAAGGAATGAGGGTTGGGATGGATCCAGCATGGGATGAAGGAATGAGGGTTGGGATGGATCCAGCAAGGGATGAAGGAATGAGGGTTGGGATATATCCAGCATGGGATGAAGGAATGAGGGTTGGGATGGAGGAATGGGATGAAGGAATGAGGGTTGGGATGGAGGAATGGGATGGAGGAATGAGGGTTGGGATGGATCCAGCATGGGATGAAGGAATGAGGGTTGGGATGGATCCAGCATGGGATGGAGGAATGAGGGTTGGGATGGATCCAGCATGGGATGAAGGAATGAGGGTTGGGATGGAGGAATGGGATGAAGGAACGAGGGTTGGGATGGATCCAGCATGGGATGAAGCAATGAGGGTTGGGATGGATCCAGCATGGCATGAAGGAATGAGGGTTGGGATGGATCCAGCATGGGATGAAGGAATGAGGGTTGGGATGGATCCAGCATGGGATGAAGGAATGAGGGTTGGGATGGATCCAGCACGGGATGAAGGAATGACGGTTGGGATGGAGGAATGGGATGGAGGAATGAGGGTTGGGATGGATCCAGCATGGGATGAAGGAATGAGGGATGGGATGAAGGAATGAGGGTTGGGATGGATCCAGCATGGGATGAAGGAATGAGGGTTGGGATGGATCCAGCACGGGATGAAGGAATGAGGGTTGGGATGGATCCAGCATGGGATGAAGAAACGAGGTTGGGATGGATCCAGCATGGGATGAAGGAATGAGGGTTGGGGTGGATCCAGCATGGGATGGAGGAATGAGGGTTGGGATGGATCCAGCATGGGATGAAGGAACGAGGGTTGGGATGGATCCAGCATGGGATGAAGGAATGAGGGTTGGGATGGATCCAGCATGGGATGAAGGAATGAGGGTTGGGGTGGATCCAGCATGGGATGGAGGAATGAGGGTTGGGATGGATCCAGCATGGCATGAAGGAATGAGGGTTGGGATGGAGGAATGGGATGAAGGAATGAGGGTTGGGATGGATCCAGCATGGGATGAAGGAATGAGGGTTGGGATGGAGGAATGGGATGAAGGAACGAGGGTTGGGAAGTGAAGCTGAGCCTGGGATGAAGGAATGAGGGTTGGGATGGATCCAGCATGGGATGGAGGAATGAGGGTTGGGATGGATCCAGCATGGGATGAAGGAATGAGGGTTGGGATGGATCCAGCATGGGATGAAGGAATGAGGGTTGGGATGGATCCAGCGTGGGATGAAGGAATGAGGGTTGGGATGGATCCAGCATGGGATGAAGGAATGAGGGTTGGGATGGATCCAGCATGGGATGAAGGAATGACGGTTGGGATGGATCCAGCATGGGATGAAGGAATGAGGGTTGGGATGGAGAAATGGGATGGAGGAATGAGGGTTAGGATGGATCCAGCACGGGATGAAGGAATGAGGGTTGGGATGGATCCAGCATGGGATGAAGGAATGAGGGTTGGGATGGATCCAGCAAGGGATGAAGGAATGAGGGTTGGGATGGATCCAGCATGGGATGAAGGAATGAGGGTTGGGATGGATCCAGCATGGGATGAAGGAATGAGGGTTGGGATGGAGGAATGGGATGAAGGAATGAGGGTTGGGGATGGATCCAGCATGGGATGAGGGAATGAGGGTTGGGATGGAGGAATGGGATGAAGGAATGAGGGTTGGGGTGGATCCAGCATGGGATGAAGGAATGAGGGTTGGGATGGATCCAGCATGGGATGAAGGAATGAGGGTTGGGATGGATCCAGCGTGGGATGAAGGAATGAGGGTTGGGATGGATCCAGCATGGGATGGAGGAATGAGGGTTGGGAAGTGAAGCTGAGCCCGGATCTCCAGTCCTGAGGAGCAGCCCAGAAGGTCTGGAGGCTCCCCCAGCGCTCACCCGAGTGCAGAGGGTGGCCTGTTGGTCCGGCATGGCCGAGCGTGGGCGCAGGAAGAAGACGCTGTTGAAGCAGAGCCTCAAAACCTCCTTGGTGTCCCGCAGGGCCCCGATGGTGCTGCCGAGAGAGAAGGGGCCCGGTTGGACACTGGTGGTGGGAGCAGCACCTCAAGATCTCCTGCAGGGCCTCGCCAGAAGTTTATATACATAAATGGTTTATATATATAGATTTAGATATAGATAGAGATAGAGATAGAGATAGAGATAGAGATATAGATATAGATATAGATATAGATATAGATATAGATATAGATATAGATATAGATATAGATATATATAGATGTAGATATAAATATAGATGTAGATATAGGTATATAGTTTATTTGGAGATATATATAGTTTTTATATATATAATTTTATATATATATGGTTTATATATATATAGTTTATATATATATAGTTTTTTAATATATATAGGTTTTTTTGTATATATATAGTTTTTATATATATATGGTTTTTCTATATATATAGTTTTTATATATACATATATAGTTTTTATATATATCATTTTATATATATATGGTTTATATATATATAGTTTATTTGTAAATATATATAGTTTATATATAGTTTTTAAATATATATATAGGTTTTTTATATATATAGTTTTTATATATATCGTTTTTCTATATATAGTTTTTATATATACATATACAGTTTATATATATATCGTTTTTCTATATAGTTTTTATATATTTTTTTCTATGTATACATATACAGTTTTTCTATATATATATAATTTTTCTATATATATAGTTTTTATATATATACATATAGAGTTTATATAGTTTTTTTATATACATAGTTTTTCTATATATATAGTTTTTCTATATGTATATAGTTTATATATATATATATATATATAGTTTTTCTATTTTCTCTTTTTCAAAACTTTCTCAAAAACCCTCTGACCTTATGGATTCCAACACCGCAGCACCACTGAAGGCGCTGCGTTTTCCAATGCCCATGGAAAAATGGGAATTGTGAGGGGGAAAAACTTTCTCAAAACCCCTCAAATCTTATGGATCCCAACTCTCAAAAACCCTCTAATCTTATGGACTCCAACTCTCAAAAACCCTCTAACCTTATGGATTCCAACTCTCAAAAACCCTCAAATCTTATGGATTCCAACTCTCAAAAACCCTCAAACCTTATGGATTCCAACTCTCAAAAACCCTCTAACCTTATGGATTCCAACTCTCAAAAACCCTCTAACCTTATGGATTCCAACTCTCAAAAACCCTCTGACCTTATGGATTCCAACACCGCAGCACCACTGAAGGCGCTGCGTTTTCCAGTTCCCGTTGAAAAATGGGAATTGTGAGGGGGAAAAACTTTCTCCAAAACCCTCTGACCTTATGGATTCCAACTCTCAAAAACCCTCCAATCTTATGGATTCCAACTCTCAAAAACCCTCTGACCTTACGGATTCCAACACCGCAGCACCACCGAAGGCGCTGCGTTTTCCAATTCCCATTGAAAAATGGGAATTGTGAGGGGGGAAAAACTTTCTCAAAAACCCTCTAACCTTATGGATCCCAACTCTCAAAAACCCTCTGACCTTATGGATTCCAACACCGCCTGTCTTTGGGGCCTGTCTTTTTCAAAACTTTCTCAAAAACCCTCTGACCTTATGGATTCCAACACCGCAGCACCACTGAAGGCGCTGCGTTTTCCAATTCCCATTGAAAAATGGGAATTGTGAGGGGGGAAAAAGAGCGGAAAAAGGAGGGATGGGCAGGGTCTGAGGGCCCTCGGGTCAGTACCTCAGTCCAGCAAAGGCGAGCATGGCCAGGCGCCGCAGCTGGCTGCAAATCTCATCCCTGGGCTCCAAAATCAGCAGCATCTGCAGAGCACAACCGGGCTAGAACGCGGCAGCTGCCACCAGAGCCGTGCCCTGCCCCTGGCGGGGTAACGAGGGTCCGTGCCCCCTCACCTGGATCTTCTCCACCAGGTTGACCCGGCCGCAGAACTCGCTCAGGTCCTCATCGAAGTCGTGGAGCACGGCGTCTCTGCACAGGATGGAGATGCTGTGGAGGAACTCCTCCTTCTGCTCCTCGTCCTGGAACTTTGGGGGGACAGTGACAGTGGGACAGCGTGAGGACACCCAGAGCCCTGGGAGAGCAGAGCCAGCACCCCCGGCCTGGCACGGCCATCGCCCAATGTCAGTACCTTGTTGGGCTCGGTGGCAAAATCGTGGATGAAGTCCAGGGCATGGCGTGAATAAGCAGGTATCCAGCAGTTATCTAACAACGAGGGGGAGAAATTCAGGGAGTGCCGTGAAGGGGGAGGCCAGGGAGAGAGGAAGGAGCAGAAAATGGCTCCCCTTTGCTGCTGGGGCCCAGCCCTGCCCGGTCCCCCAGGGCCCCCTGACTCACTGAGATGCTCTGCCATGATCATCTCGACGGGCGACGCCGCAGAGCCGCGCTGCTTAGGAGCCTCCACCTTCTCCCAGCCCACTTTGGGCAGGCTTGGAGATGTCTCCTCCATCCCGCAGGAGAAAGGATGGCTCTGGGGAAGGTGGAGTCGATGTAGCCCAGGTGAAAATGGGATTGATTGAAGGCAAGAGGTGAGCTGTGCTCGCAGGTTTGTGGCCAGCTGCGCACTCGCGTCCTCTCCGGTCGCTGTCCTGACGGACACTGAGGGTTGGGGGCTGCTGCCCCACCAACGGACGCTGCCATGGGTGGTGTCCTTTGTGACACGCCAGCGTTCCATGCTGAACGTTCCACGCGCGGATCCCTGTTATGTAACTTAGTCCACGGAGAATCATTTCTTTTATGTTGTATAGAGAATGATTTTATTTACGGAGAATAGTTTATTAAAAGCAGCAGTGAAACAAAGAAAGAGTCCTGAGCTGTGGGAATGCTAATTATTAGAAGCTGGAAAAGTACTGTGTTTAGCCTTCTGATCTGAGTCTTTGCACCTGCGAAAATACTGTGTCCTTGGACATCTCTAAATGTGATAACAAGGAGTCAGAGAGGCGTGGGAAAGTGGAATGCAAGACTGAAAGAATGAAGAAGAGTTGATGTTTAGCTTAACGAATAGAATGCTTAGGTTACAGAATATGTATGAGCTTATTAACACTATTATAAAAGTGTGTAACCTAATCAATAAATTGGAGACTAATGATCATCACCCCTAAGATGTGCATGTCTCTCCTTCGCCTCCTCAAATGGTGACCCTTCCTTAAATGGAGTTTTTCCTTAAATGGTGTATTTCTCCTTAAATGGTGATTTTTTCTTTTAACAGTATAACATCTTTTTAATATAGTATAGTATTATTGATTATAATGTAGAGAATAATTTAATATAATATTGAATAATAAAGCAAATGTTCAGCATTCTGAATCAATGGAGTCAGATGCAAATAATTTCCTGCATCGAGGGAGCCCTGTTTATACTATACGGGGCAGGGTGGCACCGCGGCTCCCCGGGCAGCAGCCGGCCCGCTGCCCCCTGCCCTCGGGAGCCCTTGGCCAGCGGCTGCTGGCCGCGCCTCAGGGCTCTGCGGGCAGGGGAGGCCGGGGCTGGGCGCAGGCAGCGCCCGGCCCAGGGGCTGAGCCCGCGCCAACCCTTCCCTCCTGCCGCTCTCTGCAGCTGGCAGAGGACAGGAGCCGAGCGGCCGAGCACCTGCGCCGGGCCCTGCGCTACCTGCAGAGCCCACAGGAGCCCCTGCGAGAGGCGGCCGTCAGGTTCATGGGTGAGTCCCGAGCCCGGGCTCCCTCCCCGGCCCGGCCCGCCGCAGCTCGGCCCCGGCCCCGCCTGCTGCCCCGGCAGCGCCAGCCGGGCCCGGCGCCGTGGACCCCGGCTGGGCTGGGCATTGCTGCTGCCGCCCTCTGCAGCCGTGCCCTGGGCCGGCAGCGTGCGGCAAGGGCCGGGCTGAGCCCTGCCGGGCCAGCAGCCCGTGTGGCCTCAGGGCTGGCAGCGGCCGTGTGCGGCAGCTGTGGCTCTGAAGGCAGGAGGCGCTCTGTGTTCCCCAGGCATGGCCGGGCGCTACCTGACAGGGCAGCAGCCGGAGTTGCGCATCATCTGCAGGGGTGAGTGAGGCCCGCGGGCTCCCGGCGGGCGGGGGCTGCCGCTGGCAGCTGCGTTCCCTGGCCCGCCCGGGGACGCCACCGCTCCCTGCGCGCCCCAAGGGCAGCGTGGCCACAGCACAGACACCTTGCAGGGGCCTGCGGCACATTCCTGGGCGGCAGCTGCCAGCTCGTCCTTCTTGTCTCCTGCTTCCTCCAGGCCGTGGCAGGAGCTGCGTGACATGGACGAGGCTGGAGGCTCTCCCCAGCTGCCCGCAGATCCAGCCTCTGAGTGTGCCTCTGTTTCTTTCTCTGCAGCCCTTCAGGGCATGACGGATGACAGCAGCCCAGCCATCTCATGCCTGGCGCTTCAAGCTCTGTACATCCTTTTAGCTGTACAGAGCGTTCCCTCCTCCCGACTGCAGAAGATGCGAGACCAACTGCGCCGCCTCTGGAAGTCGCGGCCGTTCCTGTGTGGCCGTGGCCGAGTGTCCTGCCGCGGCGCTGTGGAGAGCTGATCCCCGAGGCTGCGTCTTCTGGGGCCACCTGAGCCTGCGGGGAACACCTCTCCTCTGCCAGCACTTCCTTTCCCTTCAGCCACTAGAGGAACATTAAATTGCTCTTGTTGGATAGCCGGGTGTCCAGGAGCTTTCTCTTGGTGCAGAGGGTCTTCTGGCCAATGGGGAAGAGGGGAAAAAGGCTGCTTGGTCTCAGCCAGGTACCCAAGCGTGCGGTGTGCCAGGGAAATTGGCCAAACGGCCCTTGGCCTTTGGTGCTTCCTGTAGGAATGGTTTTGTTCCTGCATCAAGTCTTCTGGAGCTGGGGGAACAAGTGTGCATGGAAGAGCAGAAAGCTGCAGGATGTGTCTGCTTCCAGCGCTTGTCTTGGCTCTTCCTTCACAGTGCTGGCAGCATCATCAGAGACACAGCACAGGTTCTCTGATGCCAGCAGAGTCATGCCAAACTTTTGCACTTGCCCAGCGTCCTGCCAGCTTCACCTGGGAAAATGGCTGCTGGTGCCAGTCCATTCCCTTGCCCAAGAAGGCACCCGCTTGTGTTTGGACACCAGCTGCTGGCCACAGCCAGACAGGCAGCACCCAGAGCATTGGCCATCAGACGCTGGGCTGATGTTTTTATCCAGAGAGCAAGAAAAACAGCCAGAAGCACACAAGGCAACTTGACAGTCTCTCTGTAAGAATGTATTTGTCTTGTGAAAGTCAATAGTGGATGGTGGTTTTGTGCTGCAGACAATCACTTCTGAGCAAAAATCATTCCAGGAAGGGACAACAGCTTCTGCCTTCTGACGGATACCCAGTGCGGCCACCAACTGCTCCAGGTGCTCCTGCCAACAGCCACCTGTTGTCAGAAAAGATGGCATAGACACCAAGGCACGTTGGCTTTGGCTGTCCTCTGGCAGAGATGCCCCCCGGGGCCACAGGTCTCTGTGGCAGGAGACAGGCAGCAGCAGTGGCAGGCCTTGGGGATGGCAAATCTCCTTTGTCAGGGACTCTGCCACAGCTGCTGCTGTCAGCACTGCCCAGGGCACAGAGCAGCATTGGTGCTCTGGGCCACACGTGCCGTGTCTGTGTCACGCCCCTGCGAGTGTGCCGGCCACCCAGCACCGGGACTGGTCCCAAAGAGGCCCTGGCAGGGCCTGTGGAAGGCCCCGGTGCCCTTGCTGCTCTGCTGCTCAGGGCAGCCGTGGGGGGCTCGTTCTGCTGCCCTGAGCAGGCAGAGCAGAGGAGCAGCTGCTTCTTGTTTGGGCCGTTGCTGAAGTTCCTGCTGGGCTGTGTCTTCAACACTTGGGGCAAGGTTTTGCCTGCAAGCTGGGGCAGTTTGGGTGGGCTGGGGGTGTCCCCAGGGCACGTGGAGGTGTGTCCTGGGGCTCTCTGTGACACAGTGCACCGTGCTCACCGTGGGATGGAAAGGGACAGAGTGTGCAAGGGTGACCATTTGTGACACGTCGTGACGTAGGTGCTGGCGGTGCCACAGTGCTCGGTGCACACAGCGGAACAGAGCAGTGCCGTGAGGAGCCCCCACACAGCCACGCTGTTCCTTGCTTTTCCAAGGAACAACGGAGGTCACATTGAGGTCAGACTGTTGGTCTCAGTGACCCATAGCCTTCCTAAGGTTTCTCTGTTGCAGGTGCCCTGAGGGCAGTTTGTTGGAATTGCTGTCCCAGAGCCTTTACAAAATGTTTCCTGTCACTGTGGCATGAGGCCTTCAGGCACAAGTGCAGCACTTATTGTCCTGTAGCCATTCCAAGCCTTCTCTCTTGTAGCTCTCTTCAAGGTGCAGCTGCAGCACTTACTGCCCTACAGCTTTTCCAAGGGCATTTTTTTCTGCATCTTGCCCTAAATCCAGACATTGACATGGCAGAGAGACCTCCCACCCCACCCAAGAAGGTGGAAAATTGCCCTTGTGGTGCCGCACTCCAGCGACGTGCTGACTTGGAGCAGCTCCAGCTGCTGCAGAAGAGTGACAGAGCTGGGCCGCAGGGCTGGCCTGCAGCCAGCTTCACCCTGCCCCATCCCATCCCATCCCATCCCTTCCCTGTGGACATGCCCATGGATAGGACAGAAGAGGGGCTGGGGCTGGACTCCCTGGTAGCCTGGGGCATCCTGGGGCATCCTGGGGCTGTACCTGCCTGGGGAGACTGCAGGGCTGAGCTGTGTTCTCTGGCCTCTCCTGCAGCTCTTCAGCTCTGGCATTCCTTGCTCTTTGCCAGATGCAGCCAAGGACCCCACACAAGGGCTAGATCCTGCCCGTAGCTGCTGGCACTCTGTAGGCCAGGTACTGAGAGCCATCCCCACCTCCTCAGCCAAGCATCACCATTGGAGCACTCCATGGATCATGCCTCTCTTCCCTATTGTTCCTTCTTTTGCAGAAGTTTACAAACCTCTCTTGGTGTCGAGAGATGCTGGCCATGTTTACCAAGGATGCAGCAGAGCCTGGCCCCACAGCCCCTCAGAGCATCCCTCCTGCTCCCAGCCTGCATCTGTCTGGGGAGAGAGTTGTCTCCAGTCCGAGTCAAGTGAGCAGCCTGTGGCCAGGGCTGGGTGTCCCCAGGAGTGGCGTGGCGCCTCAAGCCTTTTGAGGCCCTGCCCAGTGTGGTGGGAAGGGAAGCACTTCTCAGGGGAAGCTGGGCAAGTTGCTGCTCTGGCAGCTCTCCAAGTCTCCCTGTGCCTTGTGCAGGTGCCAGGCTTTGTTACGAACATGCACCAGAGGCTGGCGTCCAATGAGCCTCCAGACGACGACAGGCTGTTCATGGACATCCTGCGGCTGGCTGAGGCACACCCCACTGATGTGGCAGTGACCCTCCTGCGCTGTGCCCCATCATGTGACAGGTACAGGGCCCACCTGCCTTCAGGGCTCAGGCCTTACCCTGTACAGCCAGTCCCATGGACTCTGCTAGACAGGCAGAGAGTTCCAGGAGCCACTGGAGCCTCCATTTCCCAGCCCTGCCTTGCCAGCCCATAAGCCTCCTGACATGCTCCCTGCCTACCCCTCAGGGCACTGTGTTTCTGTCATCTGGGTCCTTGTGGCTGCCCAGGCCACAGTGCCCTGGCTGAGACCCCCATGACACACAGCTCTGGTCCTGCAGAGGTGCTGCATCCATGTGGAAGACCATAGCCTCATCAGGAACAGCAATGGAAAAGGTGCTGCTGACCCTGCTCTGTGTGATGGTCGGCTGGCCACTGCAAAAAATGGACACCTGTGATGGGGACAACAAGGATGTATTTGCCCTGGCTGTGAGTTTCCATAACTGGCCTTTGCTTGTACGCAGGTTGCTTCTCCAGTGCCTCTCCATCCTCTCCCCCAGCGCAACGTATCTCCCTGCCTCAGGCACTGGGCTGACACCTGGCTTAGGGGCAGGGTTCAGGGCTACCAGGCCGGCCGCTCCCCCTGTGTCTCCCTGGCCTCTCCCTTGTATGCTCAGGCCTTGCCACTCGATATTGAGTGCTGTCTCTAGATGGTTTATCCTTTGCAGGCAACCAGGGTGATTTGGGAGCTTCTCCGCCTGCCCTGGTGCCCAGAGCCATTTGTGGAATATTCCCCCCATCTCCTCGTGGCTCTGCTGGGCCAAGTTTTCATCAGTACAGAGCAGATGTCAGAGGAAGTAAATACATTCTGGAAAAGATGTCAGGAGGAAAACGGCATTGCTGCCAACACCACCAGGTGCTCCATCCCAGTCCTCCTGTCACTCCCACGTCCCCAGGGCAGGAGCCGGGGGTCCCAGCATAACCCGGGCTCTGCCCTGAACACAGCTTTGTAGTGAACACTGTGAAGGCATTGCTCCACCATCTGCAATGTCTGAATTTACTGATGGCAATGGAACGCAAGTGTGCCTGGGACACGCTGCTCTGTGCTGACACCCACCACTATGGAGTGGGTCTGCTGGCCAGGTGAGACCTCGTTCTCCCCACCACCCCTCTTCTTTGTGCCCAGAACACCCCACACAGTCCCTGTGGTCATGGGCGGCAGGGCCTTGTCACCAAGGGAAGGATGAGCAGACTGGAAAAGGCCGGCAGAGGAGGGTGCCTGGGAACAGCCGCCTCCCAAAGCGCCCCAGGGCTACTCGGGAGCAGAGCAGAGCTCTGCCAGCCAGCCCTGGGAGAGGTTTGCCCGCCCGGCCCAGGAGCAATGGGGCCTTTTTCTCCCTGCCAGGGAGATGCGCCGTGTCTGCCAACCTTTCTGTTCCTGCATTGCACTCTGCCTGCTCAGCCAGCTCAGCAGGGAGGAACCACGCTGGGAACTGCCCGCCCTGGCCTTCCTGGTGGAGGTGAGCCCCACGGCCAGCGCTGCCTGGCTCAGCTGCCTCCCAGCCCTCTGCCCTCTCGTAGCCGCAGCTGCCTGGGATGCTGCCTGTGCCCTTTGCTGCTGCCTTGGCTGGGCCCTGTGCACTTCTGAGCTCCTGCCAGCTGGGCACCTCTGTGCCTTCTCTGTGCCTTTCGGCTCCTGGATTGCCTGGACTTGAGCGAATGGGGTAACAGCATCCTGGAGATCTTGACAAGGCACCTGCAGAGCGAGTTCAGGCAGATGCGTCGCCTGGCGCTCAAAGGCCTCATGGTTCTCAGCAAAGACCCCTCAATGATGAGAAGGAGGCAGCAGCTGGAGCTGTGCTGGCAGCGTGGGGCTGGGACAAGCAGCCCCTTGGGCTTGGCTGGGCTCTGGGGGCTGTGGCATCTGCTCTCCAGGGTCGCTGTTCACCTGCCTGAGTGCTTTGGGACTGGCCTTCAGCCTCTAGACTCCATGGCAGGAGGGTGGGGTTGCACTGCTGGAGCAGTGTTGGTGGTGAAGCTTTTCATGGACTCACAGCACAGCCTTGTGTTCCACACAGGCCAAAAAAATGTGCAGCCTGTCTGAACCCCTTATGGAGCTACTGAGGAATGAAGACATAGAGGTGGTCAAGATGAGTCTCTCTGTGTTCACAAATATACTCCGGAACAAGGATATCCTCACATCCTGCCCCACAGCCCCGAAACTGGCTGACGCGCTCCGGCCCCTCTTTGACAGCGTAAGGCTCTGTGCCCCCAGCCATGGCCCCTGGGTGCTGCCCAGACGTGTGGTGCCCTGTGGCCCTGTTGGGCCTGTGCACAGGGGGGCCTGGAGAATCCAGTGCTGAGTTTTTTCCTTTCCAACAGGACAACAGTCATGTGCAGTGGCTCTCCATTCGCCTCTACAAAGATGTGATGGAATCGGTAGTGGCAAAGGGAAAAAAGGCCCTGAAGGTTGACGTGAGCCAGAGCCTGCTCCCACTCTTCTTCCACTGCCACAATGAGAACAGCCGTGTGGCACAGGTGAGGCCTCCTGGGTGGCCCCATGGGAGGGGGCTCAGCCGTCTCCCCAGCCCCTGGCACCTGAGGGGCTGCAGCCTCCTCCTGGCCTTGGCACAGAGATGCGGGTCCTGTGCCCTGGGCTGCGGTGCCATCTCTGGCTCTCTGCTGCTCTGCAGGCCTCTCGGGAAACGCTGCTTTCTGCAGTAAGGTTTCTGAAGAGGAAGGATCTCAAGCAGCTGCTGAAGATGGATGACCCGTGGAGCTTTGCGGAGCGCTTGGTAAGGACAGGCTGGAATGCCCAGCCCCATGCCTGGAGAAGCCGCCTGCCCACGGCGCCCAGTCTGTGGGGCTGGCAGCTGTGGCCCCTGCCCGGTGCCACAGGCAGGGGCACCAGCCTGCACCCCACACGCCGCTCCCTTCCCTGGGCCGTGCAGGCTCTGCTCCAGGCTCCTCTGGCCCCAAGGCCGGTGCTGACCAGCCAGGCCTCAGGGCTCTGTGGGCAGGGGGGCCGCAGGGAGCGCCCAGTCCAGGGGCAGGGCCCTCATCAACCCTTTCCCTCCGTGCCCTGCCGCTCTCTGCAGCTGGCAGAGGACAGGAGCCGAGCGGCCGAGCACCTGCGCCGGGCCCTGCCGTACCTGCAGAGTGCACAGGAGCCCCTGCGAGAGGCGGCCGTCAGGTTCATGGGTGAGCCCTGAGCCCGGCTCTCGCTCCCTCCCTTCCCCATGGCCTCAGGATCCAGGCCAGGGGCCGTGACAGGCTCTGTGTTCCTAGGGATTGCCGGGATGCTCATGAGAGGACAGCCGCAGGAGCTGCAGCTCATCTCTGAGGGTGAGTGAGGCCAGCGGGTGTCAGTGGGAGCTGCCAGGGGAAGCTGCAATCCCTGCCCCGGCTGCGGCGAGCTCCGCTCCTTGTGCGCACGAGGGGCAGCATCGGGAGAGTACGGAGCCTTTTCAGAGATGTGTGATTTGTGGCCAGCACCTTCTAGCTGATCCTTGTTGTGTCCTGCTTCCTTCAGGCCTGTGGTGAGCAGGGACAGGTGCTCGGAAGATTTCGGGATGTCATGGAAAGTTACAGGAATCTTTTCTCCCCCCAACCCCAGACATAAGGATCACCCTAGGAATGTAGCTAAGCCTGTAAGCCCCTCTAACATAGAAATGCCAGTAACTTTCCACTCGTACTAACCTGGAAAGTGCTGTAATGCCACCCTCCTGACGTAGAGAAGTCCCTTAGTGTATAAAACCCCTCGAGATGAGATAATAAAGGCCTTTTGACTGTCCACCTAATAGGTGTAAGCGTCTGTCATTGGCCCAAGTGGCCGAAGAGAGTTTAGGGTCGCCGTGCTGCTCTTTGAAACCAGGTCGCCATTGCCTTCCAGCAGAAGGCAACAAAGTGGTGCCGAAGCTCCGGGAGGGAAAAAAAGCTCGGGTGACGGGATTCTCCTGGACGAGAGACAGCAGCCACAGCGGTGGGAACGACTGTGGTGAGAAGGGGACGCCCCAGGACCAGCGTGGAGCATGGAAGCTATCGCTAAGGTCGTAGGCTTGATTTATGATCAATGGGGAATTAAATGTGAGCTCAGGAATTTTAATCTTGCTATAGCAAGACTCCTAGAGCTCGTGGCGATTGAGCGGCCTTTAGATATATTGCATTCGAAGGTGTGGGAGAGATGCACTTCCGTTTTGGCAGAGGATACAATGTCCACAGGCAGTGGCAAATGCCTTAAGGCATGGGGAAAGGTAGGGGAGGCCCTATGCAAGGCATTAGAAGAACAGGAGATGTGGAATGCTGCGCGTTCGTGTTTATTGGTTACGCCGAAGCTGGGGGTGTGCGCGACCACACAGACACCCTCTGAGAGTGATCCGATCAAAAATGGGGATGTGCGGGGGCCGGGCGCGTTCCATCCCTCCCCGAGCCCGAGCCCAGACCCCCCCGGAGCCCCCAGGGGACCCCCCAACCCTCCCGCGGGACCCGCCGGGTCCAAATCCCCCCACGGAACCGCTCGAAAAAAACGCGGTTCCCCTGACCGTCCCTTTGCTGCCGAGTGCCAATCCGACGCAGGCAGCGGAACATTGCGCGCGGTCCTTCTGGGGGGGCTGGCAGAGGAAGCCCAGTGCGCCAAAAAAGCAGCTGACGCAGACGTGCTGGCGGCGGCCCCGCTCCCCCTGCCGTATCGGTTCAAACATGGCGCGGGCGAGAAGGGGAGGGGCAGAGCTCGCGAGCCCGCGGCGGGAAAAGCCCAGAGGCGCGGACAGTTGCGGATGCGCAAGCGCGGGAAACCAGCACGGAGCGCATGCTCGATCGGGAGCTGCAGGGCCCCGCAAACGCGCATGCGTGGGGGAGCGACAGAGGGCGGATACTCGCTTGGGAGCCGCGCCCAGTGCTGCCACCATATAAGGGAGAGATCCCTCCCTGCAGGAGGCAGGGCAAGCCCAGGGGGCGGGAGCGACACCGCCCCTGAAGGGAGGAGCGGGGCCGAAGCCGAACAAAACGGCAGGGAAGACCGGAAGTCGATCGGCAGTCGGCTTCCGGCTCTGAATGGAGCGACAGCTCCTCAGACAGCTCCGCAGAGCTTACCGAGTCCAGCGGCGACTTGGAAGCGGAGAGAACAGAATTAATGCGGTTTCAGGAGAAACCGAATAAAGCTTTAAACAAGGTCAGGAACCAGTCACAATACGAACTCACCGACTGGGGAAAAATATAGATAGCCTGTGCAGATTGGGCACCCGCAGCCACTGTGCATGCTTTCCCGGTGAGAATCACGGGACCGCAGGGTAACCAACAGAGAATATATACCCCAGTGAATGCCAAGGATATTCAGGCGATTATCAAAGCTATTTCAGAAAAAGGGATCAACTCAGGGGTAGTTTCCACTCTCGTGGATGGCCTTTTTAGCAATGACGATCTGCTTCCTTTTGATATTGTGCAAATAAGCCGCATGCTTTTTGATGGAGCGGGGCTGATTGTGTTTAAGCAGGAATGGGCGGATCATTGCACAACTGCGCTGGCCCAAGCCGCGGGGGAAGGGCAGCCCCTGCACGGGTCTAGCCTGTCCCGGCTGCTGGGGAAACATGATGACGTGGCTACACCACAGCAACAAGCCACGCAGCTCTGGGTTGAGGAAGTCAGGACAACATCCCGGGCGGCCAGGGAGGCTATACGCACTACCTCTAGGGTGGTGGCCAAACCGACACCATGGTCAACCATAAATCAGGGAGAGAGTGAAGGCTTCACGCAGTTTGTCAATCGCCTGCAAGCCGCGGTGGATTCCTCCACCCTGCCTGCGGCGGCAAAAGGTCCCGTGGTGGCTGACTGCCTAAGGCAGCAGTGTAACACCATCACAAAAGATATATTGCGCTCCCTGCCGGCCGGGGCCAGCTTGGCTGACATGATTAGGCACGTTGTAAGGGAAGAACAACTGACACCCATTCAAGCAGCCGTTTGCACCCTAACCAGTGCGATGGCTTGCTTTAAGTGCAGTCAAGCAGGTCATGTCGCAGCGAGCTGCCCTCAGCCGGCACAGCTTCCCCTGGCAGCACCCTCGCTCCAACAACGCCCGAGAGTGATCTGCTGGAGCTGTGGGAAGAGAGGTCACTTCGCTAGGGACTGCAGATCCAGGCCCCGGGGAAACGGGAGAGGGAGGGGGCGCGTGGGCCATACTCAGCCTCCTCCCGCTGTGAATGCGAGACGGCCCATCTATGCCAACCCTCAGTGGGGCAGGGGACCCTCTTACCCTATGCTCCCACAGGAGGCAGTCAGTATCGCACCCGCGCCATCGATACAATGCCAGAGCTGTGCAGCGCCACCAACAGTACCTTCACACCCTCCACCACCACAAGCCGCGCAAGTGCCACAGTGCCAGCAGGGGACGCCCCAGAGCAGGACCCCTGGGTGGCCCTGGCCATGAAAATAGGGAAGGAGCCCCTGATGGTGTGGGGGACATGCTGCCTTTATGGCAGTCAGGACTCCCACGTCATAGGGCTTCAGTTTTGGGCAGACACGGGATCAGACTGCACAATTTTTCCCCAGTCACATTGGCCCAGATATTGGCAATTTAAAGAAGTCCCTCCAGTGAACGGGGTGGGGGGACAAACCCGGGCATGGAAAAGCACCCAGCTGGTGGCTATAACACTTCATACGAGCAAGGGACCAGAACAGACAGTAGCAATTTACCCCTACATCTTGCAAAATTCCCCACCCCCTATAGGGAGGGACGTCCTTGCTATGCTAGGAGTCAGGATTAGAAATTTATCATGAGGGCCATTGCTGTACATCCTCAGCTGCCGATCAAATTGACTTGGAAATCATCAGATCCTTCCTGGATAGAGCAGTGGCCTTTGTCAGAGCCTCAAGTGGCAGCCTTGCTGGAACTGGTAGACTGCGAACTGCAAAAGGGTCACATAGAACCCTCCATCAGCCCATGAAACACCCCTGTGCTTGTGATCCCCAAAAGGTCTGGAGAAGGTTATCGTCTCGTCCACGACCTGAAAGAAGTGAACAAGACAATCCGACCCATGGGTCCAGTTCAGACACTGCTACCCGTGAACTCAGCCATTCCCGAAGGACAGCCATGCGCAGTGCTGGACATCAAAGACTGTTTCTTCTCGATACCCCTGCACCCAGAAGGCAGAGAACGATTCGCCTTTTCCGTTGTGTTTCCAAACGGCAAGCGGCCCAACCTCCGTTTCCAATGGAAAGTATTGCCACAAGGCCTGGTAGACAGCCCGACCATCTGCCAGGTTACCGTGGACAGAGCGCTGACTCCAGTCCAACACTCCTACATGGACAACATCCTAGTCGCAGCACCATCGGTGAGCCAAGATTCCTTGAAAGCACAGCAGTGGTCCTTCCCTACAAAGGGAGAGGAAGAGGGCAGAACCAGAGACCAGCACGACTTACAGTGAGCTTTGGGTGTACTAAAAATGAAGCAAATGAAGCAGCAGTACAGGGGCTGACACACGACTGTCCCATTGTACTGAGCGCTGCCCGGCAGTGCTGGGATCCTGGGTGCAGTTCTGGTGCCCACAACTGAGGAATTACAGCTCCTGCCTCATACACAGTCAGAAACCCAACCAAGTGAGGCCAGAGGGAAGAGACCCTTCCAGTCTCTCTTGGGCATGGCTGCAAAACAGCTGCTGCTTCTTCCTCCTGCTGTGTTTGGGATTTGCTGATCCCAGAGCCAGGTCATGCTCAATTTTCCAAAGATTGTTCAGAGCAGGCATGAAAAGTGCTCTGTGCACAGTGGAGAGTCCTGGAAGGTGCTTGCAAGAGCACCTAACCCAAATCTACCCTTTTGCAGTTTAAATATGTGGTTTTCTTTAGCAAGAAAGAGCTCCTCTGGCTCTGCCAGTGCCTGTTCTGCTTCCTTTGGGCTACCTAATGTTGGGATTAGGAACTTGCACCAATTCCAAAGTCTGCAGTGATGACAAAGATGCTGAATTTGAGACGGGTAAGTTGGTATGGTGACTATAGAAGGCTAAGGTGGAGTCCTAAAACTCCTTTGATGCTGTGATGTTTGCTCAGCAGTTGAGAACTTGAGTACAATTGTAGTTTTGCTCTCAGCTTTGGGAATCACAGAATCCCCCAGATGTTGTAGTTCCACCAACACTGATGCTGTTAGTTGCAGAGTGCCCAGGATCCCTCTTGCAAGTCAGCTCTGGCAGGATCAAGGCGGCTGCCAGGGGGCTGCTTATGGCCTCTGACAGCCCATTGCTCAGGGCTGCCCAGCGCCCCAGCCCCTCAGGGGCTGCCCCAGCCCGGCCAAGCTGCCCGGCAGCAGCGCCGCAGCCACACAGCAGCTCCAGAGCAGCCCCATCCAGAGGCACCTGGGAGCCCTCAGCACCGCAGCCAGCAGCACACGGGCAGGAGGACACGGATGGCGCTTCCTGCCTGGCACAGGCCTCGTGGCCATCTCCAGGCACCGCTCTGGCAGGGATCCCCGCAGCTCCGGCCCCTGCCCAGCCGCTCTGCCAGCAGCACAAAGGCTTCAGCAGAACCACCAGAGGCCAAGGGGCTTCTGGCCATTTGCTCTGCAGCACTGCACGCCTGGGCAGCTGGCTGAGCACAAGCACCCTTTTCCCCCTCCTTCCCTATGCCCTGCAGATCCTGGGCAGCAAAAGAAAGATCCTGGGATTCTGTCAATTGTAACACATTCTATATTTACGTACAAAAGGAAAACAAAAAGAAGAAAAGAACAATCTTGAAAACAAGGAAAATCCCTGGTGGCTCAGGTTGCCCAGCAGACAGAGCCTCCCAGATCATCTTTCCATAGAGCTCAAGCAACACAGGCGGCCAAGCCCTGTGACACGAAGCCCTGTCTTCCACGCCCTGCGGAGCCGATCTTCCAGGTTCTCCAAGATGGAATATCGAATTGTAGCTTCTGCCCTGAGAATGTGTAAATTTTGAAGAGCCAGGCTTCTGACAGAAAGGCTGATGTCATTTGCCATTTCTTCAAGGGCTGCAAGAGAGAGGAACAGAGCCACAGTCAGATCCCAGATCTGCAGGGAGCCGAGGAGAGCCCCCTGCCAGGGCCACCCCGGCAGGCTCTTGCCAAGGCCAGAGAGGAGCAGGGAGCAAGGGGATCAGCCCGAAGCTGCTGGCCACCAATGGCCCCCGTGGCCCTGAAAGCTCCGTGTGCTCTGCCCACGGGAGCAGAGCCCTCCGCAGCCGGGGCAGGGCTTGCAGCTCCCGCCGGCATCCCGCGCTGCCAGCCCGCTGCCCTCACTCACCAGTGCAGATCAGCTGCAGCTCTTGCTGCTGCCCCCTCAGGTGCCGCCCGGCCATGCCTGTGAACACAGAGCCTGTCAGGGCGCCAGCGGCACAGCTCCCTGCCAGCGGCGCTGCCGGCGCTGGGGCCACACGGGCTGCTGGCCCGGCAGGGCTCAGCCCGGCCCTTGCCGCACGCTGCCGGCCCAGGGCACGGCTGCCAGAGGGCGGCAGCAGCAATGCCCAGGCCAGGCGGGGCTCCACGGCGCCGGGCCCGGCTGGCGCTGCCGGGGCAGCAGGCGGGGCCGGGGCCGAGCTGCGGCGGGCCGGGGAGGGAGCCCGGGCTCGGGGCTCACCCATGAACCTGATGGCCGCCTCTCGCAGGGGCTCCTGTGGGCTCTGCAGGTAGCGCAGGGCCCGGCGCAGGTGCTCCGCCGCTCGGTTCCTGTCCTCTGCCAGCTGCAGAGAGCGGCGGGAGGGAAGGGTTGGCGCGGGCTCAGCCCCTGGGCCGGGCGCTGCCTGCGCCCAGCCCCGGCCTCCCCGGCCCGCAGAGCCCTGAGGCGCGGCCAGCAGCCGCTGGCCAAGGGCTCCCGAGGGCAGGGGGCAGCGGGCCGGCTGCTGCCCGGGGAGCCGCGGTGCCGGCCCGCAGCCCCGCCGGGCCGGGGCTCCATGGGCACCCGGCTCGGGCCCACGGGAGCCTGGAGCAGAGCCCGCGCGGCCTCTGGGTGCAGCAGCGGGCAGGGGCACAGCTGCCAGCCCCGCACACTGAGCACCGCCCTCAGGGGCCTTCTCCAGGCTGAGGCTGGGGCTTGCAGGCCGTCCTTACCAGGCTGTCTGCGAACACGCACAGCTTCTTCTTCTTCCCCAGTTTGTCAAGGTCCCTCCTCTTCAGGAATTCGGCCACACAAAGCAGCATTTCCAAAGAAGCCTGGAGAACAGCAGACACGTGGAGATGTCCACCCAACCCAGGGCAAAGGACCTGCATCCCAGTGCCACAGCCTGGAGGAGGATGCAGCCCGCAAGGTGCCAGGGCAGGAGGCAGCCCAGCCCCTCCCAGGGGGACAGCAGCCGGCCACAAGTCCTCACCTCAGCAACAGTCTGATTCTCATCATGGCAGTGGAAGTAGAGTGGGACCAGACTCTGGCGCACGTGTGCCTTCAGGGCCTTTCTTCCATCTTCTGTTAATAAGTCCAGCATCTCTTGAAAGACAGACATGCAGCTCAGCTGCACCTGGATATCATCCTGTATGAGAGGAAGGGCAAAAGACCTCAGCATCAGCTGCTTCAGGCCCCCCAGGGCACAGGCTGCAATCTCCACAGGGCACCAAGTGTCCGGGCAGCACCCGGGGGCCGTGGTGGTGGGCACAGAGCCTCACATGGTCAAAGAGTGGCAGGAGCGCCTCAGCCAGCTGCAGGGCAATGGGGGTGGGTATTGGGGCACCATTATCCAGGAGTCACAACCCGGGGAGGGACTTTTCTCAGTTTGTCATCTCTTTTGGAGCGGCAATGGGTTTTATTGCTTGATATTGTTTAGGTTTTATTGTTTAATAAACATTTTTTTTCCACCTTTCTCCAAGGAGATATTTTCTCCTGGACCAGTTGGGGGAGGGGCTGATTGAATCAGCTTTCCTACCAGAGCTCCTTTGGGGGATTCTCTCCCAAATTTGCTCTAAACCTGGACAGCTAGCCTTAGCACTGTAATTCCCACCGTCTCTGAGGCCTGTCTTTACCTTCCTAAAACCCTCTAATTCTGTGGATTCAACCATTACACCAGCACTGCTGATCTACAAATACACAAGAATCAATTTCAGCTGAAAAATGTCATTTAATACAAATTGCTACACCCCCGCTGACAAGATAAAACTTTACAAATCTCAATTTAGGTTAAAACCAGGAATCTATTAGATTATTACAACCAGTATGTGTAAAAATATAGAAATACTAACTTCAGTTCACAAAACTAATTTTATTGCCAACCTCCACAACAAGTCACTATACACAAAGATCAATTAGGCATTTAACAACTTAATTTATTACATATAACTACCAATGAATAAATAGCAACACAACTGTATATATAGGAAACAGAACTAAACACAGATATAACAACATCCATGTATACTTAGACAGAAATATACACATAGATGTAATTACAAACAAATATGTATATATACACGCACATATATACAGAGCGTACATCCCTAAACACCACACATACAGAAATAGTCCGATACAAATCGCAACCCACAAATGTGCATATCCAAATGATAATCCATCTCTAGACATTTCTACATAACAGACATGTCTAGAGATGGATAGACATGTCTATGCAAATGGATAATCCAATGTCTACACGGAACTCCAAACAGAGGGACCCCAGCTGCCCCATCTTCGAAGCCTCCCGCTCGGTCTCCTCCTCCCATGCAGAGCAGCTCTCCTGGACAGGAACAGCAAATGGGACATCTGGGAAGCACAGGGAACACTGAGTCAGTATGGGGACGTTTCCCTTGGAAGCAGCTGCACTTCCATCAGGGAAGAGGAAATGTCAGAGCCTCCCCAGGAGGGTCAGGCAGAGAAAGCAGCCGAGCGGGGCAGGCTGTGGTGAGCGCAGCCGCGGCGGGCCTGTCCCGCAGCCCCGGCAGCCCGGCAGAGCCGGCACAGCTCCCGGGCCCTGCGGCTCAGCTGCCTCGCCCAAGGACAGCCCCTGTGCCAGCCGGGGCAGCTGCGCTGAGCAGCCCCAGCACGGGCAGGGCCCGCTCCTGCCCCGCCGGGCAGCGCCCACGGCCACAGCCCAGGGCACCCTCAGCCCCACCTGCCTCCCCGGGCCTGTGGCCTCAGCTGGGCTCTCTGCGGGCTGGCAGCAGCAGCTCCCCGCTCACTGCGCTTGCTGCCGGCCTTCAGCTCCTCCCTGCTGCCTCCCGTCAGTCTCCGGCTGTCCTCAAGGTCTTCATGGCAGCTGTGGCAGAAGTGGAGGCTCTGGAATTGCTTCCAAGGGCTGGCAGAGCTGCAGCCCCGGAGCCCTCTGTGCTCCCTGCTGGCCCCGTCCATCCCCTCAGCCCCGCCATGCTCTCGGTGAAGCCCCAGCCCCCTTCAGTTTCTTCAGCCCCTCACAGTCCTGTCACCCCCCTCAGTCCCTTCTGAGCCATCCCGTCCCCTGAGACACGGAGCCTGTGCCACTTCCCTGTCACCTCAGTGCCACCATGGCCCTCGGCTGCCCCCAGCCCTCAGCCCCAGCAGCAGCCCAGGGTCACCGTCCCTTCAGCGCCACCATGGCCCCCTCAGCCCCCTCAGTCTCACCGTCCTGCAGCAGCTCCTCAGGGGACAGTGCCTGGGGCCAGCGGCAGCTCCACCGCTCCAGGGACAGCCGGGGCTGGAAGTGCTGCTCCGCCCGGCCCGGCCGCCAGCTCGGACCCAGCACAGGGACAGGGGACACAGGGGGCACCGGGGAAAAGCAAGAGGAGAAAAAGGCAGCCGAGGGGGGAAAGAGGTACAAATGCAGCCTCAGCCTACACAAACAGCAATCTATCCATCAATCTCTCCATCTAAACATTCCTGTTCCTCTTACTATATAACTATACACATTTATAAATCTAACTTCATACATATGTATATATATATAAATATTTTACTCTACACAGATAAAAATCTAACTCTGAAAATATATAAATGTAAATATATAATATAATTATATCCCATCTATAACTATATACATATCCACATTGAACTCTACAGGTCTATCAATATACACCCATATAAACAGAACATGATCATCTATAAATGGAACTAAAGCCTCTAATAAATAGAACCATAGAAATCTATAAACATATCTACAAGCAGAGGAGTTCTACCTGCCCGATGCTCACAGGCTCTCCCCTGTCTCTTCCTGCCATGCAGGGCAGCCCTCCTGGAGATGTTGGTCAGATGGCATCTGGGAAGCAAAGGGAACGCTCAGTCAATATTGGCCCTTGTGCACCTTTCCCTTGGGCAGCAATTGTCCTTCTACCAGGGGCTGTCCAAGATGGCCTGAAAGGCAGACTCTCACTTGGCAATTTGAAGCAATGTGCCCTTAAAAGAACAGGGACCATTCCAAGTGTTCAAAAGTGTGTTCCAAAACATTGAAATATCTCGATAAAGTTTCAGCCTCCACAGTGCAAAGGGCACCCAGGAGAGCTTGAAACACAGACAGTCCCAGCTGCCACAAGGAAGCCCAGCCTTGTTCTTTCTCTGTGCTGACAGAGAGACCTCAGTCCTCACTGAAATGGCTGAAGCTGAAGGTGCTGGGAGCTGAGTCATGAACCAGCTCCATGACCTGGCATCTACAAACTGCCCTCTGCAGTGAGCAGCAGCTGCTGCAACTCGACCATCAGCTCTGGCAGGAAGGGCTGGCAGGGACAGAGCTCCCTACAAGGCCTGCAGGCTGCTCCAGCTTGGCTAAGGAATGGATCCAAAGTGCTCCCTCTCTCCTCTAAGGCCTCCCTAATCAGGGGTCATTCGAGCTTTTCCTTCTGATACTGGACTTACTGTGATTTTTCAATTGGTTGGCCTCTGATGCTGAGCTCCTTGTTTTTCTTGTGGGTCAGGACCAATACCAGCAGACTGGTACTACATTTAGTCAGTGATCTGGACTTCTACCCTGACTTTTTGCTCTTTTTTTCCCCTGTTCCTTCAAGAGTGGCTCAGCCTGGCCTCCCCTGGCACCCTGCAGCAAATTTATCCACCAACTTCAGCACTAAAGTGGGACCCCCGGCTTGGTGACACAACTGCCACAAGGTCAGGTTTATTCCCTGCTCTCTGCCCCAGCAGAGGACTCAGTGTCAGAGCCTCTGGAGAAGCGTGGAGGGCAGGGCTCAGGGAGGCTGTGCCAGTGCAGGATTTGAACTAAAGGCACCAGGAAGCACCAAGCCTGCTCAGAGCAGCCATCTCACAGCTCTCTAAACCACTGTGAGCTCTGTCCTTACCAGGCTCCTCGGGCTCCTGGGAACTGTTCCTGCAGCTCTCGGTGCCAGATGCAGCTTCCTCTGCTGCAGCTCTGTTCACAGGCTCCCCTCCTGAAGAATCAGGGGCAACACCAACATTGCCCTGAGCAGAACAACAGAAAGAAAGGAACCCAAAGATCACTCACTATTTTGCTGGAATCATATCAGGGATACAATAATTCTCCTCCACTCCCAAAGGACACGGAGCACAGAGGAGGGAACACTGCCCACACGGCTCACATGACAAGCCTTTTAAACTCAGGATTCAGGGGGCCAAGGTGAAACTGAAGCTCTTACAAAATCACCTGTGAGACAAAACATGAACACAGCAAACCAGAAGACACCAAGCGAGGGGACGTGCCCTCACGCTCTGACCCTGCCTTATCCCAGAGCTGTGAGAAATCAGCCAGCACAAAGCCAGGGGCTCTCCTTGCTGCCAGCACGGCTGCCAGCAAGGGCAGAGCTCGCTCCCAGCCCTGCCCAGGGCTGTGTGCTGCAAACCCACGGGCAAAGCACACATTTCTGCCTGGGAGTCTCAGCACCCCCAGCCAAGCGCTCACACAACCCATCACACGGTGCTGCTTCTTGGAGCCCTCTGCTGCTGCCCCACGTGTGTCAGCCAGGCAAACATTTATGCACCCAGGCTATTTCCAGCATCACATTTGTGATCAGGGGCAAAAATCTGTACATCATTAGGGTAGGGAAAAAACCAACCCAAAAGACAGGAAAAGCCAGACAACCAAGTAGTGTTTCTATTGAAGAAGTAAATGTCCACAATGAAGCAAATTACCTTTGGACACAAAGATATTCTCACTACTACCAGTTTCAGAATATTCATCTCTTCTGCCATAGCCCATCCATCAGAACCTGTAAGATTCTAAAGAGGGTTCTGAGCCTGCAATGTTTCCTTTTATTATGGAATAAAATGCTTTTCTAAACTGCTATGTGTGACTTTACAGAAGACAAAAGTCATGCAGACTTTCAAGAATAATTGAGAATAATTATTCTCATGCAGCATTGAGAATAATTTTTTGGTAAATCCAAAAATCCCACTACCCCCCTTAATTCATAATCACAAACATACTGCAGGCAATGGGTCAGCACATCAACAGAAAGAGAGACATTCTTTGGCCAACAGGTGCAATAATCTGCAAAAGGACAGAGAGCTGCAGCTCCAGCCCAGCCCCAGCCACGGCTCTGGGAGCGCCTGCACGCACGGCAGGGCTCACACAGCAGCAGCAGCTGCAGCCCAGCCCTTGCTTTGCCTTGGCCTTCCCACCCAAAAGAGGCACAGCCCACATCTGCTGCAGCTGGAACAGAGGTGATAGTGGAACCCTGGAAAAATGTTAAAGATAGATTCTGAAAATGTTAGGCTTTGTGGTTTCTCAGATCTCTGCACCTGCGTAAGCAGTATGATAAATGATCTAATTGTTAGATGTGATGATTGTTTAGTAATTAAATATAATTATTATATAATCATTAAAAGAATCATGAGAAACTATGTTGGGAATTTAGGGGGGCTATGTTTAGCTGAAATCTATGTATACAATAGAACAATATAAGTTTAATAATTAACATGAAAGTTATGTAACGATAGAATATAAAAACACGACCATCTCGAATGTATGATTGGAGTCAGATTTGGGTTGAATATATACCCCTGGCTCCCAGAGCTCTTAATGAAAAGCACCGACATAATCATTTTCGTGGTTATGTGTTTCTGAACGCTAACAGCATCATCTAAAAAACTCAGAGGTCTGGTCTCTAAGTCATTCCAAACTCCTTTAAGTCCCCCTAAGTGTGGTTTAGCTACAAACAGATGACAAGGACTCTTAATGCTGGCTCTTTGTCTCCAAAGCAGCTGCTTTAGAAACTTTCCCATAACCCTGTGTAGTTAGGTGCCAGCAATGGATCATTTGAAGAAACTTTCCCAAATGACTTGAATAGAGGTTTGTTTGAAGGGTATTTGAGGGGAAACCCTCCCAGCAGAGGTCTGGGCCTAGCTGTGTCCCCTGCTGATTGTGAAGTGGGCCATCAGCTGCAGGGCTTTCTGGGCTAAAAAATATATTCAATTCACACTGACTTGCTTTTTTAGCCTATAAAAGCTGGATCCACTTTTGGGGCAAATTTGGAGGCCTCATCTCTGGGTGAACAGATGACCTAGGCTTTTCCCAATTGGTGGGAATGATTCCCCAGGTCCTTGGTGTAAAATGCAGCTGCCCAGCAAGTGCAGATCTGCAAGATGATAAACAATTTAGGCAATTGGTGATGCATCTTTCTAAATCACTCTCCTCTCTCTCTTACAGAACTGATTTAGGTGTACTACCTTGCTTGTTGTTGCTTGTCACTAAAACCAAGTGCACATTTTTATTGAATGTATCATTGAACACTATGGTTCCTTCATAATCACAGTAAAAGAAGAACATTATTTCCAGTGGTGTGTCCTTTAAATCACCTCTGTCAATTGGCAGAACACCAGGAGGCTCTTGAGGAGCCAGGGCAGTGGGAAGCCCTGAGGAACTGGGTGTCAGAGGGCACAAGCAGCCCCCAGGCAGCCGCCTTGTCCCTGGTCCCCGGCTGCTCTGGCGCTTGCCCAGAGCGTCTCCCCGGCCTGCGGCAGAAGCCCTCGAGGCTGGGCCCCAGCAGGAGGGCGGGGGCAGCCCTGAGGTGCCCAGGCTGGGCTGGCTGGGGACAGGGAGGGCAAAGCTCCCCTGCTGGGGCATGGGATGAGGTAGGGGAAGGCAGAGAACCTGAGATTTTACCCCCAGATGTTCTGTCTTTGCCCTAATATTTACCTCAGGTTTTGTTACAAAATGATCTCCATGTGCCCCCTAGAAATTACTCAGACTTTGGCTCAAAAGTAATTTTGTCCCCTGGAGATCACCTCAAATCTTCTTGCTCAAATATCCACTACATGTACTCGACAGATCACCTCTGATTTCATTATTCTCACAGGCCAGTGATTACGTCAACTTGAAAGCCCAAATGTTCATTCTGTGCCCTACAGGTGACACCAGGTAATTCCAGCATTCCTGTGCTAGGAAGTTCTGTCCCTGTAAGCTCCTGCAGCTTTAGCGCTGGCAAAGTGAAACACTCCCTGGTGCTGAGGCAACACTGGCCCATGCTGCTCGGTGTGTATGAGCGCAGGGCAGGGCCAGGGCAGCTCCCCGGGGCTTCGGGAAGGCCGCCCGGCGCCCGGCCCCGCGGCGCGGCCCCAGCGGGTTGGAGCTGCCGCCCGCGGCTGAGGGGAGCGGCGGGGCGGGGCCGCCCGCGCCTGGGCGGGAAACGCTCCCTGCGGCTGAGGGCAGCGGGGGGCGGCGGCGCAGCGGGGAGCGGCCCGGCCCTGCCGTGTCCCTCGGGGCGAGCCCACGTCCCCTCAGCGGCCCTGGCGTCCCTTCAGCCAGCGGCATGTGCGCTCAGCCACACGCGGCGTGCCCGTGTCCCCCTCCAGTGACGCTCACGTTCCCTCAGTGACACCGCCGTACCCTGAGGGACACGACAGACACTCGCCTCCCCTCAGGGACTCTCACCGGCCTCAATGGCATGCAGGGCATCTGCACGCCATTCAGAGACCGTCATGACACCTCAGGGACATAAAGGGTATCTGCCTTCCCTTCAGTGACACAGAAGGCACCTGCAACCTGCTGGGGAAGCCTCAAGTCTGCTCAGTGACCCTGTGTGCCCTCAGCATTGGGACACCCACCTTTCCCTCAGTGACCCTCACGTCCCGTCAGCAAATCAAGAGGCACCAGCCATCCTGTGGGTGACTCAGAGCGAGTGCAGCGGGTCATGGTGGCCAGGGGCCAGCAGCAGGCAGAAAGCCATCAGGGCTGGGGAAAAGGCTCTGCTGTGCTTACAGCGTGGGCTGAGGGCCGGGAGAGCTCCATTTCCCCCTTGAGCTGTTGGAGACAGGGCCTTTCACCCTCCTTATAGGGCTGCCCCTCTCTGCAGGCAGCCAAAGGTGCACGACAGCAAAAGGCCAAGGACAGCAAAGCAAAGAGCCAGCCCTGCACACAGGGAGGTGCCCCAGTGCAAAGCCAGTGTGGCACTCTGAAGGTGCCCGCCAAACTCTCATGTGTCCCTGCCCTGGGAATGCTAGGAATGCCCTTTGTCCAGAGGGCCTTTCTGTGGCCCCTCTGGGCTCAAAGCTGCTGCTCTTCTGGCTCAATGGGGCCTAAAGCCACAGAGCTCGGCCTCCCCTACAGCAACAGGAACAAGACTCAGCAAGCAGGCAGTGGAGCTCAGTGCCTAAGGCTGAGGGGCCGGGGGCTCCAGTCTCGAGCACAGGGAGGGCACACGCCCAGCCCCACAGCTCCTGGCCTCGCCGCCCTGAAAGGCCGGCACCAGGGTTCCACACCTGATTCCAGGGGGTCCCTCCAACCACCCACTGAGGAAGCGCCAGAGCAGCCGGCTGTCAGGATCAGGGTGGCTGCCAGGGGGCTGTTTATGGCCTCTGACAGCCCATTGCTCAGGGCTTGCCAGCGCCCCAGCCCCTCAGGCCCTGCCCCAGCCCAGCCAAGCTGCCCGGCAGCAGCGCCGCAGCCCCACAGCAGCTCCAGAGCAGCCCCATCCAGAGGCACCTGGGAGCCCTCAGCAGCGCAGCCAGCAGCACACGGGCAGGAGGACACGGATGGCGCTTCCTGCCTGGCACAGGCCTTGTGGCCATCTCCAGGCACTGCTCTGGCAGGGATCCCCGCAGCTCCGGCCCCTGCCCAGCCGCTCTGTGGGCAGCACCAAGGCTTCAGCAGAACCACCACAGGCCAAGGGGCTTCTGGCCATTTCCCCTTGCCTGCTGCATGCCTGGGCAGCTGGCTGAGCTCAACCACCTTTTTCCCCTCTTCCCCTATGATCTATGGACCCTGGGCAGCAAAAAAATCTCCTTAGAGTCTGTATATTATAACACATTCTATATTTACAAAGGATAAAAAATGTAAGCAAGGAAAAGAAAAATCTTAAAGAAAATGAAAAATCCCTGCTGGCTCAGGTTGCCCCAGCAAAGAGAGCCTCGCAGATCAACTCTCTGCAGAGCGCATGCAGTGTAGCCAGCCGAGCCCTGACAGGCGAGGCCGAGTCCTCCATGCCTTGCGCAGCTGATCGTGCAGCCTCTGGAAGATGGAATATCGGCCATGCAGCGTTGCTCGGAGGACATGCAGTGTTTGAAATGCCAACTCTGACACGGCATGGCTCATGTCCTCCGTCAGGCGTTCAAGGGCTGCAAGAGAGAGGAACAGAGCCACGGTCAGATGCCAGATCTGCAGGGAGCCCAGGAGAGGCCCCTGCCAGGGCCATCCCAGCCGGCTCTTGCCATGGCCAGGAGGGAGCAGGGAGCAAGGGCATCAGCCCCAAGCTGCTGGCCACCAATGGCCCCCGTGGGCCTGAAAGCTCCCTGTGCTCTGTCCCCGGGAGCAGAGCCCTCCGCAGCCAGGGCAGGGCTTGCAGCTCCCCCCGGCATCCCGGGCTGCCAGCCCGCTGCCCTCACTCACCAGTGCAGATCAGCTGCAGCTCTGGCTGCTGCCCCCTCAGGTGCCGCCCGGCCATGCCTGTGAACACAGAGCCTGTCACGGCCCCAGCGGCACAGCTCCCTGCCAGCGGCGCTGCCGGCGCTGCGGCCACACGGGCTGCTGGCCCGGCAGGGCTCAGCCCGGCCCTTGCCGCACGCTGCCGGCCCAGGGCACGGCTGCCAGAGGGCGGCAGCAGCAATGCCCAGCCCAGCCGGGGCTCCACGGCGCCGGGCCCGGCTGGCGCTGCCGGGGCAGCAGGCGGGGCCGGGGCCGAGCTGCGGCGGGCCGGGGAGGGGAGGGGCAGCCCGGGCTCGGGACTCACCCATGAACCTGATGGCCGCCTCTCGCAGGGGCTCCTGTGGGCTCTGCAGGTAGCGCAGGGCCCGGCGCAGGTGCTCAGCCGCTCGGTTCCTGTCCTCTGCCAGCTGCAGAGAGCGGCAGGAGGGAAGGGTTGGCGCGGGCTCAGCCCCTGGGCCGGGCGCTGCCTGCGCCCAGCCCCGGCCTCCCCTGGCCGCACAGCCCTGAGGCGCGGCCAGCAGCCGCTGGCCAAGGGCTCCCGAGGGCAGGGGGCAGCGGGCCGGCTGCTGCCCGGGGAGCCGCGGTGCCGGCCCGCAGCCCCGCCGGGCCGGGGCTCCATGGGCACCCGGCTCGGGCCCACGGGAGCCTGGAGCAGAGCCCGCGCGGCCTCTGGCTGCAGCAGCGGGCAGGGGCACGGCTGCCAGCCCCGCACACCGAGCACCGCCCTCAGGGGCCTTCTCCATGCTGAGGCTGGGGCTTCCAGGCCGTCCTTACCAGGCTGTCTGCGAACATACACAGCTTCTTCTTCTTCACCAGTTTGTCAAGGTCCCTCCTCTTCAGGAATTCGGCCACACAAAGGAGCATTTCCAAAGAAGCCTAAAGAACAGCAGACACGTGGAGATGTCCACCCAACCCAGGGCAAAGGACCTGCATCCCAGTGCCACAGCCTGGAGGAGGCTGCAGCCCGCAAGGTGCCAGGGCAGGAGGCAGCCCAGTCCCCTCCCAGGGGAACAGCAGCCGGCCACAAGTCCTCACCTCAGCGACAATCTGATTCTCATCATGGCAGTGGAAGTAGAGTGGGACCAGGCTCTGGCGCATGTGTGCCTTGAGGGCCTTTCTTCCATCTTGTGTTACTAAGTCCAGCAACTCTTGAAAGACACACATGCAGCTCAGCTGCACCTGGATATCATCCTGTATGAGAGGAAGGGCAAAAGACCTCAGCATCAGCTGCTTCAGGCCCCCCAGGGCACAGGCTGCAATCTCCACAGGGCACCAAATGTCCGGGCAGCACCCGGTGGCCGTGGCGGTGAGCACAGAGCCTTACATGGTCAAAGAGTGGCAGGAGTGCCTCAGCCAGCTGCAGGGCCATGGGGGTGGCTATTGGGGCACCATTATCCAGGAGCAGATATCTCAGGAGGAGAATGGTCATCCTGGTCATGTCGCTATCACTGTCCTGCAGGAGCTCCACAAGACTTTCAGTCAGGCTCCACATTTTTTCAGCCTGTGTGGAACACAAGTTTGTAAAAGGCCACGCTGAGCCAAGCAGACTGCAAAGGGCTGGGAGAGGAGGATGCCCAGCAGCAGCCGCCTCCCAAGGGGCCCACGTCCCCTTGCAGAGTGCTGGGGAAAGATGGGACCTCTGTGAGACCACGCCTGGGAGAGGTTTGCCCGCCCGGCTCAGGCCCTTGGTGCCTTTTTCCCCCTGCCAGGGAGATGCGCTGTGCCTTGACGCCCTTGTGTCCCCACATGGCCTCACACCTGCTCAGCCTGCTGGTCGGGAAGCAGCCCCGCTGGCATCTGCCTGCCCAGGTGTTCCTTGTGGAGGTGAGCCTGATGGCCAGCGCTGCCTGCCTGAGCTGCCTCCCAGCTCTCTGGCCTCTGGTAGCTGCAGCCGCCTGGCACGCTGCCCGCGCCCGCTGCTGCTGCCTGGAGCCGGCCCTGCGCGGCTCCGGGCTCCTGCCGGCCGGCTCCCCTGCCACCGCCCTGTGCCTTCCAGCTCCTGCAGTGTCTGGACGTGAGCAAAGACGGTCCCAGTGCCCTGTTGCTGCTCTCCCGGCAGACGGAACCACCTCCAGAGCAGAAGGGACCAGCTGCAGCTGCAGGCACGGCTCTGGCTGCTCACAGCTGAGCCTGTGCAAAGCTCCAGCAGCTCCTGCCATCTCTCTCCCTGTTGGCAGCTCCTTCCCTCCTTCCTTGCAGCCCTCAGGCCCTGCCCATCCCCTTTTTTACCTCCCAGCTCACCCCTTCGCTTGGCTTTCCCTTAATAAACTGTTTGTGTTTTTCACTTTACCCATGTCTCCGTGGAGCTGAAGCGGCGCAAAACCTGAGCCCGGGGACAGGCAGGGCCCTGCTGCCGTTCCCCTCCCCGCTGTGTTCCGTGCACGGACAGAGAGGAACAAGGGCAGCTCAGGCTGCAAAGGTCCCTGTCCCGCTGCTCCATTGCACAGCAGCGTGGAGTTCAAGGGCGTGCTGAGCACGCTGAAGGGGACAAGGACCCTGGGTTTTAGAAGAGCCAGCTTGAGGGTGCTCTGAACCCAGCCCTGAGGGATTCCAAGAGCGTTCTGGGCAGGCAGGCAGAAGTGCTGCGTGCGCAGTGGGGAAGGGGCTGACGAGAGCCTCCTGCGGGAACAGGGCTCCGCTCCCTGGCTGGGAACAGCCTGGTTTTGCTGCCGTGAGCGCAGGCAGGAGTTCAGGCACTTCAACAGGCAGCGGGCAGCTCTTGTTTCTAGGGGGCCCGGGGCTGCACGCCACAAGGGAGACAGGGAAACAGACTTGGGAGAAGGAAGATGAGCTGGAGTGCCTGTGCTACAAGGTGCAGAAGTAATTGAGCCTTGCCGGGGCTTCCTAAGTGTGTGTTGGTGTTCCCCGGGAAATGTACGCATTTGGGGAAATGCCTTTGGAAGACTTCTGCTTGGACTCGGCTGTAATCTACTTGGAGATATACTGGGTTTTTTTGTACTGAGATTTTCATTTTAATGTAACAGCTTAACATTTTATGCAGCTGAATATCTTGTGTACTGCTAATTTTTTTCTTTCTCTTTTAATTTTTTAAATGTCTTCTCATTATTTCATACCTCTAGTCTTGCTCCAGGTCCTGTAGTTACCAACTGAAATATTTTCTGTCCCAAATATATTTTTTCATGCTTTGAATTGATTCTTCAGCATGAAAAATCATTTGTCTGAAACCAACTAAGCATATTCTTGAGCACCTTTAAAACCAAAACTAAAACCTTTTTGTTCTTTGTCTTATTTGTACCATGCAAAATAGATCCGAAATTTCACAGTGACAATATTATAAAAATAATATCTAGAGAGGTGATAGTAAGGCCATGTTACTTTTGGTGCTCAATTCCTTTATTCTACTAATGGATTTTTGGCTAGTTTAATCCTCTTCCTGGCACTGGGTTTGGTGAGCAACGGGTGTGTTTCTTTAGCTGCTTGCTTCCTTTACTTTTCCCATATATGGTTTATATATATAGTTTTTATATATATACAGAGTTTTTTTAGATATATACATAGTTTTTTAGATATATATAGTTTATATATATATAGTTTTTATATGTATATAGTTTATTTATATATATATAATTTTTATATATATCAATTTATATATATATGGTTTATATATATAGTTTATTTGTAAATATATATAGTTTATATATATATAGTTTTTTAATATATATAGGTTTTTTATATATATAGTTTTTATATATATATGGGTTTTATATAATAGTTTTTATATATACATATATAGTTTATATATATATCGTTTTTCTATATAGTTTTTATATATTTTTTTCTATGTATACATATACAGTTTTTATATATATATAATTTTTCTATATATATAGTTTTTATATATATACATATAGAGTTTATATAGTTTTTCTATATACATAGTTTTTCTATATATATAGTTTTCTATATGCATATAGTTTATATATATATAGTTTATATATATATATATAGTTTTTCTATTTTCTCTTTTTCAAAACTTTCTCAAAAACCCTCTGACCTTATGGATTCCAACACCGCAGCACCACTGAAGGCGCTGCGTTTTCCAATTCCCGTTGAAAAATGGGAATTGTGAGGGGGAAAAACTTTCTCAAAAACCCTCTAACCTTATGGATTCCAGCTCTCAAAAACCCTCTAATCCTATGGATTCCAACTCTCAAAAACCCTCTAATCCTATGGATTCCAACTCTCAAAAACCCTCTAACCTTATGGATTCCAACTCTCAAAAACATCTAATCTGATGGATTCCAACACCGCAGCACCACTGAAGGCGCTGCGTTTTCCAATTCCCATTGAAAAATGGGAATTGTGAGGGGGGAAAAAAGAGTGGAAAAAGGAGGGATGGGCAGGTCTGAGGGCCCTCGGGTCAGTACCTCAGTCCAGCAAAGGCGAGCATGGCCAGGCGCCGCAGCCGGCTGCAAATCTCATCCCTGGGCTCCAAAATCAGCAACATCTGCAGAGCACAACCAGGCTAGAACGCGGCAGCTGCCACCAGAGCCGTGCCCTGCCCCTCGCGGGGGTAACGAGGGTCCGTGCCCCCTCACCTGGATCTTCTCCACCAGGTTGACCCTGCCGCAGAACTCGCTCAGGTCCTCGTCGAAATCGTGGAGCACGGCGTCTCTGCACAGGGTGGAGATGCTGTGGAGGAACTCCTCCTTCTGCTCCTCGTCCTGGAACTTTGGGGGGACAGTGACAGTGGGACAGCGTGAGGACACCCAGAGCCCTGGGAGAGCAGAGCCAGCACCCCCGGCCTGGCATGGCCATCGCCCAATGGAAGTACCTTGTTGGGCTCGGTGGCAAAATCGTGGATGAAGTCCAGGGAATGGCGTGAATAAGCAGGTATCCAGCAGTTATCTAACAACGAGGGAGAAATTCAGGGAGTGCTGTGAAGGGGGAGGCCAGGGAGAGAGGAAGGAGCAGAAAATGGCTCCCCTTTGCTGCTGGGGCCCAGCCCTGCCCAGTCCCCCAGGGCCCCCTCACTCACTGAGATGCTCTGCCATGATCATCTCGATGGGCGACGCCGCAGAGCCGCGCTTCTTAGGAGCCTCCATCTTCTCCCAGCCCACCTTGGGCAGGCTTGGAGATGTCTCCTCCATCCCGCAGGAGAAAGGATGGCTCTGGGGAAGGTGGAGTCAATGTAGCCCAGGTGAAAATGGGATTAATTCAAGGCAAGACGTGAGCTGTGCTCGCAGGTTTGTGGCCAGCTGCGCACTCGCGTCCTCTCCGGTCGCTGTCCAAACGGACACTGAGGGTTGGGGGCTGCTGCCCCACCAACGGACGCTGCCATGGGTGGTGTCCTTTGTGACACGCCAGCGTTCCACGCTGAACGTTCCACACGCGGATCCCTGTTATGTAACTTAGTCCACGGAGAATCATTTCTTTTATGTTGTATAGAGAATGATTTTATTTACGGAGAATCGTTTATTAAAAGCAGCAGTGAAACAAAGAAAGAGTCCTGAGCTGTGGGAATGCTAATTATTAGAAGCTGGAAAAGTACTGTGTTTAGCCTTCTGATCTGAGTCTTTGCACCTGCGAAAATACTGTGTCCTTGGACATCTCTAAATGTGATAACAAGGAGTCAGAGAGGCGTGGGAAAGTGGAATGCAAGACTGAAAGAATGAAGAAGAGTTGATGTTTAGCTTAACGAATAGAATGCTTATTTTACAGAATATGTATGAGCTTATTAACACTATTATAAAAGTGTGTAACCTAATCAATAAATTGGAGACTAATGATCATCACCCCTAAGATGTGCATGTCTCTCCTTCGCCTCCTCAAATGGTGACCCTTCCTTAAATGGAGTTTTTCCTTAAATGGTGTATTTCTCCTTAAATGGTGATTTTTTTCTTTTAACAGTATAACATCTTTTTAATATAGTATAGTATTATTGATTATAATGTAGAGAATAATTTAATATAATATTGAATAATAAAGCAAATGTTCAGCATTCTGAATCAATGGAGTCAGATGCAAATAATTTCCTGCATCGAGGGAGCCCTGTTTATACTATACGGGGCAGGGTGGCACCGCGGCTCCCCAGGCAGCAGCCGGCCCGCTGCCCCCTGCCCTCGGGAGCCCTTGGCCAGCGGCTGCTGGCCGCGCCTCAGGGCTCTGCGGGCCGGGGAGGCCGGGGCTGGGCGCAGGCAGCGCCCGGCCCAGGGGCTGAGCCCGCGCCAACCCTTCCCTCCCGCCGCTCTCTGCAGCTGGCAGAGGACAGGAGCCGAGCGGCCGAGCACCTGCGCCGGGCCCTGCGCTACCTGCAGAGCCCACAGGAGCCCCTGCGAGCGGCAGCCGTCAGGATCATCGGTGAGTCCCGAGCCCGGGCTCCCTCCCCGGCCCGGCCCGCCGCAGCTCGGCCCCGGCCCCGCCTGCTGCCCCGGCAGCGCCAGCCGGGCCCGGCGCCGTGGACCCCGGCTGGGCTGGGCATTGCTGCTGCCGCCCTCTGGCAGCCGTGCCCTGGGCCGGCAGCGTGCGGCAAGGGCCGGGCTGAGCCCTGCCGGGCCAGCAGCCCGTGTGGCCTCAGGGCTGGCAGCGGCCGTGTGCGGCAGCTGTGGCTCTGAAGGCAGGAGGCGCTCTGTGTTCCCCAGGCATGGCCGGGCGCTACGTGACAGGGCAGCAGCCGGAGTTGCACATCATCTGCAGGGGTGAGTGAGGCCCACGGGCTCCCGGCGGGCGGGGGCTGCCGCTGGCAGCTGCGTTCCCTGGCCCGCCCGGGGACGCCACCGCTCCCTGCGCGCCCCAAGGGCAGCGTGGCCACAGCACAGACACCTTGCAGGGGCCTGCGGCACATTCCTGGGCAGCAGCTGCCAGCTCGTCCTTCTTGTCTCCTGCTTCCTCCAGGCCGTGGCAGGAGCTGCGTGACATGGACGAGGCTGGAGGCTCTCCCCAGCTGCCCGCAGATCCAGCCTCTGAGTGTGCCTCTGTTTCTTTCTCTGCAGCCCTTCAGGGCATGACGGATGACAGCAGCCCAGCCATCTCATGCCTGGCACTTCAAGCTCTGTACATCCTTTTAGCTGTACAGAGCGTTCCCTCCTCCCGACTGCAGAAGACGCGAGACCAACTGCGCCGCCTCTGGAAGTCGCGGCCGTTCCTGTGTGGCCGTGGCCGAGTGTCCTGCCGCGGCGCTGTGGAGAGCTGATCCCCGAGGCTGCGTCTTCTGGGGCCACCTGAGCCTGCGGGGAACACCTCTCCTCTGCCAGCACTTCCTTTCCCTTCAGCCACTAGAGGAACATTAAATTGCTCTTGTTGGATAGCCGGGTGTCCAGGAGCTTTCTCTTGGTGCAGAGGGTCTTCCGGCCAATGGGGAAGAGGGGAAAAAGGCTGCTTGGTCTCAGCCAGGTACCCAAGCGTGCGGTGTGCCAGGGAAATTGGCCAAACGGCCCTTGGCCTTTGGTGCTTCCTGTAGGAATGGTTTTGTTCCTGCATCAAGTCTTCTGGAGCTGGGGGAACAAGTGTGTTCCGTGTGCATGGAAGAGCAGAAAGCTGCAGGATGTGTCTGCTTCCAGCGCTTGTCTTGGCTCTTCCTTCACAGTGCTGGCAGCATCATCAGAGACACAGCACAGGTTCTCTGATGCCAGCAGAGTCATGCCAAACTTTTGCACTTGCCCAGCGTCCTGCCAGCTTCACCCGGGAAAATGGCTGCTGGTGCCAGTCCATTCCCTTGCCCAAGAAGGCACCCGCTTGTGTTTGGACACCAGCTGCTGGCCACAGCCAGACAGGCAGCACCCAGAGCATTGGCCATCAGACGCTGGGCTGATGTTTTTATCCAGAGAGCAAGAAAAACAGCCAGAAGCACACAAGGCAACTTGACAGTCTCTCTGTAAGAATGTATTTGTCTTGTGAAAGTCAATAGTGGATGGTGGTTTTGTGCTGCAGACAATCACTTCTGAGCAAAAATCATTCCAGGAAGGGACAACAGCTTCTGCCTTCTGACGGATACCCAGTGCGGCCACCAACTGCTCCAGGTGCTCCTGCCAACAGCCACCTGTTGTCAGAAAAGATGGCATAGACACCAAGGCACGTTGGCTTTGGCTGTCCTCTGGCAGAGATGCCCCCCGGGGCCACAGGTCTCTGTGGCAGGAGACAGGCAGCAGCATTGGCAGGCCTTGGGGATGGCAAATCTCCTTTGGCAGGGACTCTGCCACAGCTGCTGCTGTCAGCACTGCCCAGGGCACAGAGCAGCATTGGTGCTCTGGGCCACACGTGCCGTGTCTGTGTCACGCCCCTGCGAGTGTGCCGGCCACCCAGCACCGGGACTGGTCCCAAAGAGGCCGTGGCAGGGCCTGTGGAAGGCCCCGGTGCCCTTCCTGCTCTGCTGCTCAGGGCAGCCGTGGGGGCTCGTTCTGCTGCCCTGAGCAGGCAGAGCAGAGGAGCAGCTGCTTCTTGTTTGGGCCGTTGCTGAAGTTCCTGCTGGGCTGTGTCTTCAACACTTGGGGCAAGGTTTTGCCTGCAAGCTGGGGCAGTTTGGGTGGGCTGGGGGTGTCCCCAGGGCACGTGGAGGTGTGTCCTGGGGCTCTCTGTGACACAGTGCACCGTGCTCACCGTGGGATGGAAAGGGACAGAGTGTGCAAGGGTGACCATTTGTGACACGTCGTGACGTAGGTGCTGGCGGTGCCACAGTGCTCGGTGCACACAGCGGAACAGAGCAGTGCCGTGAGGAGCCCCCACACAGCCACGCTGTTCCTTGCTTTTCCAAGGAACAACGGAGGTCACATTGAGGTCAGACTGTTGGTCTCAGTGACCCATAGCCTTCCTAAGGTTTCTCTGTTGCAGGTGCCCTGAAGGGCAGTTTGTTGGAATTGCTGTCCCAGAGCCTTTACAAAATGTTTCCTGTCACTGTGGCATGAGGCCTTCAGGCACAAGTGCAACACTTATTGTCCTGTAGCCATTCCAAGCCTTCTCTCTTGTAGCTCTCTTCAAGGCGCAGCTGCAGCACTTACTGCCCTACAGCTTTTCCAAGGGCATTTTTTTCTGCATCTTGCCCTAAATCCAGACATTGACATGGCAGAGAGACCTCCCACCCCACCCAAGAAGGTGGAAAATTGCCCTTGTGGTGCCGCACTCCAGCGACGTGCTGACTTGGAGCAGCTCCAGCTGCTGCAGAAGAGTGAGTGACAGAGCTGGGCCGCAGGGCTGGCCTGCAGCCAGCTTCATCCTGCCCCATCCCATCCCATCCCATCCCATCCCTTCCCTGTGGACATGCCCATGGATAGGACAGAAGAGGGGCTGGGGCTGGACTCCCTGGTAGCCTGGGGCATCCTGGGGCATCCTGGGGCTGTACCTGCCTGGGGAGACTGCAGGGCTGAGCTGTGTTCTCTGGCCTCTCCTGCAGCTCTTCAGCTCTGGCATTCCTTGCTCTTTGCCAGATGTAGCCAAGGACCCCACACAAGGGTTAGATCCTGCCCGTAGCTGCTGGCGCTCTGTAGGCCAGGTACTGAGAGCCATCCCCACCTCCTCAGCCGAGCATCACCATTGGAGCACTCCATGGATCATGCCTCTCTTCCCTATTGTTCCTTCTTTTGCAGAAGTTTACAAACCTCTCTTGGTGTCGAGAGATGCTGGCCATGTTTACCAAGGATGCAGCAGAGCCTGGCCCCACAGCCCCTCAGAGCATCCCTCCTGCTCCCAGCCTGCATCTGTCTGGGGAGAGAGTTGTCTCCAGTCCGAGTCAAGTGAGCAGCCTGTGGCCAGGGCTGGGTGTCCCCAGGAGTGGCGTGGCACCTCAAGCCTTTGAGGCCCGGCCCAGTGTGGTGGGAAGGGAAGCACTTCTCAGGGGAAGCTGGGCAAGTTGCTGCTCTGGCAGCTCTCCAAGTCTCCCTGTGCCTTGTGCAGGTGCCGGGCTTTGTTAGGAACATGCACCAGAGGCTGGCGTCCAATGAGCCTCCAGACGACGACAGGCTGTTCGTGGACATCCTGCGGCTGGCTGAGGCACACCCCACTGATGTGCCAGTGACCCTCCTGCGCTGTGCCCCATCATGTGACAGGTACAGGGCCCACCTGCCTTCAGGGCTCAGGCCTTACCCTGTACAGCCAGTCCCATGGACTCTGCTAGACAGGCAGAGAGTTCCAGGAGCCACTGGAGCCTCCATTTCCCAGCCCTGCCTTGCCAGCCCATAAGCCTCCTGACATGCTCCCTGCCTACCCCTCAGGGCACTGTGTTTCTGTCATCTGGGTCCTTGTGGCTGCCCAGGCCACAGTGCCCTGGCTGAGACCCCCATGACACACAGCTCTGGTCCTGCAGAGGTGCTGCATCCATGTGGAAGACCATAGCCTCATCAGGAACAGCAATGGAAAAGGTGCTGCTGACCCTGCTCTGTGTGATGGTCGGCTGGCCACTGCAAAAAATGGACACCTGTGATGGGGACAACAAGGATGTATTTGCCCTGGCTGTGAGTTTCCATAACTGGCCTTTGCTTGTACGCAGGTTGCTTCTCCAGTGCCTCTCCATCCTCTCCCCCAGCGCAACGTATCTCCCTGCCTCAGGCACTGGGCTGACACCTGGCTTAGGGGCAGGGTTCAGGGCTACCAGGCCGGCCGCTCCCCCTGTGTCTCCCTGGCCTCTCCCTTGTATGCTCAGGCCTTGCCACTCGATATTGAGTGCTGTCTCTAGATGGTTTATCCTTTGCAGGCAACCAGGGTGATTTGGGAGCTTCTCCGCCTGCCCTGGTGCCCAGAGCCATTTGTGGAATATTCCCCCCATCTCCTCGTGGCTCTGCTGGGCCAAGTTTTCATCAGTACAGAGCAGATGTCAGAGGAAGTAAATACATTCTGGAAAAGATGTCAGGAGGAAAACGGCATTGCTGTCAACACCACCAGGTGCTCCATCCCAGTCCTCCTGTCACTCCCACGTCCCCAGGGCAGGAGCCGGGGGTCCCAGCATAACCCGGGCTCTGCCCTGCACACAGCTTTGTAGTGAACACTGTGAAGGCATTGCTCCACCATCTGCGATGTCTGAATTTACTGATGGCAATGGAACGCAAGTGTGTCTGGGACACGCTGCTCTGTGCTGACACCCACCACTATGGAGTGGGTCTGCTGGCCAGGTGAGACCTCGTTCTCCCCACCACCCCTCTCCTTTGTGCCCAGAACGCCCCACACAGTCCCCGTGGTCATGGGCGGCAGGGCCTTGTCACCAAGGGAAGGATGAGCAGACTGGAAAAGGCCGGCAGAGGAGGGTGCCTGGGAACAGCCGCCTCCCAAAGCGCCCCCGGGCTGCTCGGGAGTAGAGCAGAGCTCTGCCAGCCAGCCCTGGGAGAGGTTTGCCCGCCCGGCCCAGGAGCAATGGGGCCTTTTTCTCCCTGCCAGGGAGATGCGCCGTGTCTGCCAACCTTTCTGTTCCTGCATTGCACTCTGCCTGCTCAGCCAGCTCAGCAGGGAGGAACCACGCTGGGAACTGCCCGCCCTGGCCTTCCTGGTGGAGGTGAGCCCCACAGCCAGCGCTGCCTGGCTGAGCTGCCTCCCAGCCCTCTGCCCTCCCGTAGCCGCAGCTGCCTGGGACGCTGCCTGTGCCCTTTGCTGCTGCCTTGGCTGGGCCCTGTGCACTTCTGAGCTCCTGCCAGCTGGGCACCTCTGTGCCTGCTCTGTGCCTTTCGGCTCCTGGATTGCCTGGACTTGAGTGAATGGGGTAACAGCATCCTGGAGATCTTGACAAGGCACCTGCAGAGCGAGTCCAGGCAGATGCGTCGCCTGGCGCTCAAAGGCCTCATGGTTCTCAGCAAAGACCCCTCAATGATGAGAAGGAGGCAGCCGCTGGAGCTGTGCTGGCAGCGTGGGGCTGGGACAAGCAGCCCCTTGGGCTTGGCTGGGCTCTGGGGGCTGTGGCATCTGCTCTCCAGGGTTGCTGTTCACCTGCCTGAGTGCTTTGGGACTGGCCTTCAGCCTCTAGACTCCATGGCAGGCGGGTGGGGTTGCACTGCTGGAGCAGTGTTGGTGGTGAAGCTTTTCATGGACTCACAGCACAGCCTTGTGTTCCACACAGGCCAAAAAAATGTGCAGCCTGTCTGAACCCCTTATGGAGCTACTGAGGAATGAAGACATAGAGGTGGTCAAGATGAGTCTCTCCATGTTCACAAATATACTCCAGAACAAGGATATCCTCACATCCTGCCCCACAGCCCCGAAACTGGCTGACGCGCTCCGGCCCCTCTTTGACAGCGTAAGGCTCTGTGCCCCCAGCCACGGCCCCTGGGTGCTGCCCAGACGTGTGGTGCCCTGTGGCCCTGTTGGGCCTGTGCACAGGGGGGCCTGGAGAATCCAGTGCTGAGTTTTTTCCTTTCCAACAGGACAACAGTCATGTGCAGTGGCTCTCCATTCGCCTCTACAAAGATGTGATGGAATCGGTAGTGGCAAAGGGAAAAAAGGCCCTGAAGGTTGACGTGAGCCAGAGCCTGCTCCCACTCTTCTTCCACTGCCACAATGAGAACAGCCGTGTGGCACAGGTGAGGCCTCCTGGGTGTCCCCATGGGAGGGGGCTCAGCCGTCTCCCCAGCCCCTGGCACCTGAGGGGCTCCAGCCTCCTCCTGGCCTTGGCACAGAGATGCGGGTCCTGTGCCCTGGGCTGCGGTGCCATCTCTGGCTCTCTGCTGCTCTGCAGGCCTCTCGGGAAACGCTGCTTTCTGCAGTAAGGTTTCTGAAGAGGAAGGATCTCAAGCAGCTGCTGAAGATGGATGACCCGTGGAGCTTTGCGGAGCGCTTGGTAAGGACAGGCTGGAATGCCCAGCCCCATGCCTGGAGAAGCCGCCTGCCCACGGCGCCCAGTCTGTGGGGCTGGCAGCTGTGGCCCCTGCCCGGTGCCACAGGCAGGGGCACCAGCCTGCGCCCCACACGCCGCTCCCTTCCCTGGGCCGTGCAGGCTCTGCTCCAGGCTCCTCTGGCCCCAAGGCCGGTGCTGACCAGCCGGGCCTCAGGGCTCTGTGGGCAGGGGGGCCGCAGGGAGCGCCCGGCCCAGGGGCAGGGCCCTCATCAACCCTTTCCCTCCGTGCCCTGCCGCTCTCTGCAGCTGGCAGAGGACAGGAGCCGAGCGGCCGAGCACCTGTGCCAGGCCCTGCCGTACCTGCAGAGTGCACAGGAGCCCCTGTGAGAGGCGGCCGTCAGGTTCATGGGTGAGTCCCGAGCCCGGCTCTCGCTCCCTCCCTTCCCCATGGCCTCAGGATCCAGGCCAGGGGCCGTGACAGGCTCTGTGTTCCTAGGGATTGCCGGGATGCTCATGAGAGGACAGCCGCAGGAGCTGCAGCTCATCTCTGAGGGTGAGTGAGGCCAGCGGGTGTCAGTGGGAGCTGCCAGGGGAAGCTGCAATCCCTGCCCTGGCTGCGGCGAGCTCCGCTCCTTGTGCGCACGAGGGGCAGCATCGGGAGAGTACGGAGCCTTTTCAGAGATGTGTGATTTGTGGCCAGCACCTTCTAGTTGATCCTTGTTGTGTCCTGCTTCCTTCAGGCCTGTGGTGAGCAGGGACAGGTGCTCGGAAGATTTCGGGATGTCATGGAAAGTTACAGGAATCTTTTCTCCCCCCAACCCCAGAGATAAGGATCACCCTAGGAATGTAGCTAAGCCTGTAAGCCCCTCTAACATAGAAATGCCAGTAACTTTCCACTCGTACTATCCTAGAAAGTACTGTAAGGCCACCCTCCTGACGTAGAGAAGTCCCTTAGTGTATAAAACCCCTCGAGATGAGATAATAAAGGCCTTTTGACTGTCCACCTAATAGGTGTAAGCATCTGTCATTGGCCCGAGTGGCCGAGGAGAGTTTAGGGTCGCTGTGCTGCTCTTTGAAACCAGGTCGCCTTGCCTTCCAGCAGAAGACAACAAAGTGGTGCCGAAGCTCCGGGAGGGAAAAAAAGCTCGGGTGACGGGATTCTCCTGGACGAGAGACAGCAGCCACAGCGGCGGGAACGACTGTGGTGAGAAGGGGATGCCCCAGGACCAGCGTGGAGCATGGAAGCTCTCGCTAAGGTCGTAGGCTTGATTTATGATCAATGGGGAATTAAATGTGAGCTCAGGAATTTTAATCTTGCTATAGCAAGACTCCTAGAGCTCGTGGCGATTGAGCAGCCTTTAGATATATTGCATTCGAAGGTGTGGGAGAGATGCACTTCCGTTTTGGCAGAGGATACAATGTCCACAGGCAGTGGCAAATGCCTTAAGGCATGGGGAAAGGTAGGGGAGGCCCTACGCAAGGCATTAGAAGAACAGGAGATGTGGAATGCTGCGCGTTCGTGTTTATTGGTTATGCCGAAGTTGGGGGTGTGCGCGACCACTGGGGGTGTGCGCGACCACACAGACACCCTCTGAGAGTGATCCGATCGAAAATGGGGATGTGCGGGGGCCGGGCGCATTCCATCCCTCCCCAAGCCCGAGCCCAGACCTCCCGGAGCCCCCAGGGGACCCCCCAACCCTCCCGCGGGACCCGCCGGGTCCAAATCCCCCCACGGAACCGCTCGAAAAAACCACGGTTCCCCTGTCCGTCCCTTTGCCGCCGAGTGCCAATCCGACGCAGGCGGCGGAGCATCGCGCACGGTCCTTCTGGGGGGGCTGGCAGAGGAAGCCCAGTGCGCCGAAAAAGCGGCTGACGCAGACGTGCTGGCGGCGGCCCCGCTCCCCCTGCCGTATCGGTTCAAACATGGCACGGGCGAGAAGGGGAGGGGCAGAGCTCGCGAGCCCGCGGCGGGAAAAGCCCAGAGGCGCGGACAGTTGCAGATGCGCAAGCGCGGGAAACCAGCACGGAGCGCATGCTCGATCGGGAGCTGCAGGGCCCCGCAAACGCGCATGCGTGGGGGAGCGACAGAGGGCGGATACTCGCTTGGGAGCCGCGCCCAGTGCTGCCACCATATAAGGGAGAGATCCCTCCCTGCAGGAGGCAGGGCAAGCCCAGGGGGCGGGAGCGACACCGCCCCTGAAGGGAGGAGCGGGGCCGAAGCCGAACAAAACGGCAGGGAAGACCGGAAGTCGATCGGCAGTCGGCTTCCGGCTCTGAATGGAGCGACAGCTCCTCAGACAGCTCCGCAGAGCTTACCGAGTCCAGCGGCGACTTGGAAGCGGAGAGAACAGAATTAATGCGGTTTCAGGAGAAACCGAATAAAGCTTTAAACAAGGTCAGGAACCAGTCACAATACGAACTCACCGACTGGGGAAAAATATAGATAGCCTGTGCAGATTGGGCACCCGCAGCCACTGTGCATGCTTTCCCGGTGAGAATCACGGGACCGCAGGGTAACCAACAGAGAATATATACCCCAGTGAATGCCAAGGATATTCAGGCGATTATCAAAGCTATTTCAGAAAAAGGGATCAACTCAGGGGTAGTTTCCACTCTCGTGGATGGCCTTTTTAGCAATGACGATCTGCTTCCTTTTGATATTGTGCAAATAAGCCGCATGCTTTTTGATGGAGCGGGGCTGATTGTGTTTAAGCAGGAATGGGCGGATCATTGCACAACTGCGCTGGCCCAAGCCGCGGGGGAAGGGCAGCCCCTGCACGGGTCTAGCCTGTCCCGGCTGCTGGGGAAACATGATGACGTGGCTACACCACAGCAACAAGCCACGCAGCTCTGGGTTGAGGAAGTCAGGACAACATCCCGGGCGGCCAGGGAGGCTATACGCACTACCTCTAGGGTGGTGGCCAAACCGACACCATGGTCAACCATAAATCAGGGAGAGAGTGAAGGCTTCACGCAGTTTGTCAATCGCCTGCAAGCCGCGGTGGATTCCTCCACCCTGCCTGCGGCGGCAAAAGGTCCCGTGGTGGCTGACTGCCTAAGGCAGCAGTGTAACACCATCACAAAAGATATATTGCGCTCCCTGCCGGCCGGGACCAGCTTGGCTGACATGATTAGGCACGTTGTAAGGGAAGAACAACTGACACCCATTCAAGCAGCCGTTTGCACCCTAACCAGTGCGATGGCTTGCTTTAAGTGCGGTCAAGCAGGTCATGTCGCAGCGAGCTGCCCTCAGCCGGCACAGCTTCCCCTGGCAGCACCCTCGCTCCAACAACGCCCGAGAGTGATCTGCTGGAGCTGTGGCAAGAGAGGTCACTTCGCTAGGGACTGCAGATCCAGGCCCCGGGGAAACAGGAGAGGGAGGGGGCGTGTGGGCCATACTCAGCCTCCTCCCGCTGTGAATGCGAGACGGCCCATCTATGCCAACCCTCAGTGGGGCAGGGGACCCTCTTACCCTATGCTCCCACAGGAGGCAGTCAGTATCGCACCCGCGCCAGCGATACAATGCCAGAGCTGTGCAGCGCCACCAACAGTACCTTCACACCCTCCACCACCACAAGCCGCGCAAGTGCCACAGTGCCAGCAGGGGACGCCCCAGAGCGGGACCCCTGGGTGGCCCTGGCCATGAAAATAGGGAAGGAGCCCCTGATGGTGTGGGGGACATGCTGCCTTTATGGCAGTCAGGACTCCCACGTCATAGGGCTTCAGTTTTGGGCAGACACGGGATCAGACTGCACAATTTTTCCCCAGTCACATTGGCCCAGATATTGGCAATTTAAAGAAGTCCCTCCAGTGAACGGGGTGGGGGGACAAACCCGGGCATGGAAAAGCACCCAGCTGGTGGCTATAACACTTCATACGAGCAAGGGACCAGAACAGACAGTAGCAATTTACCCCTACATCTTGCAAAATTCCCCACCCCCTATAGGGAGGGACGTCCTTGCTATGCTAGGAGTCAGGATTAGAAATTTATCATGAGGGCCATTGCTGTACATCCTCAGCTGCCGATCAAATTGACTTGGAAATCATCAGATCCTTCCTGGATAGAGCAGTGGCCTTTGTCAGAGCCTCAAGTGGCAGCCTTGCTGGAACTGGTAGACTGCGAACTGCAAAAGGGTCACATAGAACCCTCCATCAGCCCATGAAACACCCCTGTGTTTGTGATCCCCAAAAGGTCTGGAGAAGGTTATCGTCTCGTCCACAACCTGAAAGAAGTGAACAAGACAATCCGACCCATGGGTCCAGTTCAGACACTGCTACCCGTGAACTCAGCCATTCCCGAAGGACAGCCATGCGCAGTGCTGGACATCAAAGACTGTTTCTTCTCGATACCCCTGCACCCAGAAGACAGAGAACGATTCGCCTTTTCCGTTGTGTTTCCAAACGGCAAGCGGCCCAACCTCCGTTTCCAATGGAAAGTATTGCCACAAGGCCTGGTAGACAGCCCGACCATCTGCCAGGTTACCGTGGACAGAGCGCTGACGCCAGTCCAACACTCCTACCCCACCGCAACCATCATTCAATACATGGACAACATCCTAGGCACAGCACCATCGGTGAGCCAAGATTCCTTGAAAGCACAGCAGTGGTCCTTCCCTACAAAGGGAGAGGAAGAGGGCAGAACCAGAGACCATCACGACTTACAGTGAGCTTTGGGTGTACTAAAAATGAAGCAAATGAAGCAGCAGTACAGGGGCTGACACACGACTGTCCCATTGTACTGAGCGCTGCCCAGCAGTGCTGGGATCCTGGGTGCAGTTCTGGTGCCCACAACTGAGGAATTACAGCTCCTGCCTCATACACAGTCAGAAACCCAACCAAGTGAGGCCAGAGGGAAGAGACCCTTCCAGTCTCTCTTGGGCATGGCTGCAAAACAGCTGCTGCTTCTTCCTCCTGCTGTATTTGGGATTTGCTGATCCCAGAGCCAGGTCATGCTCAATTTTCCAAAGATTGTTCAGAGCAGGCATGAAAAGTGCTCTGTGCACAGTGGAGAGTCCTGGAAGGTGCTTGCAAGAGCACCTAACCCAAATCTACCCTTTTGCAGTTTAAATATGTGGTTTTCTTTAGCAAGAAAGAGCTCCTCTGGCTCTGCCAGTGCCTGTTCTGCTTCCTTTGGGCTACCTAATGTTGGGATAAGGAACTTGCACCAATTCCAAAGTCTGCAGTGATGACAAAGATGCTGAATTTGAGACTGGTAAGTTGGTATGGTGACTATAGAAGGCTAAGGTGGAGTCCTAAAACTCCTTTGATGTTGTGATGTTTGCTCAGCAGTTGAGAACTTGAGTACAATTGTAGTTTTGCTCTCAGCTTTGGGAATCACAGAATCCCCCAGATGTTGTAGTTCCACCAACACTGATGCTGTTAGTTGCAGAGTGCCCAGGATCCCTCTTGCAAGTCAGCTCTGGCAGGAACAAGGCGGCTGCCAGGGGGCTGCTTATGGCCTCGGACAGCCCATTGCTCAGGGCTGCCCAGCGCCCCAGCCCCTCAGCGGCTGCCCCAGCCCGGCCAAGCTGCCCGGCAGCAGCGCCGCAGCCCCACAGCAGCTCCAGAGCAGCCCCATCCAGAGGCACCTGGGAGCCCTCAGCAGCGCAGCCAGCAGCACACGGGCAGGAGGACACGGATGGCGCTTCCTGCCTGGCACAGGCCTCGTGGCCATCTCCAGGCACCGCTCTGGCAGGGATCCCCGCAGCTCCGGCCCCTGCCCAGCCGCTCTGCCAGCAGCACAAAGGCTTCAGCAGAACCACCACAGGCCAAGGGGCTTCTGGCCATTTGCTCTGCAGCACTGCACGCCTGGGCAGCTGGCTGAGCACAAGCACCCTTTTCCCCCTCCTTCCCTATGCCCTGCAGATCCTGGGCAGCAAAAGAAAGATCCTGGGATTCTGTCAATTGTAACACATTCTATATTTACGTACAAAAGGAAAACAAAAAGAAGAAAAGAACAATCTTGAAAACAAGGAAAATCCCTGGTGGCTCAGGTTGCCCAGCAGACAGAGCCTCCCAGATCATCTTTCCATAGAGCTCAAGCAACACAGGCGGCCAAGCCCTGTGACACGAAGCCCTGTCTTCCATGCCCTGCGGAGCCGATCTTCCAGGTTCTCCAAGATGGAATATCGAATTGTAGCTTCTGCCCTGAGAATGTGTAAATTTTGAAGAGCCAGGCTTCTGACAGAAAGGCTGATGTCATTTGCCATTTCTTCAAGGGCTGCAAGAGAGAGGAACAGAGCCACAGTCAGATCCCAGATCCGCAGAGAGCTGAGGAGAGCCCCCTGCCAGGGCCACCCCGGCAGGCTCTTGCCATGGCCAGAGAGGAGCAGGGAGCAAGGGGATCAGCCCGAAGCTGCTGGCCACCAATGGCCCACGTGGCCCTGAAATCTCCGTGTGCTCTGCCCACGGGAGCAGAGCCCTCCGCAGCCGGGGCAGGGCTTGCAGCTCCCGCCGGCTGCCCCCGCTGTCAGCCCCCTGCTCTCACTCACCAGTGCAGATCAGCTGCAGCTCTGGCTGCTGCCCCCTCAGGTGCCGCCTGGCCATGCCTGTGAACACAGAGCCTGTCACGGCGCCAGCGGCACAGCTCCCTGCCAGCGGCGCTGCCGGCGCTGCGGCCACACGGGCTGCTGGCCCGGCAGGGCTCAGCCCGGCCCTTGCCGCACGCTGCCGGCCCAGGGCACGGCTGCCAGAGGGCGGCAGCAGCAATGCCCAGCCCAGCCGGGGCTCCACGGCGCCGGGCCCGGCTGGCGCTGCCGGGGTAGCAGGCGGGGCCAGGGCCGAGCTGCGGCGGGCCGGGGAGGGAGCCCGGGCTCGGGACTCACTCATGAACCTGATGGCCGCCTCTCGCAGGGGCTCCTGTGGGCTCTGCAGGTAGCGCAGGGCCCGGCGCAGGTGCTCGGCCGCTCTTCTCCTGTCCTCTGCCAGCTGCAGAGAGCGGCGGGAGGGAAGGGTTGGCGCGGGCTCAGCCCCTGGACCGGGCGCTGCCTGCGCCCAGCCCCGGCCTCCCCTGCCCGCACAGCCCTGAGGCGCGGCCAGCAGCCGCTGGCCAAGGGCTCCCGAGGGCAGGGGGCAGCGGGCCGGCTGCTGCCCGGGGAGCCGCGGTGCCGGCCCGCAGCCCCGCCGGGCCGGGGCTCCATGGGCACCCGGCTCGGGCCCACGGGAGCCTGGAGCAGAGCCCGCGTGGCCTCTGGCTGCAGCAGCGGGCAGGGGCACAGCTGCCAGCCGCGCACACTGAGCGCCGCCCTCAGGGGCCTTCTCCAGGCTGAGCCTGGGGATTCTCGGCTGCTCTTACCAGGCTGTGTGCAAACATCCACAGCTTCTTCTTCTTCACTAATTTGTCAAGGTCCCTTCTCTTTAGGAATTCAGCTACACAAAGCAGCGTTTCCAAAGAAGCCTGGAGAGCAGCAGAGATGTGGAGATGTCCACACAGCACAGGGCACAGGACCCGTGTCTCTATGCCAGGGTCTGGAGGAGGCTGCAGCCCAGGAGGTGACCTGGGCAGGAGGCAGCCGAGTCCCCTCCCAAGGGGACACCAGCAGCCCACGAGTCCTCACCTGTGCCCCACGCCGATTCTCATCATGGCAGTGGAAGAAGAGTGGTAGAAGAGTGTGGCGCATTTGTGTCTCCAGGGCCTTTCTTTTCTTTCCCAGTGGAAGAGTCAGCAATGTTCGGAAGAGCAATATGGAGAGCAGCCGTACCTGGCTATTATTCTGTACAAAGAGAAGAAAAGAAGACCTCAGCAGGGGCTGTGATGGGTTCACCTGGGTGCAGGCCTGCAAATCCACAGGGCACCAAGTGTCCGGGCAGCAGCCAGTGGCCGTGGCTGTGGGCACAGAGCCTTACATGGTCAAAGAGTGGCAGGAGCACCTCAGCCAGGTGCAGGGCAATGGGGCTGGGTATTGGTGTGTCCTTCTCCAAGATTATAAAGCTGAGTACCATGACTGTTATCTTAACTATCTCTCCATCTTCATCCCGCAGGAGCTTTACAAGTCTTTCAGTGAGTCTCCACATTTTTTCTGCCTATGTGGAACACAAGTTTGTGAAACACCACCCTGCTGCTGCAGTGCCCAGAGGCCTAAGGCCTGTCTGGAAGTACTGAGGCAGCTGAAGCGGGAGGCAGCAGAGCTGGGAGCAACTGCCCCAGCGCTCGACACCCAGGGAAAGCCAAGCGGCTGCATTCCCCAGTGCACTTTCAGCTACTGCCCCCTTCTCACCATCGAGGGATCATCAGTGAGCTTGAGAAGGGCCCTGAGTGCCAGGCGACGCCTCTCCCTGCACTTGCTGTGCAGGTACCTTGAGAAGATTTGCAGGACTCTGTCAGCATCACGTTCCCTCAAGTCCAGGCACTGGAGGACCTGAAAGGCACAGGGCAGTGACAGGGAGCCGGCCGGCAGGAGCCCGGAACCGCACAGGGCTGGGCCCAGGCAGCAGCACAGGGCACGGGCACCGTCCTGGCAGCTGTGGCTGTGAGAGGGCAGAGAGCTGGGAGGCAGCTCAGGAGGCAGCGCTGGCCTTGAGGCTCACCTCCACAAGGAATGCCAGGGCGGGCAGCTCCCAGCGTGGCTTCTGTCTGCTGAGCAGCCGGAGCAGGTAGCGAAAGATCCGAGAACAGGAGGGTATGGAGACACAGGACATCTCCCTGGCAGGAGAAAATGTCAGCATGACTGTGAGCCAAGAGAATAAAACCTGTCCCAGGAGTGACTCACACAGCTCAGGTCTTTCCCCAGCAGCCTGCAAGGGGACCTGGGCTATTTCAGAGGCGACTCCTTTTGGCCACCCTCCTCTCCCAGCCTTTTACCAAACTGGCCGTCCCTCAGTGACAAGGCCCTCTGGCCCATGACCACAGGACATGGACACCTGGGCACAGAGCACAAATGTCAGAGGCAGTGGGGAGAAGGGGGTCTCACCTGGCCAGCAGACCCACGGCATAGTGGTGGGTGTCAATAGAGAGCAGCGTGTCCCAGCCACACCTGCGTTCCATTGCCACCACCACATCGTTGTACTGCTTTTGGCAGAGCAGGGACTTCAGGGTCCGCACTGCAAACCTGTGTGCACAGCAAAGCCCAGGTCACACTGGCAGCACTGGCTCCTTCCCAGGCACGGTGGCAGGGACAGGAGGAGTGGGATGGAGCACCTGTTGGGGCTGGTGGCAAGGCCGTGCTCTTCCTGGCATCTCTTCCAGAAGGTGTTGACCTCCTCTGGCATCTCTTCTGTGCTGAAGAACACTTGGAAGAGCAGATGTACAAATAGGTGGGGGAAATACACCTTCAATATACGTGGGACAGGGGGCTCCTGGAGGATCTTCCATATCACCACGGTTGCCTGCAAAGGACAAAGCCCCCGAGACAGCGCTCAGTGCCGAGGTGTCCGTGTGGCAGGGCCCGAGCCGGGCAGGGAGAGGCCCGGAGAAAGGCAGGGGGAGCACGGGGCCTGGTGGGCCTGAAGCTGCCCTGGGCCAGGTTTCAGGCCAGCGCCTGAGGCAGGGAGACGCAGTGGGGGAAGGAGGAAGGAGAGCTCTGGAGAGGCGGCCTTGGGGCCAGCAAAGGCCAGTTGCAGAAACTCACAGCCAGGGCAAAGACACCCGTTTTGTCCCCATCGGAGGTGCACGTGCTGTGCTCTGGCCAGCTCCCCAGCACATCCAGGAGTCTCAGCTGCACCGGCCGTGCAGTGCTGGGCGAGCCCATGATGGTCTTCCACATGGCCAAGGCAGCTCTGTGGGGTCAGAGCTCTGTCTCAGGGGGGTCTCAGACACAGCACCGGGGGGAGCTGAGCTGGCTGCCAGTTCTGCCTCTGCCCACTGGCCCTGGCCAGCAGCACTCAGGCAGCCCAGCCCTGTGGGGACAGGCCCCTGAGGGGCAGGGAGGGAGCATGGCAGCAGGCTCAGGGGCTGACGTGCCAGGGCTGGGAAAGGCAGCAGCCAGAGGGCCCTGGAAGTCTCTGTTGCTCAGACACCTGGGACAGGCTGTACAGGGTGATGGGCTGGGGAGGCCTGAGCCCTCTGGGCATGTGGGCCCCATACCTGTCACAGGATGGGGCCACACGCAGGAGCGTCATCACTGTGTCATCTGGGTGCGCTTTGGTGACATTCATTAGGGCCTTATCCAGCCTGTTCTCAGCACAATCATTGGCCTTGAGCCATCGGTGGATGAACCTCACCATGGCGGGCACCTGGAGAAGGCAGGGGAGACTTGGAAAGCTGCCAGAGGGAGCAATGTCCCCAGGGTCCCCAGAGAAGTACTTCCCTTGCCAGCGCACTGCCATGTGGCCTCAAAGGCTCCCAGGGACCAGCAGGTGTGGCTGGGGAAGCCACGGGACTCATGGGGGAATTGAAGCCTGGCCCCAGGCTGCTTACTTGTTCTGGCCTGGCAACACCCTTGTCCAGTAGCAAATCCAGCAGGGCGGCACTGGTCTCATGATTGAGGAGCTCTGAGTGAGCTCTGAGCCCAGTGCCCATGGTGCTGGTATCTTCCTGCCGAATGCTCCTGAGGAAGTCGCAAAGGAGCTGTAGGAGAAGGGCAAGAAGCCGGGGATGTTGCATGGAGTGCTGCACACACGGTGCTGGGCTGAGCAAGGACAGCAGGCCCAGCCCAGGTGGGGGTGGCTGCAGGTACCTGCGCTGTGCTGCGGAAGCGGCCACGGCTGGATTCCTGCTCTTGTGTGCGCTCCTGGGCTGCATCTGGCAAAGAGCGAGCGCAGCCAGAGCTGAGGGGCTGCGGGAGAGGCCGGAGAACACAGGCCAGCCCTGCGCTGCCCAGGCAGGGAGAGCCCCGGGATGCTCCAGGGGGATGGAGCACGGACACTGCGGGGTGTCTGCCCTGCCCCTCTTCTGTCCTGTCCGTGGGCATGTCCCCAGGGGATGGCATGGCATGGCACGGCATGGCATGGCACAGGGCCAGGCTGGCTGCAGGCTCCAGCCCTGCAGCCCAGCTCTGCCACTCACCCTCCTGCGGTGGATGAAATGGCACCACCTCTTCCGTCTGCTGTGCTGGTTCAGCTCCAGGGCCTTCTTCCTCATCCTCCTCCTTCAGCCAAGCCAGCCTGGGCACTCTCGTGGCTCTCTGCTCCGTGGCTGTGCCTGTCCCGCGCCCCAGCAGCGAGCCCAGCCGGTACCGCTCCTGCAGGGCCTCCTGCGGCTTCCCTGCGGGCGGAACGCGGCTGTCAGCGCCCGGCCCGGGGCCAGCACCGGCCCCCGAGCGCCCCTCAGCCGCCCCGGGCCGGCCATGCCCAGGGGTTCGCTCCCGGGAACGCGGCACGGGAGGCTCGGGGCCGGCAGCCGCGCTGCCGAGCGGCGGAGCTCGGGCCGGGGAAGCCGCAGCGGAGGCGGCGGGAGCGGCCGCGCCGCCTGTGTCCTCCGCGGGCCCCGGGAGGAGCCGGGGCCGGGGCCGGGGCAGGGGTCGGGGCCGGGGCCGGGGCCGGTGTCGGGACTGGACCCTGCATTGGGTCCGGGGCCGGGTTCGGGCCAGGCGGAGCCAAAGGGCGGCGATGCCGTCCCCGCACCAGGCACTGATGCCCGCCCGGCAGCGCCACCGCCAGTACGGCCAGAGCCGGGCGGAGGCGAGACCGCGGCGGGACGGCCGGGGCCGGGCACGGGGCAGCCCCGCCCGGGGCCGGGGGCGGGCCGGGGACATGGCCCGGCCCATCACGGGGAGAGGGAGGCGGGGAGAGGGGAGGGACGCCGGGCAAGGGAGCCCGAGAGAAGGGTGCCCGACAGCGGGAAAGGGAGAGAGAGAGAAAGAAAAAGAGAAAGCGAGAGAGAAAGAGAAATATTTTTCTCGTCTATCTGTTTTTCCTGCTGCCGCCGCTGCTGCCGCCGCCGCTGCTGCTGCTGCTGCTGCCGTAGCTGCTGCTGCTGCTGCCGATGCTGCTGCTGCCGTAGCTGCTGCCGCAACTGAAGCCCGGGGCCGTTCGTGCCCGTGTCCGTTCCCCACTCGCCCCACGAGCCCCACGTTCGAGCCCCGTGTGCCCCCGGGACAGCCCCTTCGGCCCCTCCCCCTGCTAGTTGAGGAAAATACTTCCCTCGAGAAAAGTGGAAAAAACCTCAGTTTATTTAACAAGTAAAGTATTCACAAGCATGAAAAATGAATAATATTAAATAAAACCTCTCACAGTGCTGAAGAGATGGCAAATTCAGAAAGTGCTTTCTGTGGGCTGTAGTTGGCTCACTCGGTCTCTTCTAAGTCCCTCTGGTGCTGGAGCGCAGCGTCCCAGAGCTCGGTGGGTCACAGGTGTGAGCTGCCGGTGTTTTTCTGGGTTTTCAGTCCAGAGGAAGAAAACGGAAAGCCACAGTCCAAGGAACTTCTCTGCCCTAGCTAGCTAAAAAAATAATTGCTAGACCTGGGCTGTGACGGCACCAGAAAATTTCCAAATCTGGGCTCTGGTGGTCCCAGCAAACACCAGATCTGGATGGTGCTGGAGCCAGAACCTGCACATTTCCAAATTTTGGCTTTCTGTGCCAGCAAATCACTGGACTTGGGTTGTGCCAGCACCAGGAAGTTTTCAGATCTGGGCGCTGGTGCTGCCAGCAAACACCAAATCTGGGTGGCGTCGTTGCCAGAGACAGAAATCTGCTGGGTTTGGGCTCTGCTGGCACCGGGAAATTTCCAAATCTGGGCTCTGGTGCAGGAAACACAAGATGTGGGTGGTGCCAGACCCAGCAGCAGAAAGCTGCCACGGGTTTTGGATTTCTGTGCCAGCAAATTGCTGCATTTGGGCTGTGCCAGAATAGGGAAATGTCCAGATCTGGGCACTGGCAGTGCCAGCAAACAGCCCATTTCAGGCTCCAGGCTCCAGGAAGGACTGGATCTGGATGCCTTCTTCTTTGCCTTCCTTCTTTCCTTCCTGCTTTCCTGGGGTCCTGCTGCCAGCAAACCCCAGATTGGGCAGTGCTGGCAAGGGGAAATTGCCAGGTTTTAGCTTTCTTTGCCAGCCAATTCTGGACATGGGCGGTGCCAGAAGAGGGAAATTGCCAGATGTGGGCACTGGCAGTGCCAGCGCACACCAGATCTGGGTGGGGAATGTGCCAGCACCGGGAAATCGCCAAATGTGAACTTTCTGTGCCAGCATATTGCTGGAATTATGCTGTGCAGGCATCTGAAAAATTCTGGATCTGGGCACTTGTGGTGTCAGCAAATACAAGATTGGGTTGCTGTAGGTACCAGGTATTTGCCGGGTTTTGGATTTCTGTGCCAGAAAATTGCTGGACTTGGGCTGGGCCCGCACAGGGAAATTCCCGCATCTGGGCACTGGCAGTGCCAGCAAACACCGGATCTTGGCATTGCCAATGATGGCAGCAGGAAATTGCCAGCTTGTGGCTTTCTTTCCCAGAAAATTGCTGGACTTGGCTCTGCCAGAACAGGGAAATATCCAGATCTGAGCACTGTCAGTGGCAGCAAACACCAGGTCTGGGCGCCTGTATTGGCATCAGGAAATTGCCGGATTTTGGCTTTCTGTGCCAGCAAATTGCTGTACTTGGATCTGGGAACCGGCAGTGCCAGCAAACACCACATTTCAGGAAGGACTAGATCAGGACCCGTTCCCTCCCTGCCTCCCTCCCTCCACAAGGTGCCGGCGGGGCTGGACAGCAGCCAGGCAGAAAGGGACCTGCAGGGACTGATGGACAGCAGGCTGGACATGAGGCAGCAGTGTGCCCAGGTGGGCAAGAAGGCCAATGGCTCCTGGCCTGGATCAGGAATGGTGTGGCCAGCAGGAGCAGGGCAGGGATTCTTCCCCTGTGCTCAGCACTGCTTGGGCAGCACCTCGAGTGCTGTGTGCAGTTCTGGGTCCTTCAGTTTAGGAAGGACATGGAGGGGCTGGAGTGTGTCCAGAGAAGGACAACAAGGCTGGGGAGGGGTCTGGAGCACAAGTCCTGTGAGGAGTGGCTGAGGGAGCTGGGGTTGTTTATCCTGGTGAAGAGGAGGTCTCAGGGGAGACAAGGCAGTGTCAGGGCACAGATTGGACTTGATGATCTCCATGGCCTGTTCCACCCTTGCTGATTCTGGGATTCTCTGAAAGAACCCTGCAGGATGCAGGATGAGCCCTGGACCTCCTCTTCAGCAGCTCCAGCAGCCCAGGTCCCTCAGCTTCTCCTGCCAGCCCCAAAGCCCATCCTGTCAGTCCTGCAGAGCCTCTGCAGCTCCTCCTCATTGCCCAGAACAGGGAGCCCCAGAGGCAGACACAGCAGCCCAGATGTGCCCCCCTGGCCTGGGGTGCCTCTGGCAAGGGAGCAGCACCAGGCACTGCAGGAGCCTGCAGACAATTCCTGAGCACTTGTAGGATGATCCTGCTCCCCAAGGGACATTCCCATGGTGCCAGGTCAGGAACTGCAATGGGGAGTGGGGCCAGAGAGGAAAGGGCAAACAGGGATGGGCTGTTTGCAGGGCAGGGAACAGGGCTGGGCAACATGATCAAATTTGTACAAGGGAAGAGTACAGAAAGCAAAGGTGAAGCAAAGGAAAGGCTCAGGCCCCACACTGGGGCTGCTCATGGGGGTTTCTGTGCTGAGCATTGGCCTGGCCGTGTTCTTGAGAGAGCCTGGGCAAGGAGCCTGGAGCCCCCAGGGCCTGGGCTGAGGCGTCAGCGCTGCCCCAGCAGTGCCCATGGCCTGTCCCTGCTGCAGCCCCGGCACTGCCACCCCCAGGGCTGTGCCCGGCCCCGAGAGCACTCAGGCCCTGCAGCAACACCAGGGCCAGCAGGGCAGCGGGGCAGGGCCACGGCAGCAGCACTGGCAACACCAAGTGCTGCTGCTGCTGCTGGGCACAGCTGCTGGGCCAGCACTGATCTGCCCCAGCTCTGCACACAGACATTGCTGCTGCAGCTCCAGAGAAGGCAACACAAGGGCATCTCTGCAGAAAACTCCGCTGGGAGATGCTTTAGTTCCTGTAAAGTCACCGAGACTGCAGCCCCACATTGACACAGGCCGTGGCTACAGGAAAGATTGATAGAAACAATTTGGGAGATATTAGAAAGAATGACATGACTTTGTGGATAATATGAAAAAATTGAAACAAGGGATAAAATACCCCACAACCAAACCAACAAGAAGTATCAAACATGAGTTTTATTAAAAGGGTTTTCAGAAATTGGCCAGCATTTTAATGTTCCTGAAAGCATCCAGTCATCAGTCTCCACACTGCAGCCTTGAGCTCCTGGTTCCTCAGGCTGTAGATGAGGGGGTTCAGGGCTGGAGGCACCACTGAGTACAGAACTGACAGGGCCACATCCAGGGACGGGGAGGACAGGGAGGGGGGCTTCAGGTGAGCAAACACAGCAGTGCTGACAAACAGAGAGACCACAGCCAGGTGAGGGAGGCAGGTGGAAAAGGCTTTGTGCCGTCCCTGCTCAGAGGGGATCCTCAGCACAGCCCTGAAGATCTGCAAATAGGAGAAAACAATGAACACAAAACACCCAAACACCAAACAGACACTAAGAGCAATGAGTCCTAGTTCCCTGAGGTAGGAGCAGGAGAGCTTGAGGATCTGTGGGATTTCACAGAAAAACTGTCCCAGGGCATTGCCATGGCACAGGGGCAGGGAAAATGTATTGGCCGTGTGCATGAGAGCATTGAGAAAGGCACTGGCCCAGGCAGCTGCTGCCATGTGGGCACAAGCTCTGCTGCCCAGGAGGGTCCTGTAGTGCAGGGGTTTGCAGACGGACACGTAGCGGTCATAACACATGATGGTCAGAAGATAAAACTGTTCTGAGATAAAGAACAGAAAGAAAAAGAGCTGTGCAGCACATCCAGTGTAGGAGATGTTCCTGGTGTCCCAGAGGGAATTGTGCATGGCTTTGGGGACAGTGGTGCAGATGGAGCCCAGGTCACTGAGGGCCAGGTTGAGCAGGAAGAAGAACATGGGCGTGTGCAGGTGGTGGCCGCAGGCTACGGCGCTGATGATGAGGCAGTTGCCCAGGAGGGCAGCCAGGGAGATGCCCAGCAAGAGGCAGAAGTGCAGGAGCTGCAGCTGCCGCGTGTCTGCCAATGCCAGCAGGACGAAGCGCCTGATTGAGGTGGTGCTGTTGGACATTTGCTGGGGCTGCACATGGGGATCTGTATGAAAAGCAATCATGGAATAGTTGGGTTTGGAGAGGACTTGAAATATCCCAGCACAGCCTGGGGGCACTTTCCCCCCACTGCCTGCCCAGGGCTCTGCTGCCTGGAGCTGTCCCTGCCAGCAGCTGCTTCCCTGTGCCCAGGGCTGGGCCCTGCCAGTGCTGCCAGAGCCCAGCCCAGCCCTGGGGCCTCAGCTCTGCCCTGCAGAGCCCTCCCAGCTCAGGCACTGCCCAGGGGCGGCTCTGGCTCTGCAGGCTCTGATGGCAACATCAGAGTAACCCTGAGGAGGCTGGAAAACCGACACTGATGCTGCCTGTGAAGGGCCCTGTGCTGATTACTGTCACTGCCTGGATTATTTATATCAGAGAGAATTTTTTTTTTTTTCCACCTGAACTGAGAGATTAATATCGAAGTGAAATTTCCCATGCAGGCAACCCAGAGCAGTAGATTAAAAAAGTAGGATTTTCCCTTTTATGCAGCCCTTGACTCACTGGGTTCTCTGTATAATCTACTTGGAAATGTTCTGCAGTTAAATGCCATGCTGGGAGCAGTCCTGAACAATGCAGCATCCTCCCCACACAAGGAGAACACTTCCAAGCCTGACCAGCTGTCTCCTCCCACCCAGATCTTGTCCCCCAGTGCTGGGAGCAGCTGCCAGGGCTGGCTGAGAGCTGTCCCTGGCAGGCAGCAGAGTCCCTGCCCCAGCACAGCGCCCTGGGCTGCAGGACCCTGCTCTGCAGGACAGCCCTGGGCACCCCTGGCTGCTCTGCACAAGAGACAAGCAGAGAATGTACTCACAGGCTCTGCAGGCATTGGGATGTTCCAGCTTTAGGAGATGGCTCCAGGAGCTGCAGCTGCATTGTCCTGCAGCCAGAGGTTCCTGTGCCAAGGGCTGGCAGGGATTCTGCCCCAGGCACTTCTCAGCACCTTCCCAGCCCTGAGTGATTGAAGCTCTCTGTGCCTCTGTGCTGTGCCCGGGCTGGCTGCAGGCAGTGCCCCAGCCCTGCTGGGCTGGCAGAAGAGCTGCTCATCAAGAGAAATGTGCTTTTGAAGCTCTTCTTGCTTACCAGGAGCTGCCTTTGTGCCAGGAGCCCAGCTCAGCTCAGCAGCACAGACACAGCACAAGGACTTGAATGAGCCTCTGGGGCTTTGTGCTCAGGCCCTGAACATCAGTCCCTGAGAGGGAGCTGAAGAAACCTCTCCAGAACTCCAAGTCAGAATCCAACTCCAAAATTTCTTGGACTTTTAATGGGTCCCACTGAGGGACACGACTGAGAAAGTGTCCCCAGGCCCCAGGCAGAGCAGAGAACTGCAGGCAGTGATGACAGGTGGGGACAAAGAGAAGCCAAGTCTTGGTGCCCTGGGGCACAGCAGGGTCTGTGCCAGCAAGGGCTGGGAGGAGACACCTTGTCCTGAGGCCCGGGGGCCTCCTGGCACAGCCCCAGCCAGGCTGGGCACTGTCAGCCCCTTGTCCTGCCCTCAGCATCCCCCCCTAGCCCACATGCCAGTGGCCTCAAGGATCTGCTGGAAGGAGTCCCTGGGGAGCCTTGCTCAGCAATGGCCCTGGGGGCTCCTCAATGCTCCCTGCAGGGACTGCAGGTTTTTCAAAGGACTTTGGGTTTGGCTTTTGCCTTGGAGTCTCTGAGAGGTTTGTGCAATCATGGCCTCCAATTATCTGCTGTAATTAGTCCCTGGAGAGGCTTTGTCAGTAGCAACACTCAGTGGGGCTCATTAATACTTCAGAGTACTTCAGTTATTTGAAGGTACTTGGTGTTTCCCCTTTGATACAGACTCTGTGAGAAAGATTGTGCAGTCACAGCCTCCAATTATCTGCTTTAATGAGTCCCTTGAGAGCTTTGCATTGACACTCAGTGGGGCCCATTTTTGCTTCGAGATACTCAAGGTTTTTATAGTACTTTGGATTTTCCTTTCTACAGTCTGAATCTCTGAGAGGTTTTTTGCCATCCTGGCCTTCAATTGCCTCCTCCAAGGAGTCCATGAGGAGCCTGTGTTGGGGATGGACCTCAGTGGGACCCATTCATACTTTGCGACACTTTGGAGTTTTTGCCTGTCTTTGACTCCTGGAAAGGTTTGTGCAATCTCCTCTCAGACCCTGAGGTTCCAGGGCTCAGCTCCAAATGCACCACAGGGCTCATTAGGATCAAGCAAGTCCTGACAAACCATGGCTCTGCCTTGATTTCCCTCTACTGTAGTACAGTTCACTAGGAAGCTCTTTTTCTATAGTTACAGTGAAATATTTCAAAGAGCTTCCAATAAATCCACATTGCGGTTTTAAGGGTGTATTGTCCTCTTTAGAGAAGAGCTGATAGCAGCATTCTGTGACTGATATTGACCCAGGGACTTTCCTAAGGAGGTCTGGCCTGCTCTGAGAAGCTGTGTCTTGAGGTCAGACCCAGTGTGGAGAGCCTTGCTCCACATTTCCCAACCCCATCCTGTCTCTCCTCACTCACCTGGGGTCAGCTTAGCTTGGAGAAATGGCTGCACTCAGGCAAAGAGGGGTTTTTCTTCTTTTCTTTTAGCAATCTCAAACTCCTAAGCTCCCTGTTGAAAACAGACACCCTCGTCAAGTGTGTGCTAAGCCCAATCTGCCACCAAGACCACTCCAGGCCTGCCTGGGCCAGCTGTGAGGGTGTGTGGAGGCCCAGGGTCCTACCATCAGAGTCTCAATCCCCCAGACATGGAGGACTGGTTCCAGATAAGAGGAATAGGCTTTCAGGTTAGGGTGAGACGCTTTCTTCTCCCATTGGTTTATGTCACATTATGTTACCTCCTTGGCCCATTGGCCTAATTACCCTGGTTCAACTCCTGTTGCCCATATTTGTTTAGCCCTAGAATGCTCTTCTCTCTTTGTCCTTCCATTGGTCCTAATTTGCATTCCTCCACCCTTGTTTCCCTATTGGCTGACCTGACCTCTGACCTCTCCTCTGCACCCTTTTCCCCAATATCCATTGTACCTGGACCCTCATGATCCCATATAAAACCCCGTGCCCTCAGTCTACACCCTGTCTTTGTCTCTGGACCGTCTTGGGCTTTGTGGCCTGTTCCTGTACCAGTAAACCCAGTTTGCAGGAAATCATACAAAGACCCATCCTGCCTGTTCTGTCAGATTTCTAAGGTAGCAGTGAGCTTTGGGCTCATGAGTGCTGGACACTCCAAAGGCCTCAGTAATGCCACAACACTACACATGGCACACAAACAGGGACCAGATTCATTGAGCATCTCCAGCAGTGATCCTGCCAGCCAGATGTCACTGGAAGCTGTACGCCTTTGGGTCAGCCACAACACTGAAGTGAGTCTCGAGTTTTATCGAATCTCACTGAAGTGGAAGTTGACAATCCCTTCAATATCCATGGGACCAACTTCACTGAGAGCCCCACAAGCCCCACTTTGGCTGAAGATTGTGCCTGTGAGACTGAGAGTGAGTGACTGAGTGGCAGAGAGCTGCCAGGGGTTCAGGCTTTTGATTTTCTGTTCCTGTGGGTGGGAATTCCATCTTCCATCGGGAGAAGCTATGGGAAATACTCAGTCCCAAGTTGAAAAGGATGCTTTTGTTAAATTTTGGAGAGTTTTAAATTTAGGGGGGAGTTCATTTTCTGAGGGGAGTTTAAAATGGTTTTTTCACTCATTGTTTAAGGAGTTTCCTGATACCTCTGTTAATCTTATCTTTCAGTTATCATTTTGGGATGCTGTTGGGGAAAGCTTTATATTTTACAAACACAAGGGATGCTAAAAGTTGGGAAATTTTATCTGTTGTTTCATTCAATTTATGGGATCATTTCCCGAGTTCATGGTTCCAACCCTTTGTCCCACTTTATTCAATCCGCCCCCCACGTTCCCGAATCCACGTTCCCTGAGAACAGGACAGGAGATGGAGCCCGCCCTTTGGCACAGACAAGCCATCTGATGCCTGCCGTCTTCCCTCCTTTTCTGTCCTCTCCTCAGGGTGGTAGTGGCCATGTCACCCTGAGATCTTCCCTTGCCCACATTCCTGCATCCCCTGCGCCTAATCCCCCTTCCTATAAATCACAAGATGGCAATGCTCCTGTGAGAGAGACCACCATTTCAGATTCCCTCCCGTCCTCATCCCAATTTCCTGCCTTTGCTCTGGGTGCCTCCCCTGTTGCAGGCCCCACCTTGATGTCAAGTTCTGCCCCCATGTCAGGTCCCTCCCCTGTCACTGGAAAGCTCCTCCCCAATGCGGGCTCCACCTCTCCACTTCCAGGCCCCTTCTCCTGTTCAGCTTCTTCCAGTTCCCCTGTCACTGAAACCGGACATGGGGCCAAACTGAAGGAAGCCATTTTGGCTACCAAAGGCCTTTGACACTGGACATTGCCAGTTGGCTGAAAGGCCCATGCCTCTGCCAGCAGACCTGCTTCCTCCACAGAGGAAGAGAATGATAGCTTATCTGAGAGTGATAATTATGAGAGTGATTGGATGAGCCCAAGGGTTCTTGGCAGAGGATGCGGAGAAAAGCTGCAAAGGAGGGGTACTGGGAGGTGGAATCCAATATTCAGGTGGCACCTGTGCAGTATAAGCAGGGGCCAAAACCTAAATGGGAATCTATTCTCCACAGGAAATGAAGGATTTAGTAAGTGCTGCAAAGGATTATGGGAGGGGTTCTCTCTATTTTAACAATTTGCTGAACACAACATTTACTGCCCACAGGATGGTACCATAAAATTTAAAACAGGGTATGAAAATTACATTGTCACCTGACGAATTTATTTTGTGGAAAGGACTTTGGATAAATAAACTTAATGAGTTACCAAAACGTTATGTTAAGGAAGAAAGGCAAAACCACCTCACAATGGACCGCATTACCAGGGAAGGAGACTGTACTAGACTGCAGTATCAGGCTGAAGTCCTCCCCCAGTCAATACTGGAAGATCTCAAAGGCGCTGCATGGTCCACCCTCCTTCAAACACCTGATGCTTCTACATCCCACATTGAGTTCACTGACATTCGCCAATGCCTGGACAAGAGCTATATCAAGTTTGTAAAGCACCTTATGAAAGTGCTGGAAAAACAGGTAGGTGATCAAAAGGTCTGGGATTATTTTATTATCAAATTAGCTTTCTGTAATGCCAGTATTGACTGCAGAAAGGTTCTGCATGCCCTCCCCTTTACCCTGAGTCGACCATCACTCAGATGGTTGATGCTTGCACCCACCAAGCAGTCTCAGACCGTGACTCCAGGCTAGCCAAGGCCACTGGCCAGGGTGCAATGGAAATGCTGGTTGCAGCAAATGTGCTTCCCCAAAATACAAAATGTAATAAAGGCATAGAAACTGTTACTACTGCGGGAAAACTGGACATGTAGCAAAAGACTGTAAATACAAGAATAACAACCGTTCTCATTTTTCACCCAGCCCTCGGTCCCACAGCCATTGCCCAAACTGTTCCTGAGTTCAACAGCACTACCAGCTCTTGGGAAACTTCCAGCAGAGCATGGAACGACCCCATGTAATGACACAAAATGTGAGGTTGTTCCATCCCACCCTTCTGTTGGTGTTAGATGTCCTAGGTTACAATATAGACATGTATTCTAATCCCATCCTCAAGAGCTGCTTAAACCAGAAGGGGCATTGTTTTATTCCTTATCTCCTGTTAATGGGCCCATCAATGCGTTTCTGCATGACTCAGAGATAACTCCCTCCAGGAGCCATTTCTGTATAATGGACCCACCCCATGTCTCACAGAATGATATCAGCCCAGTGTGAGATGCTCCACCCCGGGGGAGGAGCTAAGCATCCCCATCTGAATATAATCTGGGGTTTGGGACCAAACAAGCTGCCTTTCCACTGGATTTCCCAGAGGAACAGCTGCCTTTTCCATTGGATCTTCTGAACCACATCTGCCACTCCAGGAGGACTGCAGCCACCAATCCAACTGTACTGCTACCAACACCCGACTAACAGAGTGACAGGTTATATTCTGACTTTATCAGTGTTTTTTTTTTTTTCTTTTGTATTATTGCATGATTTTTGATTTTTTTTTCCTTTTCCTAATAAATTCTGTTTCTGACTTGGAGTCTCTCTCTGGTTTTGCTTTCAAACCAGAACAAATGAAAACCTTGAGTGGGATTCCTGAAAAACATACACACCTCAGAAAGCACCTGTTCAGTACAGGCTACCTGGAATGATGTCACCTTTCTACAAGGCACAGTGTGAGCAGCAATGATCTCTGGAAGCTGAATTCTCTGAGTCTTGCAGCTGAATTCTCTGTCCCTGTCCTTTCCCTGGATCTCTGTTGCAGATGGAAGCTGCTGGTGCCATCCTCACCTTTAACCTCTCTCTTGAATGCAAACAGATGTTCCCAGCTGTGTTCAGAAGGATTTGCGCAATGTTTCTACAAAACTTTTGTGTTCCTCATGGAATGAAGGGGCCATTTTGGCACTGAGGGGGTGATGTAGAAGCAAGGAGTCAATTGTGACCCTGGGGTCCCATGGAACCAAGGGGCCATGGTGACACAGCAGGGCCACGTAGATCCAGTGGTCCATTGTGACACTGTGGATCCCAGGAGACCATGGAGACACCCCCAGAACCTCATGGAACCAAGGAGTCCATGGTGACCCAGCGGGGCTCCATGGAGCCAATGGTCCATGGTGACACTGCCCATCCAAGGAGTCCATTTGGACACTGTGGAAGCTCATGGAGCGAGGGAGGCCATTGTGACACTGAAGAACTTCATGGCACCAAATATCCATGGTGACACAGCAGGGCATCATGGGAGCCGAGGAACCGCTGTTGGCAGTAGGGAAACTCATGGAACCAGGGCCCGTTGTGGCACTGCAGAACCAACAGAGCTGCTGGACCTTGTCCCCTGGCCCTGCACAGCTCCTTGGGAGGCACGGCAGGAGCAGCACCCTGGGAGCCTCGGGAATGCCCCTCTGGGATCCATGGCACACACTGCCAGGGGCTGGAATTGCAGTTCCCAGCCAGGAAAATATGTTCCTGCCCTGGAAGGCAAAGCCCTTAAGAAGGAAACAAAAGCCAAGTGGAGCAAGATCCTACAGTGACATTTCACTGCCAGCCTTCATAACTTCACCCATGGTGGTTGTAGCTCCTGGATTGGGAATGAAATCAGGGCCAGGTCTTTGGTGGGAGCTGCCCTGGGTCAAGGGAGACACCGAGAGAAAAACAGAGCAGGGAAAGAAAAGCAGGAGAGAAAGGAGGGCACAAGCACAATCAGCTGAGAAGTTGGCACTCTGAAAAACAAAGCAGAACTGATGGAAAATGATTGGGACAGAAATCAATAGTTCTGAAAGTTCTATTTACTGTCAAAACACATCCCACCCACCCAGCCCCATTCAATCCCCAAGCTACACCCTCAAATTTTGATCCCACTTCTCCCAATCTCCTTCCAACCCCATCTCACCCTAGACGCTGTAGAATTGAGTAAATTTAACATGGAACTGAGTTTTTTGAGGTAGGAAGAAGCCAGTTTGAGGTGGGATTGAGCGCTTGTGGGGTATGACTGAGTTGTTTTCAGTGGGATTGAGTAATTTTGAGGTGACAGATCAAACTATCTTGACTTTTGGAGTGGAAAGATATGGAAAAAAATTCCTGAAATCCCTCAAGAATGCCTAAATCCCCTAGAGTATGTTCCCAAATCCTAAATTCCCCCACTAATACCTGTTATATGGTGGGACTTTGGATATCTTTGATCAATTACTTTCTTTTTAGTCCTATTTCAAGTGTTTTTAAGCAATAAAGACAAATCAGAAGAAAATTGGGACCAAACCAAAAGGATAACCAGCCAGGTGTCCTCCCAACATGGATCACAGGGAATGTGGGTCACCAGGGCTCTGACCAGCGTGGATCCTCCTGTGGGGCATGGAGTTGGAGCAGTGCAGGAAGCTCTTCCCACAGCTGGGGCATTTGCAGAGCTTCCCTTAATGGTGCCTCCGTTGGTGTCTGGTCAAATGAGAGCTGCAGGTGAAGCTCTTCCCACACTGGGGACACTCGTAGGGCCTCTCCCTAGTGTGGATGCGCCGGTGGGTGACGAGGTGGGAGTTGTGCTTGAAGCCCTTCCCGCAGTCGGGGCAGCGGAAGGGCTTCTCATCTGTGTGAATCCGCTGGTGCTGGAAGAGATTGGAGCTGCTCCGAAACCTCTTCCCACACTCAGGACACTCGTAGGGCCACTCCCCAGTGTGGATGTGCAGGTGGGTGACAAGGGCAGAGTTGCAGCTGCAGCCCTTCCCACACTCCCCACACTCGTAGGGCCATTCCCCGGTGTGGATCATCTGGTGGCTGATCAGGGTGCTGCTCTGCCTGAAGCTCTTCCCACACTCCAAACACTTGTGCGGCTTCTCCCCATCATGAAGCTGCTCAGCGACCACCAGTGCCGAGCTCTGGCTGAAGCTCTGTCCACCTTCCTGGCTCAGGGTGGGTCTTTCCTCCTCAGAGCACCCTGGCCTCGGTTTGCAACCGCTCTTCCTCTGCGATCTCTGGGGATTTTCCTCCCCAATGGATTCCTGTGCTGCGAAGTTGCTCAAAGAGGCCTCTTCCACGAGGTTGTGCTGAGGGGATTTCTCCTCCCTGGTCTCCATCCTCAGCTTCTTCCCTGGGGGAGAAAGGACAAGGAGAGGATGGGATTTGCCTCCGTGCCAGAGGGAAGGGGAAGGAGATCCCCCCAGTGCATCCCCGGCAGGACGGGGTTGGCAGCAGGGTTGTCCTGCAGCCGGGGGCTGTGCTGGGCTGGGAGATGGAGCAGGAGAGAGGGGGAAAGGGGCACTGACTTCCTCCTCACCTGCCTGGGTATCCCAGGTCTCCTTCCTCTTCATCACAGCCTCCTCCTCCAACAAATCAAGGTTTGGGAATGGGAAATCCTGTTCTGGGAAGAAAACAAATGGTGCGCACATTGTCTTTTGTTCTGCTTTGAAGGCAAACCTGGGGGAAAAGTCTAAGCAAGAATTACAATTTATAAGAAAATGAAGATCAAGGCAATGATAAAGAAACACTGCCTTAAACTGACAGAGTCAGGATATAACCTGACACCCTGTTGGTCAGGGTGGTGCCAGCAGTCCCATTCAATGGTGGCTGCAGTCCTGTTGGAGTGATGAATGTGATTCTGTCAAAGCAGTGATCCTGTAGAAGGGTCTGGTCTTCCTCTGAAGGTCCAGGGGTGGTTATGGAGCTCTTGTCCTGTGGGAATCCAGTAGGCAAGCTGCTCCTGGTGTTGCAAGGCTCAGCTTATATCCAGGTAGGAATGCTTGGATCCTCCCCCTGGGTGGAGCATCCCACAATGGGATGATGGAATTTGATCAGTCCTGCAGTGACACTCAATGGCCCATTCCCAGAAGATATCTCCCCTGGAGGGCGTTATCAGGGCTGAGTCATGCAAGAGATAAAGAACACTGCCCCACCTGTTTATAGCAGATGATGAAGATGGGGATTGCAAACATGCATTTGTTTACATCTTGCATTGCAGCCTGAAACAGTGGGGTAATCCCTGCTCAGGGGGTGAACACCACCCCCCTTACCCAAACTGGCTCAGGTGTAAAACCCCCACCCTGGGAAGGCCACACACACAGGGGACAATGTCACACTTGCCCTGCCCCAGGGGAGGTCTCTGTCCCTGTCACTCCCTTCCTCTCTCCTCTTTTCTCTTTCTTTCCATCTCTCTCTTCCTCACATTTACAGTTCAATAAAATCCACTTTGGATTTGGTCTCATTTGCACCTTAATGGGGACAGAGGCATCTCTCTAACAATTTTCTTACCCAGATTGTGACATTATTTTGGCACAGTGAGTTCAGGGCGCTGTTGTCTGACCCCAAGTGCCTTTGACAACAGCATGGTTCCCTCCTCTGAGGAGGTTGTGGTTCTCTTTGGAGGAACTCTTGGAAACTTGAATACAGCTTCCTCAGAGAGACTTATGGGAGAACTGATGAGGAAAATGGCTGTGGTGGGTGGGGAGTGTAAAGAAAATATTTTGTTGCCTTTCCTTGAAAAGTTTGGTAAAATCACTGGACGAAAGGGAGCAAATGTTACGAGCAAGACTGAGAAGGTTCATTCACCCCACGGTGAGGAACACAAGGCTGCTCAAAGTCGCACAAGAAGCCCAGCTCAAGTAGCTAAATCACCTAATAACTCCTGAATGCCCAGGCTTGGGTTCTTTGCCAAATATAAGAATCATTACTCTCTCCGTGTCATGTTTGTGACAGCTATACAGAGTTTCCCTTCCTTTAATAATATCTGTATTGCTCCGAATTTACGCTTTTCTTTTATAACAATGTGCCAGCAGCTGAGCTGGAGCTGTGCAGGAACCAGTGGAACTTCGAATTGCGACAAAATTGCTTATACTGTCAGATGATTCATGTTTGGGATTTGTTTGCATTTGCATCACATGCGACTTGTGGGAAAATCAAATATTCATCAAAGTGATTTATGCAGAGTCAAGTTTGATTTCTGCCAAGTTTATTTTCTCCAGTGCCCAGGGGATGCTCAAGGGGTCGCTCTGTGCCTCTTGCCCTGGGGGATGCTTGGGAGGGGCCTGGGGGGGTTGTCCCTGTCCCTGTCACCCCAGGCCATTCCCCAGGGGTGTCCCTGTCCCTGTCACCCCAGGCCATTCCCCAGGGGATGTCCCTGTCCCTGTCACCCCAGGCCATTCCCCAGGGGGTCTCCATCATTCTCACCCCAGGGAATGCCTGGGGGGTCTCCCTCCCTCTCACCCCTGTGCCAGGGGGTGCTCGGGGCAGTCTCTGTCCCTCTCAGCCCAGGGGATGCTCGGGGGTCTCTGTCCCCTCACCCTGGGGGATGCTCAGGGGGTCTCCATCCCTCTGGCCTCAGGCAATGCCTGTGCAGGGCTGGGCACCAGGGGCTCTGTGTCCCTCTCACCGCTGAGGCTGCTCGGGGCTGGGGGGGCTCTCCGACCTTCTCACCCCTGGGGAGGCCGGGGGGGTCTCTGTCCCTCTCAGCCCTGCTGTGACCCCACCCAAACATCATCGGGCTCAGAGGGACAGAGACACCCCCAAACCCCAGAAGGGCTGAGCCTGGGATTTGGTTTGGGGCTGAGCATTGAGGAAGGGGCTGAAATTGGGGCTGGGTTGGAGTTGGGGCTGAGATTTGGATTAGAGCTGGGATTGGGGTTAAGGCTAGACATGGGATTGCCTTTAGGGCTGGGTTTGGGATTGGGTCTGGTGGTAGACAAGTCTGACACTGGGATGAGAATAAATACAGAACTGTGAGTGTTTCTAAACATGGAGTGAGATTGAGACCAGGATCAGGGTCAGGTTTGGGACTGAGCTCACCCAGAACAGGACAGGGGGGATGTCACTGTGGGATGGTTTTGGGAAAATCCTTGTTTGGGGAAAAACAAGGTGTGAATGCCTTCGGTTGGGGATCCCTCTTGCCCAATTCCATCTCTAGAAGTCACCTGATGTTCAAAATTCAAGGGTGAATCAAAAAAAGCAATCAGGAGTTCCCGATTTCCAGTCTCATCCCTTTCAGGTTCTGGTTACTCCTGCATCTCAGGGCTGCTGGGGATACCATGGGTCCTGGTGATCCCCTAATGCCTCTTTTATCAGCCTTGTGACAGAGCAGAGGCATGCAGCCTGGGAGCTCTATCCCTGGGTGGGAGATAGAGAGCCCAGGGACCAGCTAGCTCAGGATTTCAGGCTGGACCGCAGGCAAACCCGTAGCAAGCTCAGTGATATTCAGCTCTTACAGTGATCAGCCAGCTCTTATGATTTTCGGCTCTTAGCTTGCTGGGTCAGTATGCCTTTGGCTTGAGGCAGCAGCAGATGAGAGAGAGGAGGAAGAAGACACGAGCTGTTCCACAGAGGTAGCTTTATTCAGGGGTCCATGAGGGGTCTCCGATCTTCTTCTTCATTCACTAATAGGGTACAGTACGCTACTTAAATAGCCTTGGCAGGGATCCAAGACTGACCAAAGGACAAAGTTTAAGTGTATACATAAATGACCAATAGCTAGGGGTTAACATGATTTTTCCATATAAGGGTACAAAGCTAGGTTTTTGAGTTGGAGGGTGAGGAAAACAGGAACTTATCAGTTGCTGTGTCAGCATATCTATTGTTCGATTCTCCAGGGAGCCTTAGCTAAATCCCTGGGGTTTACTACAATCCTCTTTCTCCAGGGTCCTGCTTAGGGATTCTGGGGGGTTTTGGAGTCCCAGGGTCCCCCTCTCCAGCTTCCCCTCTATCCAGCCACTTGGGTTTCCCTTCTCTCCCCACCACCCTGTCCTGGTTTAGGGCAAATTTGGTTGAAAATCTCCAAAAAGAGTTTCCTCAAAAATGCAGATTCAGCAGCCCCACCCTCAGCCAGTTTGGGAAAATATTTCCTTAGAGAAAAGTGTAAAAAAACTTTATTTACCCGGCAAAGCATTCACCAGCACAGAAATAGAGCGATATTAAAAAATAAAGCCTCCTGCTGCTCCAAAATAGATGACAAATTCAGAATGTCCCCCTGTGGGCTGTAGCTCAGCTCACTCAGTCTCTTATCAGTGTCTTATCAGTCTCTTATCAGTCTCTTATCAGTACCTCCAGCTCTGGAAATGCTGCGGCCCAGGCTCAGCCAGGTGGGCCACAAGTGCGAGGTGCTGGTGGTGTTCTGGGTGTTCAGTTTACAGCAGGTTTGAACAGGTCCAAAGAAAAAGAAAAACCACAGTCCAGGAAACTTCTCTGTCTCAGTGAGCTAAAAACTAACTAAAAGCAAAGGAGAGCTCTGTCCCGCCCTCTGTCCATCCAGGAGGCAGAATGTGGAGGAGTGAGTGCAGTGTATGAAAACAAACTGCAGCTTCTTCCTTCTCCCCTTCGCTCTCAGAACCAGCCTTAAAGGTGCAGAACTCATTTCTGGGCTAAACGGACCGATGGGGCACGAGCATCATGGAATCACCCCAGGACACGCCCCTGTCAGGGTCAGGGGGTCCCGTCCCTGCCTCATCTCCGGGCTGCCGGGGGTCCCCCAGCTCCGGTATCGCCCCTTCCCCTCTCCCCGCCCCGGGGCTCCCCCGTTCCACAGCCCCGGCTCTCACGGGGATCCCCAAAACCAATGTCCCGCCCCGTCGGTACTGGGCCATCCCCACATGGAGCCCCGGGACCCTCCCGAGGGGCGATCGCGGCTTCTCTCCAGCTGAAAACCTCCTCTTGGGGAGCCCGGAGATATCCGGAGCTCGAGTCTGGGATCTCCCGGCTCCAAACACTCTCCAAAAAACCCTCCCGGAGACCCCAGGCTGGAGATATTTGGGAATTTAGCTACTTGAGCTGGGCTTCTTGTGGGACTTTCATCAGCCCCTTGTGTTCCTCAGCTTGGAGTGAATGAACCTTGTCTGTCACGCTGGTATCATTTGCTCCCTTTCCTCCAGTGATTTTAACAAACTTTTAAAGGAAAGAAGACAAAATATTTTCTTTACACTGGCCACCCACAACAGCCATTTTCCTCATCAGTTCTCCCATAAGTTGCAGAGGAAGCTGCGTCCAAATTTCCAAGAGTTCCTCCAAGGAGAGCCACAACCTCCTCAGAGGAGGGAACCATGCTGTTGACAAAGGCGAGGCTTCGCCTTCCTGGAGGGGAAGTCCATTACTGACACTTGGGGTCAGACAACAGTGCCCTGAACTCACTGTGCCAAATTAATGTCGCAATCTGGGTAAGAAAATTGTTAGAGAGATGCCTCTGCCCCAGTTAAGGTGCTAACGAGACCAAGTCTAAAGTGTATTTTATTGAACAGTAAATGTGAGGTACAGAGAGAGAGATGGAAAGAAAGAGAAAAGAGGAGAGAGCAAGGGAGTGTCAGGGACAGAGACCTCCCCTGGGGCAGGGCAAGTGTGACATTGTCCCCTGTGTGTGTGGCCTTCCCAGGGTGGGGGTTTTACACCTGAGCCAGTTTGGGTAAGGGGGGTGGTGTTCACCCCCTGAGCAGGGATTACCCCACTGTTTCAGGTTGCAATGCAAGATGTAACCAAATGCATGTTTGCAATCCCCATCTTCATCAACTGCTATAAACAGGTGGGGCAGTGTTCTTTATCTCTTGCATGACTCAGCCCTGATAACGCCCTCCAGGGGAGAGATCTTCTGTGAATGGGCCATTGAGTGTCACTGCAGGACTGATCAAATTCCATCATCCCATTGTGGGATGCTCCGCCCAGGGGGAGGATCCAAGCATTCCTACCTGGATATAAGCTGAACCTTCCTACAACCAGGAGCAGCTTGCCTACTGGATTCCCAGAGAACAAGAGCTCCAGAACCACCATTGGACCTTCAGAGGAAGACCAGATCCTTCTACAGGATCACAGCTTTGACAGAATCACGTTCATCACTCCAACAGGACTGCAGCCACCATTGAATGGGACTGCTGCCACCACCCTGACCAACAGGGTGTCAGGTTATATCATGACTCTGTCAGTTTAAGGCAGTGTTTCTGTACCATTGCCTTGATCTAAATTTTCGTATTAAATTGTAATTCTGGTTTAGACTCTCCCCTTGGTTTGCCTTCAAACCAGTACAAAACTCAATGTGCTCATCCCTTGTTTTCTTCCCAAAACAGGATTTCCCATCCCCAAACCTTTACCAGATGGAAGAGGAGACTGTGAGGAAGACAAAGATACTCCAGGACACCCAGGCAGGTGAGGAGGAAGTCAGTGCCCCTTTCCCCCTCTCACCTGCTCCATCTCCCAGCCCAGCATGGCCCCTGGCTGCACGGCAACCCCGCTGCCAACCCCGTCCTGCCAGGGATGCACTGGGGGGATCTCCTTCCCCTTCCCTCTGGCACGGAGGCAAATTCCATTCTCTCCTTGTCCCTCCTCCCCCAGACAAGGAGCTAAGGATGGAGACCAGGGAGGAAAAATCCCCACAGTAGAACCTCATGGAAGAGGCCATTTTGAATGGCTACATGACACAGGAATCCAACGAGGAGGAAAATCCCGACATCCCACAGGAGGAGGGGCTGCAACCCCAGCCCAGGATGCTCTGAGGAGGAAAGAACCACCCGGTGCCAGGAAGGTGGACAGAGCTTCAGCCAGAGCTCAGAGCTGCTGGTCCATGTGCAGCTTCATGATGGGGAGAAGCCTCACAGGTGCTCAGAGTGTGGGAAGAGCTTCAGGCAGAGCAGCACCCTGATCAGCCACCAGATGATCCACACTGGGAAATGGCCCTACGAGTGTGGGGAGTGTGGGGAGTGTGGGAAGGGCTTCAGCTGCAGCTCAGAACTCGTCAACCATCAGCGGATTCACAATGAGAAGAGGCACTCCCGCTGCCCCGACTGGGAAAGGATTCAACTGCAACTCCAAGCTCATCATCCACCAGCGCATCAACACTGGGGAGACGCCCTATGAGTGTTCCCTGTGTGGGAAGAAGTTTCAAAGCAGCTCCAATCTCCTCCAGCATCAGTGGATTCACACCAAGGAAAGGTCCTTCCTCTGCCCTGACTGCAGGAAGGGCTTCAAGCACAACTCAACCCTCGTCACCCACCAGCGCATCCACACTGGGGAGAGGCCCTACGAGTGTCCCCAGTGTGGGAAGAGCTTCACCCAGAGCTCTCACTTTACCAGACAGAGGCACTGGTAAGGGAAGCCCTGCAAATGCCCCAACTGCAGGAACAGCTTCATGCACCGTTCCAGCTTCATCCCCCTTGGAGGGATCCACATTGGTCAGAGCCCTGGTGACCCACATTCCCAGTGATCTGCGCTGGGAGGACACTTGGCTGTTTATGCTTTTGGTTTGGCCCCAAGTTCCTCTTGATTAATTTTTATCACTTAAAAAAACATGAACTAAGTCTAAAAGGAAAGTAATTGATCAAGGATGTCAAAAGTCTCACCATTTCACAGCTATATCAGGCGGAATTTATGGTTTGGGGATATGTGCTGTAGGATTTGTGGGTTCTTGGGCAATTTCAGGAAGTGTTCTCCCTATCTTTGCACTCCAAAAGTCAAGATGGATTGAACTGTCACCTTAAAATGACTCAGTCCTGCCGAAACCAACTCAATCTTGCCCAAAAAGGGCTCAACACCACCTCAAATTGGCTTATTCCCAAAGGAAAAAAAAACTCACTCCCATGCCAAAATTACTCAATTTCACAGACTTCAGGGTGAGATGGGGTTGGAAGGAGATTGGGAGAAGTGGGATCGAAATTTGAGGGTCTGGGATCAGGACTGTGTAGGTCTGGATGTGTGTGATCTATTTTGATAGTAAATAAAACTTTCAGAAGTATTGATTTCTGCCTCATTCATTTTCCATCAGTTCCGCTTTGTTTTTCAGAGTGCCACCTTCCCAGCTTATTGCGTTTGTGCCCTCCTTTCTCTCCTGCCTTTCTTTCCCTGCTCTGTTTCTCTCTCAGTGTCTCCCTTGACCCAGGGCAGCTCCCACCAAAGGCCCTGCCCTGATTTCATTCCCAGTCCAGGAGCTACAACCACCATGGGTGAAGTTATGAAGGGTGGCAGTGAAATGTCACTGTAGGATCTTGCTCCACTTGGCCTTTAGCTCCTTCTTAAGGGCTTTGCCTTCAAGGGCAGGAACATCTTTTCCTGGCTGGGAACTGCAATTCCAGCCCCTGGCAGTGCATGCCATGGATCCCAGAGGGGCATTCCCGAGGCTCCCAGGGTGCTGCTCCTGCCGTGCCTCCCAAGGAGCTGAGCAGGGCCGGGGGACAAGGTCCAGCAGCTCTGTTGGTTCTGCAGTGCCACAATGGGCCCTGGTTCCATGAGTTTCCGTACTGCCAACAGCGGTTCCTTGGCTCCCATGATGCCCTGCTGTGTCACCATGGATATTTGGTGCCATGAAGTTCTTCAGTGTCACAATGGCCTCCCTCGCTCCATGAGCTTCCACAGTGTCACAATGGACTCCTTGGATGGGCAGTGTCACCATGGACCATTGGCTCCAAGCAGCCCTGCCGGGTCACCATGGACTCCTTGGTTCCATGAGGTTCTGGGGGTGTCTCCATGTTCTCCTTGGATCCACAGTGTCACAATGGACCACTGGATCCACATGGCCCTGCTGTGTCACCATGGTCCCTTGGTTCCATGGCACCCCAGGGTCACAATTGACTCCTTGCTTCCCCGTCGCCCCCTCAGTGCCAAAATGGCCCCTTTGTTCCATGAGGAACACAGAAGTTTTGTAGAAACATTGAGCAAATCTTGCTGGACACACCTGGGAATATCTGTTTGCATTCCAAAGAGAGGTTAAAGGTGAGGATGGCACCAGCAGCTTCCATCTGCAACAGAGGTCCAGGGAAAGGACAGGGACAGAGAATTCAGAGCTGCAAGACTCAAAGAATTCTGCTTCCAGAGATCATTTCTGCTCACCCTGTCCCTTGGAGAAAGGTGACACCATTCCAGGCAGCCTGGCCTGAGCAGGTGGTTCTTGAGTGGGGTTTGTTCTTCAGGAAACCTGCTCAGGCTTCTGCATTCTTTCCTTCCCAACAGGAAAACTTCTCCTGGGCCTGTGTGCAGGCAGAGCCCTGAGGAGAGCAGGTGGGACACGGTGCAATGGGCTGGGACATGGAGCTGCAGAGCTCAGGCAACAAGGTTCTGCTGCAGGGCACAGGGATGTCAGTCCCAGCTGGGCCATGTCAGCCATGGTGAGGCTGGGGGTGAGGAGCAGCTTGTCCAAACAGGGTCAGCCCTCAAGGGGCTCATTCTTCTCTGTGCCCAGACCTCCTAAGGAGACATTCAGCATCAAGACCATCTAGGGAATGCTTCTATCAGCTCTTGGAAAATAAAAAAAGACTCATTTAGTAAACAAAAAGAGTCATGAGGTGCACTTGGAAGTCTTCCTCCTTAAGAGAACTCCAAACTGACTCCAATTAGCTGTTCAAGCACTGGAGACTTTAAGACCATTGAAGGAAGACAAAGAGCCACCAATGTGGCAGCAAGGACAAATGGCATAAACCTGTGTGACACTCCGGATCCTCATGGAACCAAGGGGCCAGTGGGACACTGTGGGAAATTGTAGAACCAAGGAGATCATTGTGGCACTCTTGGGGCCCATGGAACCAAGGGGCCAGTTGGACACTGTGGGGCCTCATGAAAACAAGAGGCCACTGTGAGCTTGCAGTCTGCACCGCAGAACGCTGAAATGCTGGGGCTAACCAAAGGTTCCTTGACTGGAGTCTGGTGCACAGGAGAAACACCAACCAGATATTCTTAACATGGCCAGATGCAAAGAATATTCCTCGTAGGAAGGGACTCACGAGGATCATCAAGTCCAGCTCTTAAAGGAATGGCCCACACAGGGATTGAACTCACAGCTTCAGTGATACCAGCACCATGCTCTGACCAACTGAGCTAAGAGCTTAAAATGGCACAAAATTTTACTGGCAAAAGATAGACAATCAAGGAACTTGGGCAGAAGGTTTAATACAACATCCACTTCAACATAAACCTCTCATCATAGCATTAACTTGAGTAACTTAGCCCATTTAACCTTAAAACCTTTAACCCTGAAGATGTTAATTTACTCAAAAATGTTGCAGGTCAGTAGGATTAGAAGGAGAAGAAATAGAGAACAACAGAAAGACAAAGATCTATAGAAAGACACACACATAGGCACCAACAGCGCCTGTTGTGTGATTGATTGACAGCTCAGCCAATCAGAGCAGGGTTAACACTGCCCCTGCTGTGTGATTGACAGCTCTGTCATAGTCAGATGAAAATGATTTCAGAGATAGATTGTGGTAAATAGGTGTGATTCATGCTGATAAAATTGAAACAGTAATCAATATTGATACAGTAATTAATATTTGGGAATAAATAAAATAGATAAAAGTTGTAATGCCAAGAGAAGAGAGGGAAAGGAGGGGCTCCACGCCCCCCTTCCCGGCAGATGTTCCCAAGGACATCAAAACCCAGCAGTTACTAAAATTTGAGCAGAACCTGGTTGGGTCCCAGAAACTGCTAATTATAAGGGATTTATTACTCTGATATTAAGATGTAGCCATATGATAATTTTGGGTTGCATTGTACCCGCTTGGTGCGCATGTGTAACCCAAAGGTTAAATAAAGGACACAGAAGAAGACTACTAAAATCTTCATCAGAAGACCCCCAAAAGACTTGTGCGACCACCAAGCCAACTGATAGCGCATGCGTGGCAAAGGTGGTGATGAGGGCGGACATAAAAGTGTGATGAATCGAAAATGGGAGCAGATGATATTAACACATGGCGTAAAAGGGGGAATCTTCACTTGGCAAACTTGTACGTGAGGTGGCAAGGGTCCAAGAGCCTTGCACTCCGTACCCCGCGGCTTTTTGCTTATGTGCTATTATTAGAACCAAATTATCCCTTGTTATAATCAAATTATATTGTATCCAATTTTATATTTTCTTTATATATCTTTTCAATTAAAATTGTTACTATCTGTAATATTGTTTGGTTTTTTATTATGGGATAATTGGGCAAACATAACAGTTTGGATGCAGCAGTCCTAATAATGGAGCCAGAGTGTGGGTGCAGAGGCCAAATGGCCCTCCCGAGGCAGCTGGAGGAACAGCTCCTGGGAAAGACAACTCTGAGTCCTGAAACCTGGGCAGGAACAATGGGAATGTGTCCCTGCAGCCAAGTGTTCTGTGTGAGAACAAGGAGATCTGACAGGAGATTGTTTGACACATCCTGCCAGACTAGATCTCCCTGTTTGCCCCAAGGGCCCCTTTGGAAAATGCTCTGATCCAGGGGGCTCCATGTGAAGGCTGCAGTGACACTGAGGGACTTGCACAGGAATTCCATCCAGGAGCCTGGGTGCCCCTCAGGGACTGGGACCCGGCCCCTTCCAGCGAGAGGGGAAAGGGTCCCCTAAGCCTTGTGAGCCACAGACAGCATGGTAAAGCTGAACAGCAAAGGGCCTCGGGGCATTATTCTGGAACTATAAAGGTGCCAGCTCCATGGACAACAGAATTGTTGTACCTAACCCAAATGAGATTGAGAAAAAAGAATGAAGAACAGTGTCACTGAAGTACTACTGCTGTCTGTAAGGTGTACCTTGATAGCCAGCCAGAATCTTTGTCTGCCACAAACACCTCTAGTGTTTCACCAAGGGGTTAGTCATCCAAATGGAATTAGTTGTGAAAATCTAAAGATCAGGGTAGCCAAAGTGCTGCATGTCACCAATTGCTGGGTGTGTTCTCAGCTGGAGTTGGGAGGAATGGAGTTTCCTTGGAGGGCCCACCCTGTGGGGTGGGCAGAACTCTGTCCATGGGCTCTGACTCATCACTGTCAGTGAAGGGACAGTTAAAGAGAACACAAGAATATAATGATGACTTGGACAGGGTTCCCTAAGATTTCCCCTCAGGAGAAACCAAACCCTGTTCTAGTTCCAGAGGCCACAGTGTGAGAGGATTTCTGTGCTTTTCCATCCCTGCCAATGTCAGTAGAACCTGGGGTGCTGGAGCAGGTCAGTGTCAGTGTCACACCACTCTTGGCTGCAGGGCCACCATTTCAGGTCCTTCAGCAACAACCACAAGGAAGAGTTGGGGCCCTGAGAACATTTCCCCCCCAAGGAGTGCCTTGGGTTTCAGCAAGCCAAAGATTCTGGTTCACCCTGTGCCCCATGGGCATTGCCTGGTCCTGTGGAGTTTACAATAATGAGATAAATTGATTATTAGAAGAAATAAAAAATTATACTGTAAAAATGTCTAATAGCACATCTGTGAGCTCCAACAAACATGAATGGGGCTCTACAGAACTGCATGGCCTTGGATTATCTGCTTGCTAGCCAGGGAGGAACCTGGGCTATTCTAGAACAGGAGTGTTGCAGGAATGTCTATCAGTGCTGGGTTTGAGGTCCAACAATCAGGAATCTCCTCAATAGAAAGATCAGGAGAAGAGTAAGAAGATTCTTCCTGGTGGGATTGGCTTCCAAATTGGAGGCTGCTGTGAAATGCATTCGTGGCAGTCACTGTAATCATTGCAGTGTGAGCCCTTGGTGTCTTATGATTCCATGTTGGAGTTGTTGTGACACCTTGTGCTGGAAATGGAGTACTGAGACTTGTCTAAAAAGAGACACAGTCTCAAGAAAAAAAGGGGCATTTGGTAAAACAACAGAGAATAGCAACTAATTAGGGCTGGTTTAAAAGAAATGTGAATTATAGCTCTCAGTAATGAATTGAACAGCACTTAATTGAAGAAAAGAGGTGATGCCTTTATGGCTAATACCTAATTCTAAACTCTGTTATCCAAAGATTTCTTATGAAGGTTGCAGTTCATCTGTAGGTCAAAGCACTGACTGAAGCACTGAGGCCTCACCAGGCCCTGACTGAGGCCTGAACAACAGGCCCTGAGGCAAAGCTGAGCTCCAGATGAACCTTCCAACCAAAGGTTATATCTGTATCTGCTCATTAATGAATCATTATTAGCAATATGATCTTTGTATGTGTTCATGGGTGAAATGTGGATTTACTTTTCTGTATTTGGAAATCAGAAAAGGCCCCACCTGCTTTTGTTTGGAGCTGAATGGTCAAAGTCACCTCCCTTGGTTCCTCCTTGAGCCCTGGCCAGGCTTTGGGAGGAGCCCAAGAGGAGGATGAAAGCAGATGTTGCCACACTAGCAGTGCTGTCAGTTTGTTCATTCAGCACTGTCAGAGCTGGGCCCTCTCCCAGCGGGGCTGGAGCCTCACCTGTGGCTGGAGGCACCTGCAGGAATTCCCAGTGCCCAGGAGTGGCTCTGCAGCCCTTGGCTGTGACAGCTTCCCCCACTGCTGTGTGGGTCTGTGGCATGGTAAAGGCTGAGGGTAAATGCTGCTGGATCTTTCTTAATCACTGCAGGCAATCTTTGGTGGGGATGGTTGGGTACATTGCTGAGCTTCTGCTTTTGTAATTATTTTCTGTTGATGTATTTTGCTGAGCTTATGCTTTTGTAATTTTTGGGGACATACATTATATAAATTACACAGTTCCTTCAGTTGGTGTCTGTGTCTTTGGTGCTGACCCTGCCCTATGGCAAAACTGACCCTGTGGGGCTCCATGGAACCAAGGGGCCCTTGTGACACTGCAGGGCCTTGTGTAACCGCAGGACTATGGTGACCCTTTGGGGCTCCATGGAACCAAGGGGCCATTGTGACTCTGTGGGGCCTCATGGAACCATGGAGACCCTTCTGACACTGTGGGGAGCCATGGGGACAAGGCTCCATTGTTTTCCTCTCCCTGGCATTGCCCAGTTCAGCCTTTCCCTGCCCCAGCCCAGCAGAGCAGCAGAGTCAGGTCTGGCCCTGCAGCAGGAACTGGAGGCCCTGGAGCTCAGGGACAGCCACTCTGTGTCTGGAATGCTCAGCTGATGCTCAGCTCGGGCAGCTCCTGCAGCCCCAGGGCCAGCCCCGCTGCCCAGCCCAGCACAGAGTTGGCCCCGGGGCTCCTCAGGCAGCTCCTGCTGGCCCAGGGACAGGACAGCCTCTTGCCAGGGCTCCTCTGCACACCCACGGGCTCCTGCCCTGCTCCTGGCCCATGCCAGCTGCCCCCAGAGCTTTTCCCAGAGGAACACGTGTGTGCTGGCTGAGCAGCCATTGCTGCAGCCCTGCCCTGCTGCCCAGAGCCCGAGCTGGGGCTGCTGCTCTGCAGAGCACGGGGGCTGTGCTGCCCGGGGCCCTGGGCTGCCTCTGCTGGGCTCTGCTGCTCAGCCTGGGGCGCAGAGGCAGCTGATGGTGCTCCTGCACTGATCCCCTCCCACACAGGCTCTGCGGGGACATGGAGGGGGCCCAGAGGTGCCTGCCTTGTTCCAGGGCTGCCAGAGGGGCCTGGGGCTGCCCTGGATCCTCCTGGGGGAGTTCCCTGAGGGTCAGAGGAGTCAGTGCCCAGACTCCTTTCCCTGTGCCTGCTGTGGCCCTGGGCTGCAGAGCTCTTCTGGCTCACAGCACACATTCAGTCCCTGATCTCAGGATGACCCCACCCTGGCCAGGTGTGCCCAGTGAGCTCCACTCCCTGCTGCTCCCTGGCACACTCTGTCCCTGCAGGTCCCCTGTGCTCTCCTGCAGCTCCCAAAGCCCTCCAGACAAACATTCCCCTGCCATCAGCCCTGGCACAAGCTGCAGAGCCCCAGGAAGGTTCAGCACAGACCATTCAGCATCTGATGGGCACTGGCCACCAACAAGCAAAACCTGACCCAGACCTCAGTCCCCTGAAGGCCCCAGTGAGACCCTGATCTCATCCCACTGAGCTCTGGGAGAGCAAGGAACACAAAGAGCCCCTTGAGAGTCCTGAGAGTGACTCTGGAGGGGAGCAAAGCCTTCCTGCCCTGCCCTCAGGAGATGCCCTTTGCTGGTGGAGCTGCTGTGCTGGAGCCCAGCTGTGTCCCAGCAGTGCCCATGGCCTGGCCCTGCCTGAGCTCACAGCAGGGACACGCAGCAGGACAGGGACTGAGCTGCCAGAGCAGTCTGCCTTGCACCCACAGCAGGGCTGGGAAGGGGAGTGTGGAGCTGGGAGGAGCAGATGTGGGAAGAGGCAGGGCCATTGACCCTGGCTGTGCTGCTGTGCTGGGAGTCCCTTCCCTCCACCTCTGCTCACAGGCACTGCCCCTGCAGAGACAGAGAAGGGCTGAGGAAATGCCTTGGATACACAAGTCAGAGCAGCTACTTACTTGTTTTTATTCAAATTCACAGGGAACGAGCCTCCTGAAAGTCTTTGTGTTTCAAAGGAAAAGTAAGTGTCCATGTAGAAATGCTCAGTGTAGTAATATACCATTTTATAAAAAAACATTATAACATTAGTAAGATAATAAGAAAAGGTCCCAATGAAAAAATGCACAACTAGGAAAAAAAAGGCTGAGATTGTAAAGAGTTACATTCTGACGGTTATGGAGCAGAAAACAGAGAGTTTATTGTTTCTGAAAAGATAAACTCATCATTTTTCTCAGGGCATCCTTGAGCTCCTGGTTCCTCAGGCTGTAGATGAGGGGGTTCAGGGCTGGAGGCACCACCGAGTACAGAACTGACAGGGCCAGATCCAGGGATGGGGAGGACATGGAGGGAGGCTTCAGGTGAGAAAATGTACCAGTGCTGAGGAACAAGGAGACCACAGCCAGGTGAGGGAGGCAGGTGGAAAAGGCTTTGTGCCGTCCCTGCTCAGAGGGGATCCTCAGCAGAGCCCTGAAGATCTGCACATAGGAGAAAACAATGAACACAAAACATCCAAATGCTAAAGAGGTAGTGAAAACAGAAACCCCAAGTTCCGCAAGGCAGGATTTGGAGCAGGAGAGCTTGAGGATCTGTGGGATTTCACAGAAGAACTGGCCCAGGGCATTGCCATGGCACAGGGGCAGGGAAAATGTATTGGCTGTGTGCATGACAGCAGTGAGAAAGGCACTGGCCCAGGCAGCTGCTGCCATGTGGGCACAAGCTCTGCTGCCCAGGAGGGTCCCGTAGTGCAGGGGTTTGCAGATGGACATGTAGCGGTCGTAGCACATGATGGTCAGGTGGGAAAGCTCTGCTGAGATGAAAAAGGCAAAAAAAAAGAGCTGTGCAGCACATCCAGTGTAGGAGATGTCCCTGGTGTCCCAGAGGGAATTGTGCATGGCTTTGGGGACAGTGGTGCAGATGGAGCCCAGGTCACTGAGGGCCAGGTTGAGCAGGAAGAAGAACATGGGCGTGTGCAGGTGGTGGCCGCAGGCTACGGCGCTGATGATGAGGCCGTTGCCCAGGAGGGCAGCCAGGGAGATGCCCAGCAAGAGGCAGAAGTGCAGGAGCTGCAGCTGCCGCGTGTCTGCCAATGCCAGCAGGAGGAAGTGCCTGATGGAGCTGCTGTTGGACATTTGCTGTGCCTTGGCATGGGGATCTGTAAGAAAAGTAATCATGGAATAGTTGGGTTTGGAGAGGACGTGAAATACCCCAGCACAGCCTGGGGGCACTTTCCCCCCACTGCCTGCCCAGGGCTCTGCTGCCTGGAGCTGTCCCTGCCAGCAGCTGCTTCCCTGTGCACAGGGCTGGGCCCTGCCAGTGCTGCCAGAGCCCAGCCCAGCCCTGGGGGCTCAGCTCTGCCCTGCAGAGCCCTCCCAGCTCAGGCACTGCCCAGGGGCGGCTCTGGCTCTGCAGGCTCTGATGGCAACATCAGATAAACCCTGAGGAGGCTGGAAAAGCAACACTGATGCTGCCTGTAAGGGGATCTGTGCTGATTTCTGTCACTGCCTATTTCATTACGAACCCAGAGCAGTAGAATAAAAAGGCAGGATTTTCCCTTTTATGCAGCCCCTGCCTTGCTTTGCTCCCTGTATAATCCACTTGGAAATGTTCTGCAGTTAAATGCCATGCTGGGAGCAGTCCTGAACAATGCAGCATCCTCCCCACACAAGGAGAACACTTCCAAGCCTCACCAGCTCTCTCCTGCCCAGCCAGATCTTGTCCCCCAGTGCTGGGAGCAGCTGCCAGGGCTGGCTGAGAGCTGTCCCTGGCAAGCAGCAGAGTCCCTGCCCCAGCACAGCGCCCTGGGCTGCAGGACCCTGCTCTGCAGGACAGCCCTGGGCACCCCTGGCTGCTCTGCACAAGAGACAATCAGAGAATGTACTCACAGGCTCTGCATCATTGGGATGTTCCAGCTTTAGGAGATGGCTCCAGGAGCTGCAGCTGCATTGTCCTGCAGCCAGAGGTTCCTGTGCCAAGGGCTGGCAGGGATTCTGCCCCAGGCACTTCTTAGCACCTTCCCAGCCCTGACTGATTGAAGCTCTCTGTGCCTCTGTGCTGTGCCCGGGCTGGCTGCAGGCAGTGCCCCAGCCCTGCTGGGCTGGCAGAAGAGCTGCTCATCAAGAGAAATGTGCTTTTGAAGCTCTTCTTGCTTTCCAGGAGCTGCCTCTGTGCCAGGAGCCCAGCCCAGCTCAGCAGCACAGACACAGCACCAGGACTTGAATGAGCCTCTGGGGCTTTGTGCTCAGGCCCTGAACATCAGTCCCTGAGAGGGAGCTGAAGAAACCTCTCCAGAACTCCAAGTCAGAATCCAACTCCAAAGTTTCTTGGACTTTTAATGGGTCCCACTGAGGGACACCACTGAGAAAGTGTCCCCAGGCCCCAGGCAGAGCAGTGAACTGGAGGCAGTGATGACAGGTGGGGACAAAGAGAAGCCAAGTCTTGGTGCCCTGGGGCACAGCAGGGTCTGTGCCAGCAAGGGCTGGGAGGAGACACCTTGTCCTGAGGCCCTGGGGCCTCCTGGCACAGCCCCAGCCAGGTTGGGCACTGTCAGCCCCTTGTCCTGCCCTCAGCATCCCCCCCTAGCCCACATGCCAGTGGCCTCAAGGATCTGCTGGAAGGAGTCCCTGGGGAGCCTTGCTCAGCAATGGCCCTGGGGGCTCCTGAATGCTCCCTGCAGGGACTGCAGGTTTTTCAAAGGACTTTGGGTTTGGCTTTTGCCTTGGAGTCTCTGAGAGGTTTGTGCAATCATGGCCTCCAATTATCTGCTGTAATTAGTCCCTGGAGAGGCTTTGTCAGTAAAAACACTCAGTGGGGCTCATTAATGCTTCAGGGTCTTGACTTTTTTAAGCTATTTAGTTTTTCCTTTTTGATACAGACTCTGTGAAAGATTGTGCAGTCACCGCCTCCAATTATCAACTTTAACGAGTCCCTTGAGAGCTCCGTATTGACACTCAGTGTAGCTCATTAATACCTTGAGATACTCAAAGTTTTTAAGGTTCTTTGGATTTTCCTTTCTATACTGAGTCTCTGAGATGTTTTTGTGCCATCCTGGCCTGAAATTCTTTTTTCCATAGAGTCCACGATGCGCCTGTGTTGAGGATGGACCTGAGTAGGACCCATTTATGCTTTGAGACCCTGTGGGGTTTTCTTCTGTCTTTGACTTCTGGAAAGGTTTGTACAATCTCCTCTCAGGCCCTGAGGTTCCATGGCTCAGCTCCAAATGCACCACGGGGCTCATGAACATCAAGCAAGTCCTGACAAACCATGGCTCTGCCTTGATTTCCCTCTACTGTCGTGCAGTTCACCAGGAAGTTCTTTTTCTATTGTTACGGAGAAATATTTCAAAGAGCTTCTAATAAATCCACATTCCTGTTTTAAGGGTGTATGGTTCTCTTTAGAGAAGAAATGATAGCAGCATTCTGTGACTGATATTGACCCAGGGACCTTCTTAAGGAGGTCCGGCCTGCTCTGAGAAGCTGTGTCTTGAGGTCAGACCCAGTGTGGAGAGCCTTGCTCCACTTTTCCAAACCCCATCCTGTCTCTCCTCACTCACCTGGGGTCAGCTTTGCTTGGAGAACTGGCTGCACTCAGGCAAAGAGGGGTTTTTCTTCTTTTATTTTAGCAGTCTAAAACTCCTAAGCTCCCTGTTGAATACAGACACCTTCTTCAAGTGTGTGCCAAGCCCAAGCTGCCACCAAGATCACTCCAGGCCTGCCCTGGGCCAGCTGTGAGGGTGTGTGGAGGCCCAGGGTCCTACCATCAGAGTGTCAATCCCCCAGACATGGAGGACTGGTTCCAGATAAGAGGAATAGGCTTTCAGATTAGAGTGAGATGCTTTCTTCTCCCATAGATCTTTGCAGGCACATGCTGATTTTTGCAAAGTTACATTACTCCATTGACCTATTAGCCCAATTAGCTTACTTCAAGCCGTATTGCCCACGTTTCATTAGTCCCTAGAAAGTTCTCTCTCTGTCCGTCCATTGGCCCTAGTTTACTGCATTCCTCCACCCCTGTTTCCCTATTGGCTGACCTGACCCTAACTACTCTTTTGCACCCTTTTCCCCTGTATCCGTTGGACCCGGACCCTCAGCTCCACCCTCACTACCCCCTATAAGACCCTGTTCCCTCAGCCTACACCCTGTCTTCATCCCTGGACCCTGTTCAGCTGTGTATCCTGTTCCTGTACCAATAAACCCAGTTTCCAGGAGATCATATGAAGACCGATCCTGCCTGTTCTGTCGGCTTTCTAAGGTAGCAGTGAGCTTTGGGCTCATGAGTGCTGGATGCTCCAAGGGCCTCAGTAGAGCCATGATGCTACACATGGCGCCCGAACAGGGACCAGATTCATTGAGGTCCCTGTGAGCGTCTCCAGCAGTGATCCTGCCAGCCAGATGTCACTGGAAGCTGTACGCCTTTGGGTCAGCCACAACACTGAAGTGAGACTTGAGTTTTATCAAATCTCACTGAAGTGGAAGTTGACAATCCCTTCAACATCCATGGGACCAACTTCACTGAGAGCCCCACAAGCCCCACTTTGGCTGAAGGTTGTGCCTGTGAGACTGAGAGTGAGTGACTGAGTGGCAGAGAGCTGCCAGGGGATCGGGCTTTTGATTTTCTGTTCCTGTGGGTGGGAATTCCTTCTTCCACTGGGGGCAGCTATGAGAAATACTCAGTCCCAAGCTGAAAATTATGTTTTTGCTGGTAAGTTTTGGAGAGTTTTGAATCTAGAGGGAAGTTCATTTTCTGAGGGGAGTTTAAAATGTTTTGTTCACTGGTTGCTTAAGGAGTTTCCTGATATCTCTGTTAATTCTATCTATCAGTCATCATTTTGGGATGCTGTTGGGGAAAAGCTTTATATTTTTCAAACACAAAAATTTGGGAAGTTTTATCTGTTGTTTCCTTCAATTTATGGGATCATTTCATGAGTTCATGGTTCAAACCCTTTGTCCTGGTTTATTCAATCCTACCCCCACATTCCGAAACACACGTTCCCTAAGAACAGGGTGGGAGATGGAGACCACCCTTTGGCACAGACAAGCCATCTGATGCCTGCCGTCTCCCCTTCTTTTCTGTCCTCTCCTCAGGGTGGTAGTGGCCATGTCACCCTGAGATCTTCCCTTGCCCACATTCCTGCATCCCCTGCGCCTAATCCCCCTTCCTATAAATCACAAGATGGCAATGCTCCTGTGAGAGAGAGCGCCGTTTTAGATTCCCTCCCACCTTCATCCCACCTTTACTCTGGGTGCCTCCCCTGTGACAGGTCCCACCTTGACGTTGAGTTACGCCCCCGGAACTAGACGTGGGGCCAACTGAAAGGAGGCCATTTTTGGTACCAAAGGCCTTCAACACCGGGTGTTGCCAGTTGGCCAAAAGCCCTGTGCCCCTCCCAGCAGACCTGCTTCCTCTGCAGAGGAAGAGAGCGATAGCTTATCCAAGAGTGAGGATGAGCCCAAAGATTCTTGGCAGAGGATGCAGAGAAAAGCCACAAAGGAGGGGGACTGGGAGGTGGAATCCAAGATTCAGGTGGCACCTGTGCAGTATAAGCAGGAGCCAAAACCTAAATGGGAATCTATTCCCCACAGGGAAATGAAGGACTTAGTAAAGGCTGCAAAGGATTAGGGGAGGGGTTCTCCCTATTTTAACAATTTCCTGAACACAACATTTACTGCCCACAGGATGGTACCATAAAATTTGAAACAGTGTATGAAAATTATATTGTCACCTGACGAATTTATTTTATGGAAAGGAGTTTGGATAAATAAACTTAATGAGTTACCAAAAGGTTATGTTAAGGAAGAAGGGCGACAACACCTCACAATGGACTGCATTACCAGGGAAGGAGACTATACCAGACTGCAGTATCAGGCTGAAGTCCTTCCCCGGTCAATACTGGAAGATCTCAAAGCTGCTGCATGGTCCACCCTCCTCCAAAGACCTGATGCTTCTACATCCCACACTGACTTCACTGACATTCGCCAGGGCCTAGACAAGAGCTATATCAAGTTTGTAAAGCACCTTGTGAAAGCACTGAAAAAGCAGGTAGACCTTCAAAAGGTCCGGGATTAATTTATTAGCAAATTATCTTTCTGTAATGCCAGTATTGACTGCAGAAAGGTTCTCCCTTAACCCTGAGTTGACCATCGCTCAGATTGTTGATGCTTGCACCCACCAAGCGGTCTCAGACTGTGACTCCAGCGTAGCCAAGGCCACCAGCCAGGGTGCAATGGAAGCGCTGGTTGCAGCAAACGTGCTTCTCCACAATACAGAATGTAATAAAGGCAGTGGAAGCTGTTATAACTGTGGGAAATCTGGACATGTAGCAAAAGACTGTATATACAAGAATAATAACCGTTCTCATTTTTCACCAAGCCTTCAGTCCCACAGCCATTGCCCAAACTGTTCCTGAAGCCAACAGCACTACCAGCCCTCAGGAAACTCCCAGCAGAGCACAAAATGACACCAAACATGAAGTTATTCTGTCCCACCCTTCCATCAGTGATAGAAGTCCTAGGTTACAATATAAAGATGTATTCTATTCCCATCCTCAAGAGCTGTTGAAACCAGGAGGGGCATTGTTTTATTGCTTATCTCCTGTTAATAGGCCCATCTATGCCTTTCCCCATGACTCAGAGATAACTCCCTCCAGGAGCCGTTTCTGTTTAATGGACCTACCCCATGACTCATAGAATGATTTTAGCTCAGTGTGAGATGCTCTGCCCAGGGAGGAGGAGCTAAGCATCCCCACCTGGATATAATCTGGGATTTGGGACAAAACAAGCTGCCTTTCACTGGATTTCCCAGGGAACAGCTGCCTTTTCCACTGGACCTTCAGAGGAAGACCACACTCTTCTACAGGATCACAGCTCCAACAGAACCATATCTGCCAATCCAGGAGGACTGCAGCCACCATTTCAACTGGACTGGCACCAACACCCTGACCAAGAGGATGTCAGGTTGTATTCTGACTTTGTCAGTGGTGTTTCTTTTGTATTATTGCATGCATTTTGGTAGGGTTGTTTTTCTTTTCCTAATAAATTGTATTTCTGACTTGGAGTCTTTCACTGGTTTTGCTTTCAAACCAGAACAAATGGAAAAGCCTGGGCAGGTTTCCTAAACAACAAACCCCACTCAGGAACCACCTGCTCAGTCCAGGCTGCCTGGAATGGTGTCACCTTTCTACAATGGACAGTGTGAGCAGCAATGATCTCTGGAGGCAGAATTCTCTGAGTCTTGCAGCTGAATTCTCTGTCCCTGTCCTTTCCCTGGATCTCTGTTGCAGATGGAAGCTGCTGGTGCCATCCTCACCTTTAACCTCTCTTTGGAATGCAAACAGATGTTTCCAGGTGCGTTCAGCAGGATTTGCTCAATGTTTCTACAAAACTTTTGTGTTCCTCATGGAATGAAGGGGCCATTTTGGCACTGAAGGGGCGATGGGGAAGCAAGGAGTCAATTGTGACCCTGGGATCCCACAGAACCAAGGGGCCATGGTGACACAGCAGGGCCACGTGGATCCAGTGGTCCATTGTGACACTGTGGATCCAAGGAGACCATGGAGACACCCCCAGAACCTCATGGAACCAAGGAGTCCATGGTGACCCAGCGGGGCTGCATGGTGCCAATGGTCCATGGTGACACTGCCCATCCAAGGAGTCCATTTGGACACTGTGGAAGCTCATGGAGCGAGGGAGGCCATTGTGACACTGAAGAACTTCATGGCACCAAATATCCATGGTGACACAGCAGGGCATCATGGGAACCAAGGAACCGCTGTTGGCAGTAGGGAAACTCATGGAACCAGGGCCCGTTGTGGCACTGCAGAACCAACAGAGCTGCTGGACCTTGTCCCCTGGCCCTGCTCAGCTCCTTGGGAGGCACGGCAGGAGCAGCACCCTGGGAGCCTCGGGAATGCCCCTCTGGGATCCATGGCACACACTGCCAGGGGCTGGAATTGCAGTTCCCAGCCAGGAAAAGATGTTCCTGCCCTGGAAGGCAAGGCCCTTAAGAAGGAGCCAAAAGCCAAGTGGAGCAAGATCCTACAGTGACATTTCACTGCCAGCCTTCATACCTTCACCCATGGTTGTTGTAGCTCGTGGATTGGGAATGAAATCAGGGCAGGGTCTTTGGTGGAACCTGCTCTGGGTCAATGGAGACACTGAGAGAGAAACAGAGCAGGCAGAGAAAGGCAGGAGAGAAAGGAGGGCACAAACACAATCAGCTGAGAAGGTGGCACTCTGAAAAACAAAGCGGAACTGATGGAAAATGATTGGGACAGAAATCAATAGTTCTGAAAGTTTTAATTAATGTCAAAACACATCCCACCCACCCAGCCCCATTCAATCCCCAAGCTACACCCTCAAATTTTGATCCCACTTCTCCCAATCTTCTTCCAACCCCATCTCACCCTAGACGCTGTAGAATTGAGTAAATTTAACATGGAACTGAGTTTTTTTGAGGTAGGAACAAGCCAATTTGAGGTGGGATTGAGCCCTTGTGAGGTATGACTGAATTGTTTACAGTGGGATTGAGTAATTTTGAGGTGACAGATCAAACTATCTTGACTTTTGGAGTGGAAAGATATGGAAAAAAAATCCTGAAATCCCTCAAGAACGCCTAAATCCCCTAGAGTATGTTCCCAAATCCTAAATTCCCCCACTAATACCTGTTACATGGTGGGACTTTGGATATCTTTGATCAATTACTTTTAGTCCTATTTCAAGTGTTTTTAAGCAATAAAGACAAATCAGAAGAAAATTGGGACCAAACCAAAAGGATAACCAGCCAGGTGTCCTCCCAACATGGATCACAGGGAATGTGGGTCACCAGGGCTCTGACCAACATGGATCCTCCTGTGGGGCATGGAGTTGGAGCAGTGCAGGAAGCTCTTTCCGCAGCTGGGGCATTTGCAGGGCTTCCCTTACCGGTGCCTCCGTTGGTGTCTGGTCAAATGAGAGCTGCTGGTGAAGCTCTTCCCACACTGGGGACACTCGTAGGGCCTCTCCCCAGTGTGGATGTGCCGGTGGGTGATGAGGGTGGAGTTCTGCTTGAAGCCCTTCCCACAGTCAGGGCAGCGGAAGGGCCTCTCCTCTGTGTGAATCCGCTGGTGCTGGAGGAGATGGGAGCTGGACGGAAACCTCTTCTGACACTCAGGACACTCAAAGGGCCTCTCCCCAGTGTGGATGTGTTGGTGTCTGACGAATTCTGAGCTGCACCTGAAGCCCTTCCCACACTCCCCACACTCATAGGCCCATTCCCGGTGTGGATCATCTGGTGGCTGATCAGGGTGCTGCTCTGTCTGAAGCTCTTCCCACACTCCAAGCACTTGTAGGGCTTCTCCCCATCATGAAGCTGCCCATGGACCACCAGCTCCGAGCTCTGGATGAAGCTCTGTCCACCTTCCTGGCTCAGGGTGGGTCTTTCTTCCTCAGAGCATCCTGGGCTGGGTTTGCAGCCCCTCCTTCTGTGGGATCTCCGGGAATTTTCCTCCCCGTTGGATTCCTGTGCTGCGGAGTCGCTCAAAGAGGCCTCTTCCACAAGGTTCTGCTGAGGGGATTTCTTCTCCCTGGTCTCCATCATCAGCTCCTTGTCTGGGGGAGAAAGGACAAGGAGAGGATGGGATTTGCCTCCGTGCCAGAGGGAAGGGGAAGGAGATCCCCCCAGTGCATCCCCGGCAGGACGGGGTTGGCAGCGGGGTTGCCCTGCAGCCAGGGGCCGTGCTGGGCTGGGAGATGGAGCAGGAGAGAGGCGGAATGGGGCACTGACTTCATCCTCACCTGCCTGGGTGTCCTGGGGCATCTTCCTCTTCCATGCAACCTTCTCCTCCATCTGGGATAGGTTTGAAGATGGGAAATCCTGTTCCGGGATCAAAACAAGGGGTGAGTACATTCCCGTTTGTTCTGTTTGAAGGCAAACAAGGGGGAGAGTCTAAGACACAATTACAATTTAACAAGAAAATTTAGATCAAGGCAATGATACAGAAACACTGCTGTAAACTGACAGAGTCAGGATATAACCTGACACCCTGTTGGTCAGGGTGGTGGCAGCAGTCCCATTAAATGGTGGCTGCAGCCCTGTTGGAGTGATGAACGTGATTCTGTCGAAGCTGTGATCCTGTAGAAGGGTCTGGTCTTTCTCTGAAGGTCCAGGGGTGGTTCTGGAACTCTTGTCCTCTGGGAATCCAGTAGGCAAGCTGCTCCCGGTTGTAGGAAGGTTCAGCTCATATCCAGGTAGGAATGCTTGGATCCTCCCCCTGGGCAGAGCATCCCACAATGGGATGATGGAATTTGATCAGTCCTGCAGTGACACTCAATGGCCCATTCACAGAAGATATCTCCCCTGGAGGGCGTTATCAGGGCTGAGTCATGCAAGAGATAAAGAACACTGCCCCACCTGTTTATATCAGTGGATGAAGATGGGAATTGCAAACATGCATTTGGTTACATCTTGCATTGCAACCTGAAACAGTGGGGTAATCCCTGCTCCGGGGGTGAACACCACCCCCCTTACCCAAACTGGCTCAGGTGTAAAACCCCCACCCTGGGAAGGCCACACACACAGGGGACAATGTCACACTTGCCCTGCCCCAGGGGAAGTCTCTGTCCCTTTCACTGCCTTGCTCTCTCCCCTTTTCTCTTTCACAGGCTGGGGGGGTTTGCCCAATGTGGGAGTCATTTTTCTCTTCATCCCTGTCACCTTTGTGACAGATACACAGAGCTTTACCTTCCTTTTCATATTCTTTATTGGGCCGAATTACCACTTTTCTTTAATCAGAATGTTCCTGCAGATGAGTTGGAGCTGTGCAGGACCAATGGAACTTGGAATTGTCGCATCACTGCTTGGATTGTCAGTTTATTGATGTTTGAGATTTGTTTGTAGTTTAATCGCAGGTGACTTGTGGGAAGAGCAACTTTAAGGCATTTTATGTGGGGTTAAACCTTATAGGTCTCAGACCTTCTCACACCTGGGGAGGGTGGGGGGGGTCCCTGTCCCTCTCAGCCCAGGGGATGCTCGGGGGTCTCTGTCCCCTCGCCCTGGGGGATGCTCGGGGGGTCTCCATCCCTCTGGCCTCAGGCAATGCCTGTGCAGGGCTGGGCACCAGGGGCTCTGTGTCCCTCTCACCGCTGAGGCTGCTCGGCCCTGGGGGGGCTCTCCCACCTTCTCACACCTGGGGAGGCTGGGGGGGGGTCTCTGTCCCTCTCAGCCCTGCTGTGACCCCACCCAAACATCATCGGGCTCAGAGGGACAGAGACACCCCCAAAGCCCCAGAAGGGCTGAGCCTGGGATTTGGTTTGGGGCTGAGCATTTAGGAAGGGGCTGGAATTGGGGCTGGGGTTGGAGTTGGGGCTGAGATTTGGATTAGAGCTGGGATTGGGGTTAAGGCTAGACATGGGATTGGCTTTAGGGCTGGGGTTGGGATTGGGTCTGGGGCTAGATGAGTCTGGGACTGGGATGGGATTAAATACAGAACTGTGAGTGTGTCTAAACATGGAGTGAGATTGAGACCAGCATCAGGGTCAGGTTTGGAACTGAGCTCACCCAGAGCGGGACAGGCAGAATGTCACTGCAGAATGGTTTGGGGAAAAATAAGGTGTGAATGCCTTTGGCTGGGGATTCCTCCCACCCAAGTTCATCTCCATAAGTCACCTGATATGCATAAAAACCTCCAAAAATCAAGAGTGAATTAAAAAAAATCCACCAGGAGTGTCCCATTTCCAGTCTCATCCCTCTCAGGTTCTGGTGGTCCCCCATTTCAGGGCTGCTGGGGATCCCATGGGTCCTGGGGATCCCCCCTCTCTAGGGCTGCTTAGGGATTCTGGGGGATTTTGGGGTCCCAGGGTCCCCCTCTCCAGCCTCGTCCCAATCCAGCCACTTGTGGTTCCCCCTTCTCTCCAACACCCATTCCTGGGTTAGGGCAGATTTGGGAGAAAACCTCAAAAAGGAGTTTGCTCTAGAATAGAGATTCAAGCAGCCCCTCTCCCGGCCAGTTTGGGAAAATATTTCCTTGGAGAAATATGGAAAAAAACTTTTTGTAACAGGCAAAGCATTCACTAGCACAAAAATTGAACAATATTAGGCAATAAAACTTCCTGCTGCTCCAAAATAGATGACAAATTCAGAATGTCCCTCCATGGGCTGTAGCTCAGCTCACTCAGTGTCTTATCAGTCTCTTATCAGTCTCTTACCAGTCCCTCCAGTGCTGGAAATGCCCTGGGCCAGACTCAGCCAGGTGGGCCACAAGTGCGGGGTGCTGGTGGTGTTGTGCTGTTCAGTTTAGAGCAGGTTTAAACAGCTGCAAAGAAAAAGAAAAATCACAGTCCAGGGAACTTCTCTGCCTCGGAGAGACTAAAAACTAACTAAAAGCAAAGGAGAGCTCTGTCCCACCCTCTGTCCATCCAGGAGACAGAATGTGGAGGAGTGAATGCAGTGTCTGAAAACAAACTGCAGCTTCTTCATCCTCCCCTTTTCTCTCAGAACCAGCCTTAAAGGTGCAGAACCCAACAGACCGATGGGGTACGAGCATCATGAAGTCACCCCAGGACACGCCCCTGTCAGGGTCAGGGGGTCCCGTCCCCGCCTCATCTCCGGGCTGCCGGGGGTCCCCCAGCTCCGGTATCGCCCCTTCCCCTCTCCCCGCCCCGGGGCTCCCCCGTTCCACAGCCCCGGCTCTCACGGGGATCCCCAAAACCAATGTCCTGCCCCGTCGGTACCTGGCCATCCCCACGTGGAGCCCCCGGGACCCTCCCGAGGGGCGATCGTGGCTCCTCTCCCCCCGAAAAAGCTCCTCTTGGGGAGCCCGGAGATATCCGGGGCTCGAGTCTGGGATCTCCTGGCTCCAAACACTCTCCAAAAAAATCCTCCTGGAGACACCTGGCTGGAGTTCTCTAGGAATTTAGCAACATGATCTGGACTTTTTGTGGGACTTCCAGCAATCTTGTGCTCTTCAACTTGGAGTGAATGAAAATTTTGAGTCTCGCTGGTAACATTTGCTCCCTTTCCTCAAGGGATTTTAACAAACTTTTCAAGGAAGGACAAGAGAATATTTTCTTTACACAGGCCACCCACAACAGCTGTTTTCCTCATTATTTCTCCCATAAAGTCCCCAGGAGGAAGGAGGGACTGATTCCAAGAGTTCTTCCAGAAAGAACCACAACCTCCTCAGAGAAGGGAACCATGCTGTTGTCAAAGGCACTTGGGGTCAGACAACAGTCCCCTGAACTCACTGCACCAAAATAATGTCGCAATCTGGTTAAGAAAATTGTTAGAGAGATTCCTCTGCCCCAATTAAGGTGTTCTACGAGACCAAATGCAAATGGGATTTAATTGAACAGTAAATGTGAGGTAGAGAGAGAGATGGAAAGAAAGAGAAAAGGGGGGAGAGCAAGGGAGTGACAGGGACAGAGACCTCCCCTGGGGCAGGGCAAGTGTGACATTGTCCCCTGTGTGTGTGGCCTTCCCGGGGTGGGGGTTTTACACCTGAGCCAGTTTGGGTAAGGGGGGTGGTGTTCACCCCCTGAGCAGGGATTACCCCACTGTTTCAGGCTGCAATGCAAGATGTAACCAAATGCATGTTTGCAATCCCCATCTTCATCAACTGCTATAAACAGGTGGGGGCAGTGTTCTTTATCTCTTGCATGACTCAGCCCTGATAACGCCCTCCAGGGGAGATATCTTCTGGGAATGGGCCATTGAGTGTCACTGCAGGACTGATCAAATTTCATCATCCCATTGTGGGATGCTCCGCCCAAGGGGAGGATCCAAGCATTCCTACCTGGATATAAGCTGAGACTTTCAATACCAGGAGCAGCTTGCCTACTGGATTCCCAGAGGACAAGAGCTCCATAAGCACCACTGGATCTTCAGAGGAAGACCAGACCCTTCTACAGGATCACTGCTTCGACAGAATCACGTTCATCACTCCAACAGGACTGCAGCCACCATTGAATGGGACTGCTGGCACCACCCTGACCAACAGGGTGTCAGGTTATATCCTGACTCTGTCAGTTTAAGGCAGTGTTTCTGTATCATTGCCTTGATCTTCATTTTATTATTAAACTGTAATTCTGGCTTAGACTCTCCCCCTGGTTTGCCTTCAAACCAGTACAAAACTCAATGTACTCATCCCTTGTTTTCCTCTCAAAACAGGATTTCCCATCCCCAAACCTTCACCAGATGAAAGAGGAGGCTGCGAGGAAGAGGAAGATGCCCCAGGACACCCAGGCAGGTGAGGAGGAAGTCAGTGCCCCTTTCCCCCTCTCTCCTGCTCCATCTCCCAGCCCAGCACAGTCCCCGGCTGCAGGACAACCCTGCTGCCAACCCCGTCCTGCTGGGGATGCACTGGGGGGATCTCCTTCCCCTTCCCTCTGGCACAGAGGCAAATCCCATCCTCTCCTTGTCCTTCCTCCCGCAGACAAGGAGCTGAGGATGGAGACCAGGAAGGACAATTCCCCATGGCAGAACCTCGCGGAAGAGGCTGTTTTTAGCGGCTCCGTGGCACAGGAATCCAGTGGGGAGGAAAAGCCCCAGAGATCCTACAGGAGGAGGGGCTGCAAACCCAGCCCACGGTGCTCTGAGGAGGAAAGACCCACCCTGAGCCAGGAAGGTGGACAGAGCTTCAGCCAGAGCTCAGAGCTGGTGGTCCATGAGCAACTTCACGATGGGGAGAAGCCCCACAAGTGCTCAGAGTGTGAGAAGAGCTTCAGGCACAGCAGCACCCTGATCCGCCACCAGATGATCCACACCCGGGAATGGGCCTATGAGTGTGGGGAGTGTGGGAAGGGCTTCAGCTGCAGATCCGTCCTCATCAGGCACCAATGCATCCACAATGGGGAGAGGCCCTACGAGTGTCCCCAGTGTCAGAAGAGGTTTCAGACCAGCACCCGTCTCCCTTGCCACCAGCGAAATCAAACAGAGGTGAGGCCCTTCCAATGCCCTTAGTGTGGGAAAAGCTTCAAGAAAAAATCCACCCTCATCACCCACCGGCACTACCACACTGGGGAGAGGCCCTACGAGTGCCCCACCTGTGGAAATAGGTTCCAGACCAGCTCAAATCTCCACCTGCATGAGTGGCATCACAACCAGGAGAGGCCCTTCTGCTGCCCCAACTGCGGGAAGGGCTTCAAGAAAAAATCCACCCTTATCATCCACCAGCACATCCACAGTGGGGAGAGGCCCTACAAGTGCCCCACATCATGAGAAGAGTTTCTCCATGAGCTCTCACTTGACCAGATACCAATGGAGTCACCAGTAAGGGAAGTTCTGCAAGTGCCCCAACTGCAGCAACTGCAGGAAGAGCTTCATGCCCACCTCCAGCTTCCTTCCCCATTGGAAGTCCCACATTGGGAAGAGCCCTGGTGATTGATGTTCCCTGTGATCCATGTTGGGAAGACTCCTGTCCCTTTTCCTGCTCCTGCCAATGACCTGATATGAGATGGAAGAACATGAGGGTCTGGCCATGGCCGTGTCATTACATTCACTCCCACCTCAGGTCATTGGCAGGGGCAGGAAAGGGACTCTCTCTCTCTCTCTCTCTCTTTCTCTCTCCCTGAAGAGAAGGATGTCCTTTCCAGGCAGGGGAAATTGTGACCAGGAAGACCCAGTGAGTTGTGTTGTAATTTTCCCTCTAAACAGTTTTATTTGTCCCTTCTGTTATGAATATTGTTTCTGTTCTGTTTGTTCCTTATCTCGTTGCTGTACCCAATAAATTGTTCTTATCCCATCTTGGGATCTTTGTCTTTTGTGCTTTCCATGGGAGGCAGGAGGGCAGTGAGGGCAGCTGCTTGCAGGCCATGGCCAGAAGCCTCCCTTGGCAGCCCGGCCTGGTGGCCACCACTGCAGAGCTGCTGCCTCAGGGCTCATTCCTGGCTGGGCTCTGAAAAGCCACTTCTGCTCCAGGAGCCTGGCTGGGAAGCCATTGGCCCCAGCACCTCGGGGACAAGATATTAATGACAAAACTCTTCATGGCAGCAGAGCCAAGGCAGGGGCAGAGGAAAGGGCAGAGCCAGGCCCAGGGGACAGGGCTGCCATGGTGATGGCTGTGAGGGCACTGCCCCTGCAGCAGCCTGGCTGCCCTCAGCAGACATTCTGGCCAGAAGCCTTGTGAGGGCACCCAGCACATCAGAGAACCCACACTACAGGAATTCTGTCCCTGGGGATGAGAGGGTTTCTCTGGGTCAGGCTGCACAAAGCTCCTGCTCTTGGACAATTCCTGGGATGGGGCATCCACCTCTCTGGAAAAACAGTTGCAGTTTCGTGCCACTCTCATATTGTAAAATATTTCCTCTTTCTAACAAATATAAATCCACCCTCATTCAATCTAAAGATATTGAGCCTTGTTATGTCACTGCAAGATTTGGTAGAAAATACCTTTGACCACTTTTTTCCATTTTCACAGACCTTGGAGAGGAAGTAATATCTCCAAGATGGATTTGGAGGCCTCATCACAGAACCAGCAGGGATGGGCTGATGGCTCTGGGGTTGTTCCAGATTGCAAGGCAAGATGTATTCTATTACCCTCTGTATGACCTTTGTCTTTTGTCAAGTGGGCAGTTTGCCTTATCTCTCTCTCTGACTGATCACAATCACTCCTCCCTTGGGAGGGGACATCTGCTGATAACAGGCTATTGAATGTCGCTGCATGGCTGATAATAACTACAGCATCCCAATGTGAGATGCTCTGCCCAGAGGGAGGAGCCAAGCATTGCTACCCAGATATAATCCAGAGGTTCTGAGAAACCAGCACGGCTTTCTCCACTGGATTCCCCAGAGAAACAGCAGCTGCCTCTTCTTCCACTGGATCTTCAGAGGAAGAATACATCCTTCTCTACAGATCCCCCTGCTCCAACAGAACCACACCTGACACTCCAGGAGGACTGCAGCCACATTTCCAATTGGACTGCTACCAGCACCCTGACCCACAGGGTGTCAGGTTGCCTTGTGACTCTGTCAGTGTTGTTCTGGTGTACTGCATTGTTTATTTGTTTAATTTTCTTCCCTATTAAAGAACTGTTATTCCTGCTCCCATATCTGTGCATGAGAGCCCCCTTAATTTCAAAATGATAACAATTTGGAGGGAAGGGGTTTACATTTTCCATTTCAGGGGTGGCTCCTGCCTTCATTAGCTGACACCTGTCTTTTCAAACATTAACAAGGGGAAGATTTCAAAGCCTCAGTTATAAAGCAAATAAAGTTTGGAGGAACAAATAAAATAGGAATTGGGGATGTTCTATTAGTTGCAGAAGCAGGGTGAAATTTTTTAGGACAAGATTTACAGGCTCATTTTGACAATGGAGAGCTTCCAGAGGAATGGAAAATGGTAGTTAAGCTTCTCCAATTAAGGGAAGAAGATGAGGAGAAAATTCTTGAGATGGTGTGGTCAAAACTGAAAAACTCAGGTAAATTAAATACAAAACTTATAGTAATAAAAATACTTAATGAGAACCATCCAGTTCAGGTATGACAATACCCACTCTCCCTGGAGGGGAGACAAGGGAGGACTACAGCTGCTGATCCAGGACCTACTTGAGGACAGGACCTTAGAACCATGTATGTGCCCCCATAATATACCCATGTTACCAGTAAAGAAGTCAGATGGGACTTACAGGCCTGTCCAAGATTTGAGAGAAGTGAACAAAAGAACAGTGAATTGATACCCAGTAGTGCCTAGCCCCTATACACTACTGAGTAACTTTCTCCCAGCACACCAGGGGTTTAGCGTGATAGACCTAAAAGATGCTTTTTGGGCATGTCCACTGGCAGAGGAAAGTGGGATATATTTACCTTTGAATGGGAAGACCCCGATTCTGGGAGGAAGCAACAACTTTGGTGGACTGGGTTACCCCAAGGGTTTTCTGATCCCCAAACCTGTTTGGTCAAACCCTAGGAGGAGAAGTAATACAACTCTTCTCTATTAAACCTGAGATAAAGCTCATCCGATGTGTAAATTATTTACTTCTCTCAGGATGGGAAGAAAAAGAAGTTTGGGAATCTACCATAGCATTCTTAAACTTTCTGGGAAACCAAGGACTTTGGGTATCAAAAGGGAAACTCCAATTTGTAGAGAGGGAAGTAAAATACCTAGGACATGAGATTTGTCAAGGGAGCTGGCAGCTGAACCCTGAGAGAATTACGGGGACAGTCTCACTCCCACTGCCAAAAAGTAAGAGGGAAGTCAGAAGCTTTTTCGGCCTGTTGGGATATTGTAGGCTATGGATTGAAGGATATATGCAGACCATCCAGTTCTTGTATGAAAGGTTAGTTGAAGAAGAGATTAGGTGGGAAAAAGATGATGAACAAAAGTTTGAAGCTTTAAAGCAAACCTTAGTCAGTGCACCAGCACTGAGTCTTCCTGCCTTGGACAAGCCTTTTTATCTGTTTGTGGATATAGAAAGAGGGATAGCACATGGAGTATTAGCCCAGGACTGAGGAAGATCCAGGAAACCAGTGGCCTATTTATCAAAATTACAAGACCCTGTAAGCTGGGGGTGGCCAACCTGCATTCAGGCTGTGGCAGGGACTGCCCTACCCATAGCAGAAAGCAAAAAATTACCTTTGGGGGAAAATTGAAGATATATATCCCAAACTCAGTAAGGAGTATCCTGAGCCAAGAGGCTGAGAAATGACTCACTGACTCCTGAGTGCTGAAGTATGAAGACGTCCTTATAGATAATGGTTTAGAGCTGATCGTGAGTAACCAACTCAACCCTGCCCAGTTTTTGTATGGAGAACCAGATTAGGCACTAATACATAATTGCCTAGAGGTTATAAACTATCAAACTAAAGGAAGACAGGACCTAAAAGATCGACCACTCCAAGGTGGAAAACAATTGTGCATTGATGGATCTTCACGGGTAATAAAGGGGCACAGGGTATCGGGGTACGCTGTAGTGCATGAAGGGTTGGTGGCCATAGAAAAGAGAAAGTTACCTTCCAACTGGCCAGCCCAATGTGTGAGTTGTATGCCCTAAAATGAGCTCTGGAAATATTGGTACAATATTTCCAGGGGAACAATAAAGGGGAACAATATATACAGTCTCAATATACGCTTTTGGAGTAGTGCATACCTTTGGAAAAAATTGAGAAGAGAGGGGGCTATTCAGTTAAAAGGGAAAGGGACTGATTCATGAAAAACTTGTTTTAGAAGAGTTAGAAACCTTACAATTACCAGAGGAAGTAGCAGAGAGGTATGTTAAACGACATCAAAAAGGGGTGACTCAGGGAGCGTCAGAGAACAATTTGGCTGATTTAGGAGCTAAAAATGCAACTGAATCAGAGACAGAAAAATTAATAATTGTATTGACAGCCATAGGAGAAAATCAAAAATCCCCATATTCAGTGGGACAGAAGAGGAAGAACTCCTTAAAATAGGTGCCAAGAAAGGTATCAAAGGGAAGTGGAGATTAGCAGATGGGAGGCAAATGTTGAATAAACCCCTGGCTAAGAAACTGCTAGAAGGCAGACATGGAACAATAGAACAACACATTGGGGTACACAAGTGCTAAGTGATCAATTTCTAAAGGATTGGGGATGCATAGGAATTTTCAAAATAGCTAAGCAAGTAACTGAGCAGTGTGTGATATGTCAACAAGTAAATAAGAAGGTCACAAGGAAGACACCCAGAGGAGGGTGAGAACTAGCCTTATGGCCCTTCCAAAACATCCAAGTAGACTTTACTGAGCTTCCCCAGGTACAACACTGGAAGGTTTTGCCAGTGATAGTAGATCATGTGACTCATTGGGTAGAGGTGGTACCCACTGTGAAAGCCAATGCCAGTGTTGTGAGTAAAACACTTCAAGAATCAATCATTCCCAATATGGGATGGTAAACAGGATTGATTCAGACCAGGGAACTCATTTCCCATTGAAGATATGAAAATCAAGACACTTCTGTTGTATTTTGATAAGGTTTTAATAAACCATCTAAATTTTTGAAAGTGAAAATCATTTCTCATGATTCTCATGAGGTTGGGGAATTTGGGGCACGGCTGTCCACACTGGGACAACTCCAAAGTACAACTTCACTAACCAGGCCAGACCTCCTTAGGAGCAGCCGTACATCAATATCAATCACAGAATGCTGCAATCAACTCTTCTCTAAAGAGAAGAGCTATAAAATACACTCTTTAAAAAAGGATTACATATTTCTTAAAAGCTCTTTGAAATATTTCTCCATAACTGTAAAAGGAAAACTTGCTGATGAACAGGGCAAGACCAGAGGGAAATCAAGCCAGAGCCATGGTTTGACAGGACTTGTTTGATCCTAATGAGCCCCGTGGTGCATTTGGAGCTGAGCCCTGGAACCTGAGGGTCTGAGAGGAGATTGCACAAACCTTTCCAGGAGTTCAAGTCAGAAGAAAACCCCAAAGTATCTCAAGGCATGAATGGGTCCCACTGAGGTCCATGCCCAACACAGGCTCCTCATGGAAACCCAGTAGAGAGTATTGGTGGCCAGGACGGCAGAAAAAACCTTTTAGATATTCAGTGTAGAAAGAAAAATCCAAAAAGTACCTTAAAATCCTTGAGTATCTCAAAGCAGTGATGAGTCCCACTGAGTGTCAGTACAAAGCTCTCCAGGGACTCGTTAAAGCAGATAATTGGGGCCATGATTGCACAAACCTCTCACAGAGTCTGGATCAAAAGGGAAACACCAAGTACCTTAAAAAGAACTGAAGTACCCTGAAGTATTCATGCGCCCCACTGAGTGTTGTTACTGACAAAGCCTCTCCAGGGACTAATTACAGCAGATAATTGGAGGCCATGATTGCACAAACCTCTCAGAGACTCCAAGGCAAAAGCCAAACCCAAAGTCCTGTGAAAAACCTGCAGTCCCTGCAGGGAGCATTCAGGAGCCCCCAGGGCCATTGCTGAGCAAGGCTCCCCAGGGACTCCTTCCAGCAGATCCTTGAGGCCACTGGGATGTGGGCTAGGGGGGGATGCTGAGGGCAGGACAAGGGGCTGACAGTGCCCAGCCTGGCTGGGGCTGTGCCAGGAGGCCCCAGGGCCTCAGGACAAGGTGTCTCCTCCCAGCCCTTGCTGGCACAGACCCTACTGTGCCCCAGGGCACAAAGACTTGGCTTCTCTTTGTCCCCACCTGTCATCACTGCCTGCAGTTCTCTGCTCTGCCTGGGGCCTGGGGACACTTTCTCAGTCGTGTCCCTCACTGGGACCCATTAAAAGTCCAAGAAACTTTGGAGTTGGATTCTGCCTTGGAGTTCTGGAGAGGTTTCTTCAGCTCCCTCTCAGGGACTGATGTTCAGGGCCTGAGCACAAAGCCCCAGAGGCTCATTCAAGTCCTGGTGCTGTGTCTGTGCTGCTGAGGTGGGCTGGGCTCCTGGCACAGAGGCAGCTCCTGGTAAGCAAGAAGAGCTTCAAAAGCACATTTCTCTTGATGAGCAGCTCTTCTGCCAGCCCAGCAGGGCTGGGGCACTGCCTGCAGCCAGCCCGGGCACAGCACAGAGGCACAGAGAGCTTCAATCAGTCAGGGCTGGGAAGGGGCTGAGAAGTGCCTGGGGCACAATCCCTGCCAGCCCTGGGCACAGGAACCTCTGGCTGCAGGACAATGCAGCTGCAGCTCCTGGAGCCATCTCCTAAAGCTGGAACATCCCAGTGCCTCCAGAGCCTGTGAGTACATTCTCTGATTGTCTCTTGTGCAGAGCAGCCAGGGGTGCCCAGGGCTGTCCTGCAGAGCAGGGTCCTGCAGCCCAGGGCGCTGTGCTGGGGCAGGGACTCTGCTGCCTGCCAGGGACAGCTCTCAGCCAGCCCTGGCAGCTGCTCCCAGCGCTGGGGGACAAGATCTGTCTGGGAGGAGACAGCTGGTCAGGCTTGGAAGTGTTCTCCTTGCGTGGTGAGGATGCTGCATGTTTCAGGACTGCTCCCAGCATGGCATTTAACTGCAGAACATTTCCAAGTAGATTATACAGGGAGCACAGCAAGGCAGGGGCTGCATAAATGGGAATATCCTGCTTTTTATTCTGCTGCTCTGGGTTGCCTGGATGGGAAATTACACGTAGATATTCATCTCTCAGTTCAGGTTGAGAATTAAAAAAAAAAATAAATCTCACAGATCTGAATAAACCCACCAGTGACAGAATAAACCCGGATCAGGGCCCCTTAGGGGCAGCATCATTGTTGCTTTTCCAGCCCCCTCAGGGTTGCTCTGAAGTTGCCATCAGAGCCTGCAGAGCCAGAGCTGTCCCTGGGCAGTGCCAGAGCTGGGAGGGCTCTGCAGGGCAGAGCTGAGCCCCCAGGGCTGGGCTGGGCTCTGGCAGCACTGGCAGGGCCCAGCCCTGGGCACAGGGAAGCAGCTGCTGGCAGGGACAGCTCCAGGCAGCAGAGCCCTGGGCAGGCAGTGGGGGGAAAGTGCCCCCAGGCTGTGCTGGGATATTTCAAGTCCTCTCCAAACCCAACTATTCCATGATTACTTTTCTTACAGATCCCCATGCCCAGGACCCATAGGAAATGTCCAACATCAGCTCCATCAGGCACTTCCTCCTGCTGGCATTGGCAGACACGCGGCAGCTGCAGCTCCTGCACTTCTGCCTCTTGCTGGGCATCTCCCTGGCTGCCCTCCTGGGCAACGGCCTCATCATCAGCGCCGTAGCCTGCGGCCACCACCTGCACACGCCCATGTTCTTCTTCCTGCTCAACCTGGCCCTCGCTGACCTGGGCTGCATCTGCACCACTGTCCCCAAAGCCATGCACAATTCCCTCTGGGACACCAGGAACATCTCCTACACAGGATGTGCTGCACAGCTCTTTTTCTTTCTGTTCTTCATTGGATCAGAGTTTTATCTCCTGACCATCATGTGCTACGACCGCTACGTGTCCATCTGCAAACCCCTGCACTACGGGACCCTCCTGGGCAGCAGAGCTTGTGCCCACATGGCAGCAGCTGCCTGGGCCAGTGCTTTTCTCACTGCTCTCGTGCTCACAGCCAATACATTTTCCCTGCCCCTGTGCCATGGCAATGCCCTGGGCCAGTTCTTCTGTGAAATCCCCCAGATCCTCAAGCTCTCCTGCTCCAAATCCTACCTCAGGGTATTAGGGCTCATTGCTGTTAGTTCCTGTTTATCATTGTGTTGTTTTGTGTTTGATGTTTTCTCCTATGTGCAGATCTTCAGGGCAGTGCTGAGGATCCCCTCTGAGCAGGGACGGCACAAAGCCTTTTCCACCTGCCTCCCTCACCTGGCTGTGGTCTCTCTGTTTGTCAGCACTGTTATCTTTGCTCACCTGAAGCCTCCCTCCATGTCCTCCCCATCCCTGGATCTGGCCGTGTCAGTTCTGTACTCAGTGGTGCCTCCAGCCCTCAACCCCCTCATCTACAGCCTGAGGAACCAGGAGCTCAAGGCTGAAGTGTGGAGACTGATGACTGGATGCTTTCAGGAACATTAAACTGCTGGCCAATTTCTGCGAAACACTTGTAATAAAAGTAATCTTTGATACTTCTTGCTGCTTTTTTTTTGTTTGTTTGTTTTCCTTTGTATTAGATTTTTCATAGTGTCCACAAAGAAATGTCATTGTTTGTGCCTTTTTCTCATTTTGTTTCTCTCCACCTTCCCTGTGACCTCAGGCTCTGTCAATGAGGGGCTGTGCTCTTGGTGCCTTTAAAGGAACTAAAGGGTCTCCAGCAAAGTTTTCTGCAGAGATGCCCTTGTGTTGCCTTCTCTGGAGCTGCAGCAGCAATGTGTGTGTGCAGAGCTGGGGCAGATCAGTGCTGGCCCAGCAGCTGTGCCCAGCAGCAGCAGCAGCACTTGGTGTTGCCAGTGCTGCTGCCGTGGCCCTGCCCCGCTGCCCCTGCTGGCCCTGGTGTTGCTGCAGGGCCTGAGTGCTCTCGGGGCCGGGCACAGCCCTGGGGGTGGCAGTGCTGGGGCTGCAGCAGGGACAGGCCAAGTAATATAAATAATTTCTAATATAAATAGTTTGTAATATAAATTGTCTTTGATAGTTCTTTTGGTTTTGTTCTTTTTTCCCTGTGTTTTAGTTTTTTAATATTGTCCATAAAGTAAAACCATCGTTTCCGCCATTTCTCATTTTGTGTCTCTCCACCTTCCCTGCGGCCACTGACTGTGTCAATCAGGGGCTGTGCTCTTGGTGCCTTTAAAGGAACTAAAGGATCTCCCAGCAGAGTTTTCTGCAGAGATGCCTTTTAGTTGCCTTCTCTGGAGCTGCAGCAGCAATGTCTGTGTGCAGAGCTGGGGCAGATCAGTGCTGGCACAGCAGCCCTGGTTCTGCTGGCCACACCATTCCTGATCCAGGCCAGGAGCCATTGGCCTTCTTGGCCACCTGGGCACACTGCTGCCTCATGTCCAGCCTGCTGTCCATCAGTCCCTGCAGGTCCCTTTCTGCCTGGCTGCTCTCCAGCCACTCTGTCCCCAGCCTGTAGTGCTGCAGGGGTTGTTGTGGCCAAAGTGCAGGACCCGGCACTTGGTCTGGTTAATCCTCACCTTGTTGGATTTTGGCCCTGGATCCAGCCTTTCCAGGTCACTATGGGAGAGGGCAGAGCTCTCCTATGCTCCCACAGATCAGCACTCACACCCAGCTTGGTGTCATCTGCAAAGATGTTCTTGGTTCTATGGGGCCCCTCAGTTTCACAATGGTCATTTGGTCACACCAGGCCCTGCACTGTCACACTGGTCTCCTTGATTCCATGAGACCATGCAGAGCAACAATGGTCTCCTTGCTTCCACTGGGACCCCAAAATGTGACAATGGCCCCTTGGTTCCACAGGGCCCCAGGGTTTCACACTGGCCCCCATGGTCACATGAGGTCCCACACTGTCACCATGGTCTCTGTGGTTCCACAAGTCCCCTCAGTGTCACAATGGACTCCTTGTTTCTATGAGTCCACGTTCTTCCAGATCCCTTGAGGCCCCATCGTGTCACAGTGGCCCCTTGGTTACACAAGGCCCTGCAGTGTCACAATGGCCTCTGTGGTTCCACAAGGACCCAGAGTGTCACGGGGCACTCCCTGGTTCCATTTGGTCCCACAGCACCACAATGGACCCCTGGTTCTGTGGGGCTGCACGGTGTCACCATGGTCCTCTGAGTTCCACAAGGCCCTGCAGTGTCACAATGGCCCCAGAGTGTCCCAGTCATCACAGAATGACAGAATCAAATAGGCTGGAAAAGATCTTTGGGATCATCAAGTCCAACCAATGCCCTAATACTGCCTTGTCACCCAGACCATGCCACTGAGTGCCACTGGAGAGGACAGTGACTCTGCCACCTCCCCCCTGGCCAGCCCATTCCAGTTCCCACTCACCCTTTCTGTGAAGAGCTTCCTCCTATTGTCCAGCCTGAGCCTCCCCTGGTGCAGCTTAAGGCTGTGTCTCCTTGTCCTGCCCTCCAGCAGATCCACACTCACACCAGCTTGGTGCCATCTGCAATTTGTGAATGGGGGACTCAATCCCCTCACCCAGATCATCAGTGAAGATATTAAACAGGACTGGGCCCAGCACAGATCCCTGGGGGACAGCACCAGTGCCTGGACCCCAGCTGGGTGCAGCACCATCCCCACCCCTCTCTGGGCCCAGCCTTCAGCCAGCTCTTCAATCTCCCAGCGGGGAGGGAACCTGCCCAAGCCGTGGGCTGCAGCTTTTCCAGGGAATGCTGCCAGAGACAGTGTCAAAGGCTTTGCTGGAGTCCAGGCACACAACATCCACAGCCTTTCCCACATCCACAGGCTGTCACCTGGTCATAGAAGGAGACCAGGTTGGTCAGGCAGGACGTGCCACCCCTAAATCCAGGCAGGCTGGCTCTGATCCCTGGGCCATCCTGTGGGTGCCCTGTGATGGCACTCAAGGTGATCTGTTCCATAACCTTGCCGGGCACCCAGGTCAGACTGACAGGCCTGGAGTTCCCCAGATCCTCCTTCCAGCCCTGCTTGGGGATGGGCTCACACTGGCACCTCCAGTGCTCTGGGCCCTCCGTGCTGAGCCGGGACTGATGGTAAACAATGGAGAGCAGCCTGGGGAGCTCATCCACCAGCTCCCTCATCTCCCTAGGATGGATCCCATCTGATCCCATACACCTGTGAGCATCTGAGTGGCTCAGCAGGTCAGCAGGTGCTTCCTCTTGGATTCCAGGGGGCTGTTCTGCTCCCTGTGCCCATCTACCAGCTGAGGAGGACACTTGTCCTGAGGACAACTTTACTTATTCTTGAAACCTGAGGCAAAGAAAGGGTTAAGTACCTCAGCCTTTTCCTCATCTTTGAGGAAACATATCCCCCACAATAAGAAATGGAGGTTCACCTTTCCCCTCCTTTTGGTATTAATATATTTATAAAATCATTTTTATTATCCTTCACAGAAGTGGCCTGGTTAAGTCCTAATTGAGCTTTCACCTCTCTAATTTTCTTTCTCCATGACCTAGCAACCTCCTTAAACATGTTCTGAGTTTCCTGCCCCTCTGTCCAAAGGTCATGCACCCCAATTTTTCCCCTGAGTTCCTGGAAAAACCTCCATGCCCTGCCAGGCCAGTCCTTTTCCTTGCCAGCTCACGTTTTGGCTCAAAGGGACAGGCTGTTGGTGCTCCTTCAAGATTTGTTTCTTGAGATGTGTCCATCCTTCCTAGAATCCTTTGTTTTTAAGGTTGTTTCCCTTTAAAAAATCAGTACCTGACTTGGTATTCCCCAAATCAGTCCTAATAGGCCAAAGTCTGCTCTCCGTAACTCCAGTGTAGATTTGTTGATGCCCCACCTTTCACAGAATGTTTAAAAACTCAATAATTTCATGGTCACTGTACCCCAAACAGCCTCTGGCCACCACATCTCCCTCCAGCCCTTCTCTGTTTGTGACCAGCAGGAGACAGAGCTTTCCTTGGCAGAGGGAATTGCAGGAAACCTCCCCAAAGTGCAGCTTGGAAGGTTCAGCCTGGAGCTGAGGAGGCAGCAAAAGTCCTTGGCAGGGCAGAATGTTGGTGCTGGAGGTGTGGCAGCGTGAGGCTGGGCCATGGCCGGGCTCTGTGTGCCAGGAGCCGGCAGCGCTGGGTGCAGGGAGCCCAGGGAGGGCACAGAAACGCTGGGTGAGAAATGCTGGGCACAGCGAGAGGGGCGAGTGCAGCCGGCCAGGGCAGAGGAGCAGCACGCCCAGGGGGCACAGCCTGCAGCACAGATGGCCAAGGGCTGGGCAGGGCTGGCAGGGCCACAGGCACCCAGGCCTTTGTGCCCTGGGCTCGGGCAGCGCCTCTGGAGCCCCCACAGGAGGAACTTCCTGGCAGGGGCTGCACTTTGCTTCTCCCTCCGGCCTCCCTGGGCAGGCTGGCAGGGGCTGCAGGTTGGTGCCATTTGTCCCTGCAGCCCCTCCCATCCCCCTGGCCCACCAAGAGCCCCGAGGCAGCCGTGAGGGACAGGCCCTGCTGGCCCAGGCTGGGCTCAGGGCTTGGCCTTTCTGCTTCCCCCAGCCAGCCCAGGCCTTGCTCAGCATTGCCGTTCCCTGCTCAGAGCCTTGGGCTCCCTGCAATCCTGGCCTCAAGGATCTGCTCTCAGCAGTCCCTGGGCAGCCTTTGGCACTCCCTGCCCTCACTGGGCCCAGTGATGCTCCAAGGGACTTGCAGTTTTGCTGCTGACTCCTTGAGCAGCTTCTTCAGCCTTCTCTCAGTATACCTGAGGCTCCTGGACCCAGCCCCAAGTCCACCGTGGGGCTGAGTAAAATACAGAAAGCCCTCAGGAGCTCTTTGTCTCCCTTCCATTGTCTTTGAGTCACCCGGGCTTGTGCAGGGATTGGGGTCAGTTTGGAGTTCTCTTCAGAGGGAGATTTCAAAGTGCATATCATGATTTTTGCTTTCACTCAAGGGAATATATTTCTACTTTTCAGATCATTGAAGAGGTGGCAGAACCACTGCCCAGGTGACCTTGATGGTGAATGTCTCTTTAGGAGGTCTGGGCAGGGAGAAGAATGAGCCCGTGCAGGCTGAGCCTGTTTGGACAAGCGGCTCCTCACCCCAAGCCTCACCATGTCTGACATGGCCCACCTGGGACTGACATCCCCAAACATAAAAAATATTATGCATTTTACTTAAAATTAAAACATAACAATTACTTAAATTATAGTTGTATTTTCCCTATTTATAATAGCATTATTCAATATTTATGTTCCCCAACTTCTAAATTGATATGAAAAATAAATTACATTTACAGCAAACAGAAGAATTCTCCATCATTGGTTTCAAGTAACATAATTTCCTTAAATAATTAATTGACAACTATCGGCTCTTGATTTCTACTTCTTTATGTTAATAATTTAGCATTTCTGTCATCTTTTTTATTATTTTCTCACACAGGGTCAAGGGGGGACATTTTGGGGTCCGTGGAGAACTTTCTGGGGGCCACTTTGGGGCAGTTTTAGGTCTGGGAAGGGAATTCAGAGAGAACTTGAGGGTCTGGAGGACACTTAGGGGAGCTTGGTGGGCACTTGCAGGGGCACTCAGGGATTCCGAGGGACAGTCCGGGGTCCGGGGCAGCACTTGGGGGTCCAGGGGGGCCCTTGGAGGTCAGGGAGGGGAATTTGGGGCCCCTCGGGGTCCGGGCGGGGCCTTGGGGGGCTCGGACGGGGCTCTCTAGGCCGCGGGGGGTGATGGGAGTTGGAGGCGCGGGTCTAATACGGTTTAACAGGACCGCGGAGCATCACGGGAGTTGGAGGCGCAGCTGCAATGGCTCTCGGTGGGGGCGCGGGGCATGACGGGAGATGAAGTCCCGGCTGGAACAGCTCTGGACATGCCCCGCGGAGCATGATGGGAGCCGAAGTCCCGGAAGTGGCTCGAACACTTTGTTTGGGGGGTCCGGGAAGGCGCTTGGGGGGCACTTTTGCGTCCGAGCCGCGACTTGAGATCCTCGTGGTAACGTAAACGGTTCGAAAGAACTCACGCGGAGCTCGGGGAGCTCGACCCGGGCTCTTTAAGGCGCGGGGCACGGCAGGAGTTTTAGGCGCCCAACTGTTCTGAGGGGCTCTGGAGCCGCGGGGGAGGAGAGGAGATGAATTCCCAAAAGTGGCTGTGCCGGGCATCTGTGGGGTTGGGAGCACTCAGGGGGTCCGGGGACGCTTTTGGGGGGTCCCGAATGGGCGCTGAGGGGCACTGAGGGATCCTGGAGAGTCTGGGGGACACTAAAGGGACAAAGGGGGGGCGCATCCCGGAGTTATATGGAGCGCGGGGCATGACGGGCGTTGTAGTCCCGGCTCCAGTGGGGCTCAATTGGGCCGCGGGGCATGACGGGAGTGGTAGGCAAAAAAGAAAAGAGGTCGCCCACCCTAGGCACCGCCCTCAAGGCCCCGATCCCTGCGCTGATTGGCTGCTGAAAGTGATGGGCGGGAGCCTCGGCAAATGGGATGCGGCAGAGGCGGGAACAGGACCATTCACCCTCCTGCTGTCCTCCCCAGTACAGACCAATCCCTCGCAATACGCCTGAGTTCATTTCCAGTCCTTTCCGGTTCCCCCCCTTCAATGTCATCCACAGGATGCCCCAGTGTCCCCAGTCTTCCCCACAATGTTCCCAGTGTCCCCAGTTTGCACCAGTATCCCCCAGTGTCACTCCCAGTATGTCCCAGTCCTCCCTAGTATCACTCCCAATATGTCCCAATGTCTCCCACAGCGTTCCCAGTATGTCCCAGTATCCCCCAGTGTCACTCCCAGTATGTCCCAGTGTCTCCCACAGCCTTCCCAGTGTTCCCCAGTATGTCCCAGTGCTCCCCAGTGTTTCCAAGGTCAGTTTCATTTCTCTCGGTGGCCGTGGCAGCCAAACCCAGCAGTGGGGTCAGTGCAGGGCCCATGGCCACAGCCCCTTGCAGGGCCCAGGGCAGCTGGGGCTGATGATCCACCCTCACAGCTGGCCCAGGGCAGCTCTGCAGTGGCTTTGTGGCACCTGGGGCTGGCACACACCTGAGCACTGTGTCTGTTTGCAGGGGGGAAACTCAGCAGTTTGAGATTGCTGCAAAAAACACAAAAAGGGAAAACCCCTCTCAGGCTGGGTGCAGCCAGCTCTGCAAGCACAGCAGGGCCCAGGGAGTGAGGACAGACAGGATGGGGCTGGGCAATGTGGAGCAAGGTTGTCCACACTGGGTCAGAGCTCAAGGCACAGCTGCTGTGAGCAGGCCAGAGCTGCTGAGGAGAGACCCTGGGTCAGTATCAATCACAGAATGCTGCAATCACCTCTGCTCTACAGAGAAATAAAAGACATGTTTAAAATACGAATGTGTATTCTTACAAAGTGTTTGAAATCTTTCTCCATAACTGGACTAGGAAAACTTTAATGACCCTCTCAGGGGTTTGGTGTTGTTTACATCAGACTCAGTCCCTGAGAGAGTCTTCAAAAATCTTCTCAACAACTCAAAGTTAAGATGAAACACTGAAATTTCTTGAAGTTTAAATGGTTCCCACTGAGGGACCTTTTGTCTTCCAAGCCTCCTTGCAGGGAAAGCAGCCCCTGCATGCCTTGTTCCTGTGCTGAAAGTTCACAGGCACAGTAAAAATTAAATTAAACCTTTTGATATCAGCCAAGGCTTTGTGTGGGCAGGCAGGGGCAGGCAGGAGGCAGAGCTGTCAGCAAAGGAAGGGCCCAGCCAGGTGGGGCAGCCGGGGGATGCCGACAGCCTGCAGGGACAGAGGTGCAGGGCAGGGGACACCGTGGGACAGCCTGGGCTGCACAGGGCACAGGGATGGGCAGCAGCTGCAAGACAGCCCTGCCAGAGCCACCTTGGGCAGCACTTTGGCCATGGCTGCTGGGCCTGGGCCTGGGGCCACGAGGGGACAAGTGACCCTGGTAGGCCTGGGGCCTCATTGCCTCCTTGTCCCTGCTCAGCAGCCTGGCAGGGGCCACCCCATGCTCCTGCCCTTGGCATTGCCCATCCCCACATGCCAGTGCCCATCCCAGGAAGAGCCCTGAGCAAGGAGGGAGGGACAGGATCTGCCTGGCCAGGGGCTGGGGCTCAGGCCTTGGCCCTTTGCATTCCTGAAACACATCCAGGTGTGCTCAGCACCAGAGACACCTTTGCCTTGCTTGTCCCCCAGCTGCCATCACTGCCTCCAGTGTTCTGCTCTACCTGGAACCTGGGGACACTTTCCCCAGTGGTGTCCCTCAGTGGGACCCATTAAATCTTCAAGAAAATTTGGAGTTTAAATTTAACATTGAGTTGTTGAGAAGATTTTTGAATACACTCTCAAGGACTGAGTCTGATGTAAACAACACCAAACCCCTGAGAGGGTCATTAAAGTTTTCCTAGTCCAGTTATAGAGAAAGATTTCAAACACCTTGTAAGAATACACATTCCTATTTTAAAAGGGTGTCTTTTCTTAAATTTCTCTTTAGAGCAGAGGTGATTGCAGCATTCTGTGATTGATACTGACCCAGGGTCTCTCCTCAGCAGCTCTGGCCTGCTCACAGCAGCTGTGCCTTGAGCTCTGACCCAGTGTGGACAACCTTGCTCCACATTGCCCAGCCCCATCCTGTCTGTCCTCGCTCCCTGGGCCCTGCTGTGCTTGCAGAGCTGGCTGCACCCAGCCTGAGAGGGGTTTTCCCTTTTTGTGTTTTTTGCAGCAATCTCAAACTGCTGAGTTTCCCCCCTGCAAACAGACACAGTGCTCAGGTGTGTGCCAGCCCCAGGTGCCACCAAAGCCACTGCAGAGCTGCCCTGGGCCAGCTGTGAGGGTGGATCATCAGCCCCAGCTGCCCTGGGCCCTGCAAGGGGCTGTGGCCATGGGCCCTGCACTGACCCCACTGCTGGGTTTGGCTGCCACGGCCACCGAGAGAAATGAAACTGACCCTTGGAAACACTGGGGAGCACTGGGACATACTGGGGACACTGGGAATGGTGTGGGAGACACTGGGATATACTGGGAGTGACACTGGGGGATACGGGTGCAAACTACGGACACTGGGAACATTGTGGAGACGACTGGGAGTGACACTGGGGCATCTTGTGGATGACATTGGGGGGGAATCGGAAGGGACTGGGAATGAACTCAGGTGTATTTGGGAGGGACTGGGCTGTACTGGGAGGGACTGGAGGGGCACTGGGGTTGTACTGGGTTCTACTTGGGATGAACTGGGGTGTACTGGGGTTGTACGGGGCTGTACTGGGGATGAACTGGGCTGTACTACGAGGGACTGGAGATGGTGAATGGGCTGTTCCCGCCTCTGCCGCAGCCCATTTGCCGAGGCTCCCGCTCATCACCGCCCGCAGCCAATCAGCGCAAGGGGTCGGGGCCTGGGGGCACTGCCTAGGCTGGGCGACATCTTTCCTTATTGCATACAACTCCCGTCATGCCCCGCGGCCTGATTGAGCTCCATTGGAGCCGGGACTACAACGCCCGTCATGCCCCGCGCTCACAGCAGCCCCCCCCCCCCCCCCCCCCCCCCCCCCGGGATCCGCTCCCTCTTTGTCCCTTCAGTGTCCCCCAGGCCCTCCAGGATCCCTCAGTTCCCCCTCAGCGCCCATTCGGGCCCCCACAAAAGCGTCCCCGGAGCCCCTGAGTGCTCCGGACCCCACAGATGCCCGGCACAGCCACTTCTGGGAATTCATCTCCTCTCCTTCCCCGCGGACCCAGTGCCCCTCAGAACAGTCCCAAGCTTAAAACTCCTGCCGTGCCCCGCGCCCTAAAGAGCCCGGTTAGAGCTCCCCGAGTTCCCCACAAAGGCTCTCGAACCGTTTACGTTCCCCCGAGGATCTCAAGTCGCGGCTCGGACGCAGAAGTGTCCCCCAAGCGCCTTCCCGGACCCCCAAACGCTGCGTTCGAGCCACTTCCGGGACTACGGCTCCCATCATGCTCCGCGGCGCACGGCCAGCGCTCTTCTAACCTGGGACTTCATCTCCCGTCATGCCCCGCGCCCCACCGAGAGCCATTGCAGCTGCGCCTCGAACTCCCGTGATGCTCCGCGGTCCGGTTAACCGTATCAGACCCGCGCCTCCAACTCCCATCACCCCCCGCGCCCCAGAGAGCCCCGTCCGAGCCTCCCAAGGGCCCGCCCGGACGTCGAAGGGCCCCAAATTCCCTCCCTGGACCCCCAAGTGCTGCCCCGGACCCCGAACTGTCCCTCGGAATCCCTGAGTGCCCCTGCACGTACCCGCGCGGCTCCCCCAAGTGTCCTCCAGACCCTCAAGTTCTCTCTTGAATTCCCTCCCCAGACTCAGAACGGCCCCAAATGTGCCCCAGAAATGTCTCCAGGGACTCCAAAGTGCCCCCCTTGACCCTATCGGAGAAAAAAGATAATAAAATAGGTGCCAAAAGGACTACAAATGTAACTAATTACCACAAGGAGGAAGAAATAAATAGCGAATAGAGATTAATTAATTATCAGGTAATTGTGTTTACTTAGAACCAATGACCATAATTTTTCTTGGTGGCTAAAAATGTATATTTTTTAAAGAACAGTATAAAAACTAGGTAATAAAAATATTGACTAATGCTATAATATTTTAGAGTAATATAATTCTAATTTTATTTATAAAATAAATTTTATTTATAGGCGAAAATGCCTAATTTTTTTTTTATGTTTTGGGATGTCAGTCCCAGCTGGGCCATGTCAGACATGGTGAGGCTGGGGCTGAGGAGCAGCTTGTCCAAACAGGCTCAGCCTGCAAGGGGCTCATTCTTCTCCCTGCCCAGACCTCCTAAGGAGACATTCAGCATCAAGATCACCTGGGGGAATGGTTCTGCCACCTCTTCAGTGAACTGAAAAGTAGAAATATATTCCCTTGACTGAAAGCAAAAATCATAATATGCAGTGTTATGAATACAAAGCTTGACAAGGCCAATATCAAGCAGCAATCAATTTATTATTTAATATGGTAAAGAATGAGCAACTTACAGTGCTGGGTACAGTGGGGGAAGTTTTCCCTCCAACTGCACACTGATAAGTGATGGTTACAGGTATTTATAGGGGTACTCATCAGTTTTTTCAGCAGATTCTATTTCCAAATTTTTACTCATCAGCAGTTTTTATTCCAAATTATTACATCACCAATTCTACAATCTACCTCTTGTGATTTCAGAATATATCTCAAAGGAGCTATCCCCAGATGGTGGTGGTCTGGTTTCCGAAAGATGAAAGATGAATCCCATCTGGTGGAGTCCAGCTCCCCAGATGTGGGTCCACCTTCTTAATTGCAGAGACTATAAATCTCATAACAGTGATGTCCAGCTTCCCTTGGTCGAACACATAAATCCTTGAGGTGATGTCCATCTTCCTTTCTCTACTGTTTTTTCTCTACTCTCAATAAGGCGTGAGATAAGCATATTTCCTTTATATATATTCCAAAGCTATAGTTTCATGGATACCAGTAATATTCTAAAATTATACTTCAAAGATTATTATTGCAGAGCTCTTTATGGATTAACTATAGGCAAAAAAGCAACATCCTTAACGGTTTAATTCCAATACAACTAAATCAACCAGGGTTAATTGCAAACAAATGCTAGGTTCAAAGGCCTTTTTCCATGCTTTATTTTCCTCCAGTTATTATTAGAATTCACAGCTCTCCCATTGTCGGCCTCCACGCATTTTGCATTCGCAAATACACACGTCGCCAGTTTGTACCTGACACGAAACACAGCTTTGTATTTCACACAGAGGCGTGTGCAGTTCCTTAGTGGTTTAACAGATTGTCAATTCTCACAGCTAATTACTGATTGTGTTTTTTTGTCAGACACGGAGGAAACTGCTAGCAGCTTTTCTTAGAGCATCACTTCTGTGATGGAAAACCACCACAACAGCACAGAGCACACAGCTCCTTTGTCCATAGGTAGTGGTCATGTGTCATAGGCCTCAAAACCCTCCTTCAGAGATCTCTGGGCCCTCTGCAAGGTGTTGTCAATTGAAAACCTTCAGCTCAGAGTCTAAAAAATTCACCAGAGGACAGGGCCAGCCTGACCTGTCTGTCCTGGCTACTTTTGTCTGGGAGCAATCCTTGGATATACGGAATTTGGGAGGCCAAATTCTAACTTTGGCCATGGCCCCTGGACATGAAGGCTGGTTCTTTTCCATAGGAAGGAAGGAACAGAGCCCCAGTGTTTCAGGGTAGATGAGAGGTGACCACCAGAGGCCAAGGCCAGCCAGACTTGATGGTACTTGCAGATTTTGCCTGGAGCAACCCTTGGAAATACAGAATTTTGGAGGTGGAATCCTGACTTCAGCAATTTATTTACAGACGCAAACAGGACGGGGGCTGCTGTGGAAAGTGCCCTGAGCTGTTATTTTTCACCATCAGTCTCATTACATGGTTTTGACAAAGGAACGATGCTAACAGCTCACAAATACAGGCACAGGCCAGAAAACTTGGCTATTTCAATATACTTTATAGGCTTCTCAACCAATGGTACAAAGCAAAAGGCATATTGACAGTAGTTCTATCCAATCAGCATAAGCACACCTAGCTTTGGTTGGACCAATGCTTGCTTATTTCGAATACAATACCCATTTATAGAGACAACACACAGAGCTCCATTCATAAGCTTAAACCTTCCTAATATCATGCTAGATAAACTTTCTGCAACTTAGAAAGCCATTCAGAGAAGCACTAATACATAGGTTTATTGTTATATTTGCCCTTGTCTTTTACTACTTTAAATAATTTTTTCTGCTGACATATTCAAAACTGCTGCTTTAGCACTGTTCACAATTCTGCTGTATCTGAGGCCTGCCTTTTACAGCCTTCCTAAAAATCTTTTAATTTTTTGGATTCCCACAGAATCCCAATTTGAGACATGGACACCTAGAGGAGAAGGATGGTTCTTTTCCATAGGAAAGACAGCAGAGGACACCATTGTTCCCAGGGCAGATGAAAGATGGCCATCAGAGGCCTAGGCCAGCCAGATCTCTCTGTCCTGGGTAGCTTTTATCTGAAAGCAACTCTTGGATATAGGGAATTTGGGAGGTGGAATCTCAATTTTGGCCATTTCTGCGTAGATAAGGACAGTTCTTTCCCAGAGGAAGGAAAGCATCGAGCTCAAGTGTCTCAAAGGCAGAAGAGGAGAGAGGTGGTTCCTGGGAGGCCAAGCCAGCCAGATCTGTTTGTCCTGGCAGCTTTTGTCATGGAGGAGTCCTTGGATAAAGGGAATTTGGGAGGAGGAATCTCCATTTTGTCCACAGACATGTTGAGAAGAAGGATGGTTCTTTCCATTGGAAAGAAAGCATCGAGCTGCAGTGTCTGAAAGCAGGTGAGAGGCATCCCCCAAGAGGCCAAGACAGCCAGACCTCTCTGTCCTAGTTGCTTTCACTTGGGAGCAATCCTTGGATGTATGGAATTTTGGAGGTGGAATCCCAGTTTTGGTCATGGGCACTTGGTCAAGATGGATGTTTTTCGTATAGGAAAGAAAAGCATGAAGTCCAAGTGTCTGAAAGAAGATGAGAGGTTGCCACCCTTAGGCCAAGCCAGCCAGACCTGTCTCTCCAGGCACTTTTTGTCTAGGGGCTATCTTGGACAGAGGGCATTTTGGAGGTGGAATCTCAATTTTGGCATCGGTGCCTGGACAGGAAGAAGAGTTCTTTTCATTAGGAAGGAAAGCCCAGAGCCCCAGTGCTCAGGGGCAGATAAGAAGTCAGCCCTGAACATGCCAAGGTCAGCTGGACCTGTCAGGTGGTCCCCAGGAGGCCCAGCCAGCCAGACCTGTTCCGTGTTCCCTTGGTTTCATGGGACCCCACATTGTCACAATGGTCTCCTTGGTTCCATGAGGCCCCTGGAATGTCACAATGTTCCCCTTGCTTCTGCAGTGTTTCAATGGCCCTGTGCTTCCCTGAGGCCTTACAATGTCACCATGGCTTCGTGGTTCCACAAAGCCCTGATGTGTCACCATGGCCCCTCGCTCCATGTGCCCTCGCTGTGTCACAGGGGCTCCTCCGTGACACCACGGGCTGCACAAGTGACCATGGACCCTTGGTTCCATGAGGTTCTGTAGAGTAAGAGCCTGAATGAAGATGTGGGACACCAGGCGGCTCTTCAAAATGCAGTTTATTACATCCAAGATGTTTACAGCAGTCCAGGGTCACGGGTGACAGAGCCTGTGACTACAGCTGTCAGCTCCAGCTTCAGACAAGCCTGGAGACCCTTTAGTTTAGGTTAGAAATGCATTATGTACTTTCTTTGCTGAGCATCCTAATACAGAAGAACCAATCTATACCTTAACTTTTACCCATAGCCTATCATAACTATTATAATTACCATATTCATGTTAGTATTCTTCAATCATTAAAGTTACTACGTTACAGTTAAGCTTGTTTAGTTTAACAAGCTAGAAGTTGGTTTTCAGTTTTCTCACAGTGGAAAATTCTGAGACCTTTCATCTACTCGCAACATTGTCAGTCTTGTTTGCCAGTGGTATCTTTCTGCTTGGTAAAAATACCTTCTTGTTTGAGGTGGGTTTATCCTTTGCTCTAAGTCATAAATACCCCTTCTACCTAACTTACCCTTTGCCTTCTTAGCTATGCAGTAAGACTGCTCCAGCAATTCTTTTCTTCTATATTAAAACTTGCTTTCATTTCTATTCTTCTTTAGATTCTACATTCATAAATCTTTCTGCCAAGCATACATATCTGTGAGACTTTCTTGTCAAACTTTCATCCTTCCCAACATCCCTGTATAGTGGTCAAGTGCTTGAGGCCAAGAGCGCCTGGACAAGAGGAACAGTTCTTTTCTATAGGAAAGTAACCACAGAACCCCAGGGTTTGAAGGAAGATGAGAAGCAGTCACCAGAGGCCAAGGCAAGCAAGACCTGTCTGTCCTTGCAGTTTTTGTCTGAAAGCAGCCTTTGGATATGTGGGGAGTTTTGGGGGTGGAATTCCATTTCAGCCATGGTTCCCTGGACTGGAATGACAGTTCACCATAGGAAGGAAAGGGTGAAGTCCAAGTGTTTTAAAGGCTGATTAGAGGCTGCCCCAAGAAGGCCAAGGCTACCCAGACGTGTTGTCAGGGGAGAATCCTTGGAGAGACAGAATTTGGGAGGCCAAACCCCACTTTTGTCTATGGGCATCTGTACGAGAAGGACAGTTTTTTCCATAGGAAGGAAAGTACAGAGCCCCAGTGTTTCAAAGGCAGATGAGAGCTGGCCCTCAGGAAACCAAGGGAACCTGGACAGCCCTGGCAGCTTTTGTCTGGGAACTATCCTTGGATATAAGGTATTTTGGAGGTGGATTCTCAATTTTGGCCATGGATGCTTGGACTTGAAATATTTTTTTCCATGGGAAGGAAAGCATAGGCCTGCAGTGTTTTGAAGGCAGATGAGAGGTGGCCCCAAAGAGGCCAAGGCCAGCCAGAGCTGTCTGTCCTGGCAGGTTTCATATGGGAATAATCCTTGGATATAATCAAATTTGGAGGAGGAATCCCAGTTTCAGCCATGAACCCCTGGAGGAGAAGGACAGTTCTTTCCCAGGACAGGAAGGAAAGCACAGAACTCCAGGGTTTCAGGGGCTGATGAGAAGTGACCTCAATATGCCAAGGTCAGCCCCCAGGAGGCCCAACCAGCCAGACCTGTTCCATGTTCTTGGATCCTTGAGACCTTGAGCATCACAACAGCCCATTGGTTCCCTGAGGCCCTGTAGGATCCCAACAGATCTTTGTGTCCATGAGGCCCAGTGATATAACAATGGTCTCCTTGGCTCCACACTCGCACAATGGCCCCTTGGTTCCATGAGACCTTGCAGTGCCAAAATGGTTTCCTTGTTTCCATGGGACTGTGCAATGCCACAGTGGCCCATTGGCTCCATGAGATCACAGAGTCTCAAAATGGCCCCTTGGTTCTATTGGGTTCCCCAGGATCACAATGGCCCCTTGCTCCCATGAGACCTTGCTGCGTCAGAGTGGTTGCCTTGGTTCTGTGAGGCCCTGTGGTGTCACAGTGGCCCCTTGCTTCCAGTGGGTCCTAAAGTGTCATAATGGTCTCCACGGTTCTATGAGGCCCCACAATGTCACAATGGACTTTTGGTTCCATGAGCCTTTGTACTGCCAACAACAGCCAACAACAGCCAACAACAGTCTCCTAGGTTCCATGGTGTCACACTGGACCCTTGGTTCCATGGGGACTCACAATGTCAGAAGGGTCTCCTTGGTTCCATGAGGCCCTGCAGAGCCCCTTGATTCAATGAGGCCTCAAAGTGTCATAGTGGCCTCCAGGATTCCATGAGTGCAATGTCACAATGGACCTTTGGTTCCATGTATTCCAGCACTGTTCAAGGAATCCTTAGTTCCATGGCACCCTGAAGTGTCACAATGGACTCCTTGGTTCCATGGTGCCACACAGTGTGACAGCTGCCCCTTGGCCTGCCAACGCTCCATGGTGCCACAATGGTTCCTTGCTTCCATGAGGCCTTCTAGTGTCACAATGGCCCCTTGGTTCAGTGAGGCCTTTGGTGTCACAATAGTCTCCATGATTCCATAAGGACTTGCAGTGTCACAGCAGACATTTGGTTTCACTGAGCCCCACAGTGTCACTATGGTCCCTGTGGCTCCACAGGGCTCTGAAGTGCCACAGTGGCCCTTTGGTTTCACAAAACCTTAAAGTGTAAAAATGGCGTCCATGTTTCCATGAGGCCCTGCTGTGTCACAATGGACCTTTGGTTCCCTGATGCCCCAGAGTGTCACAATGGCAACCTTGGTTCCATTGGACCCTTCATCCCATGGAGATGCACAGAGTTCACTGCAGTCCCCTTGCTTCCATGAGGCCCTGCCATGCTGTAATGGCCCCTTGGTTCCAGTGGGTCCAAAAGTGTCAGAATTGTCACCATTGTTCCATGAGGCCCTGCAATGTCACAGTGGCCCCTTGGCTCCACATGGACACACTGTGTCACAATGGCTCATGGTTCTATGAGGTTGCACAGTTTATCAATGGAACCTTGGTTCCATGAGGCCTTGCTGTGTCACAATGGACTCCTGGTTCCACGAGGTTCTGTAGTAGAACACGGTCACCTTTGTTCCGTGTGGTTCTGCCGTGTCACAATGGACCCATGGTTCCATGAGGCCTTGCTGTGTCAGAATGGCCCCTTCGTTCCCAGAGGTTTCTCAGTGTCACATTGTTCTCCTTGGGTCTGCAGTATCACATATGTGGTGTATCACAATTGGTTCAATGTAGCCCCAATGTACTAAAATGGATTTTGGTTCCATGGGGTTCTGCTGTGTCACAATGGACCCTTTGTTCCATGAGTTTGCTCAGTGTCAAAGGTGACTCCTTGGTTCTGTGAGGCCCTGCCGTCACCAAATCTCCGAAATATCAGAATAAGACTCATTACCACTACTTTGCTGTTTAAGAGGGTATCATTTATTCGGGCCTGAGGTCTAGTGAGGGATAACTACTAACCTTAGGTGGACATGGAATTCTACCAGTGTCAATAGATGTGTATTACAATTTACCCATTACCATAAAACCCACCCCAAGTTCCCAGTTTCAGTCCTTCTTTTTTCTGCTACTACATTCTTGAGCCAGATGTCTTCATCTTGCCTTCCAACCATTCCTGCTGGGAAAGACGCCCCTGCATGCCTTGTTCTTGTGCTAAATGTTCACAGGCACAGGAAAAATGGAATGAACCCTTTTGTGATCAAGGCCAAGGTTTTGTGTGGGCTGGCAGAGGCAGGCAGGAGGCAGAGCTGTCAGCAAAGGAAGGGCCCAGCCAGGTGGGGCAGCCGGGGGGTGCCGACAGCCTGCAGGGACAGAGGCACAGGGCAGGGACACCGTGGGACAGCCTGGGCTGCACAGGGCACAGGGATGGGCAGCAGCTGCAAGACAGCCCTGACAGAGCCACCTTGGGCAGCACTTTGGCCATGGCAGACACAAAGAGCACCAAAGCCCCAGAGGGCCATTAAAGTCCTTGTGCTGTGTCTGTGCTGCTGAGCTGGGCCGGGCTCCTGGCCCAGAGGCAGCTCCTGGCAAGGGCAGCACTGCAGAGAGACAGCTCTGGCCAGGAGCAGCTCCTGTGCACAGCCCAGCAGGGCTGGGGCACTGCCAGGGCCCCTCAGGGACACCAGCAGGGCACAGACAGAGCTCACAGGGGCTCAGCACTGGCAGGGGCTGGGGGATGGCCCAGAGGGGGCTGTGTCACAGCAGCTCCTCTGTGGCTGTTTCATAGAGGCACAGAGCAGCTGGGAAGTCAGCAAGGGGCTGTGACAGCACAGAGTGGGCTGTGTGAGGTCATCGAGCAGCTACAGCATCACAGAGGGAACTGTGTGACATCACAGAGCAGGCTGTGACATCATGGCATGGCTGTGTGACATCATAGAGCGGGCTGTGAGGTCAAAGTGTGTGCTGTGTGCCAAAGTGTGTGTCAGTATGACATCACAGAGAAGTTTTTGTGGCATCACTGAGGGGGTTGTGACATCACACAGCTGTCTGTGACATCATAGAGTAGGGTGTGAGGCCATAGAGCAGATCCTGCCATCATAGAGGATACAACTGTGACATCAGAGAGTGGGTTGTGACATCACTGGGTGGCTATGTAACATCATAGAGCAGGCTGTGACATCACAGAACATACTGTGACATCACAGGGTGACTTTCTGACATCACAGAGACTTCTGTGTCATCACAGTGCAGCTGCATGACGTTCCAGGGTGACAGACCAGAGCTGGCTCTGTGACATCACAAGGGTGCTGTGTGATATTATAGAGGGCTCTGTGACATCACAGGAGGTTTTTGGACATCCCAGGTGGCTGTGTGACATCACAGGGAGCTGTGTGACATCACAGGGGCTGTGTGACATCACAGGAGTCAGTGTGACATCACAGGGGGGCTGTGTGACATCCCAGGGGCTGTGTGAGGTCACTGGGGAGGTCACTCTGCCCCGGCCCCCTCACAGCTCCCCCAGAGCAGTCCAACGCTGCTCGTGCACAGCGGGGTCCCCTGTCCCCCCGGGTCCCCCCGCCCCCGGCGCCGCAGCCTCCCCCAGAGGATGTTCCACGAGATCGACCCCAGAGCCTGACACGGGCATGGGGGGCCGGGGCCCTGGGGGTGGCACAGGGGGACAGGGACCCCCCGGCAGCGTCCCCGTGTCCCCCAGGGCCAGAGCCTGGGCCAGGGCTCCTTCACCCAACGAGGCCTTGAGAGCACTGAAAAAATCCCCAGCAAGGGAGCAGCAAAGACCAGATTGAATATTAAGGGACAGCAGCACAAAGTTCCTTGGCAAGAGTCACTCTGCTCCTGACTGGACACTTCAGGCACACCAAGGAAACAAAGCAACAACAAAACCAAACCAACACCAGGCAATCAAAGCAGAAATGAGCCAAGAACTGTCCCCAGGTGTGTGTGTGACACAACGGCAGTGAGGGCAAGGACAAAAGGAATACGGTCTAAAGCTCTTTGATAAAAGAGCTCAAATTTAAGAGGACTTAACTCATACCTTAAACTTAACTGATACCTTTGCTTTCACAATTTAGCAAAAAACAGCATTTAACAGTATTTCAGCTAACTTATAACTATCGCAATTTACCAGGGGATTAACATTTAACAGTATATAACTCAGCTTATAACTTATATTAAACATAACAATTTAGCAAAACAACAACTCTTAGCAGTGTTTAACTTCACTTAGACCTTGTGACTTAACCTTACCTACAGGCAATGGTTCATCCTGGCCGCACTTGGCACCAACAGCTTTCTTTGGCAGTGTGAGAACAGGGATGTTGTGCCACTGAGGGAACAAAAACAGTTCCCAGGGCTGATCCTCCAGAAAGCAGGAGCTGGTTGGGCAGCAGCAGTGCCTGGAGCAGACAGTGTTTGTGATGAGCTGCAGAGGAGCTGAGCCCAGGGGCTGTTGGCCAAGGCCGAGCCCCAAGGAGCATTTCTCAGCTGGCAGGGCGGCCTGAGAAGGGGAGGGGGGAATGCAGCAGCACAGGGCCATGGAACCAAGGGAGCATGGTGACATTGTGGGGCCCTGTGAGACCAAGGGACCATTGTGACATTGCTGGGCCTCATGAAACCAAGGGGACTATACTGATGCTGTGTGGCTCCATGGAATGTAAGGATCATTGTCACACTGTGGGGCCTTGTGGAATTGTGGAGACAATTATGACATTTTGGGGTGTCATTGAACCAAGGGGCCATTGTGGCCCTGCAACACCCCATGCAGTCAAAGGTCCATTGTGACATTGCAAGGTCTCATGGAACCATGGAGATGCCATTAAGACACTTCACAGCCTCATGGAACCAAGGGGCCATTGTGACACTGAGGGGACTCATGGAATTATGGAGACCATTGTGATACTATGAGACCCCATGGAATAAGCAAAACGTTGTGACACTGTGAGGCCTCATGGCACCAGTGAGACCATTGTGACCCTGGGGGTCCCCACAGAACCAAGAGGACCATTGTGATCCTGTGGGGCCTGGTGAAACCAAGAGGCCTTTGTGACACTGCAGGGCTGCATGGAACCAAAGCTCCATTGTGACATTGCAGGGCCTTGTGTCATCAGTGGTTCATTGTGACATGGGGAACCAAAAGAGATCATTGTGACATTGCAGAGGTTCATGGAACCAAGGGGCCACGGTAACATTGTGGAACTCCATAGAACCCAGGGTTCATTGTGACACTGCAGGGCTGCATGGAACCAAAGCTCCAGGGTGACACAGAGGGGCCTCCTCTCATCAATGGTCCATTGTGACACTGGGGAGCCAAAGGAGACCATTGTGACACTGCAAATCCCCAGGGTCCAAAGGTCCATTGTGACATTGCAGGGCTCATGGAACAGAGGAGTCCCATGACGTTGTGGGGCCTGGGGAACCAAGGAGACCATTGTGACACTGCAAGGCCTCATGGAATCGTTGGGACCATTGTGACACTGCAGGGCCTTGTGGAGCCTAGGGTCCATTGTGACATTCTGGGACGCCATTGAACCAAGGGTCCATTATGACACTGCTGGACCCCATGGTATCAAGGCACCATTAGGAAACTGCGAGGTCCCATAGATCCAAGACACCATTGTGACACTATGGGGCCCCACAAAACCAAGGGAACAAAGAACAGGTCTGGCTGGGTTGGTCTTCCATGGACTGCCTGACTGGTCCAGCGCACGTTAACAGGTTGATGGTCACTTCTCATCTGCTGCTGAAACACTGGAGCTCCATGCTTTCCTAGCTATGGAAAAGAACTGTCCTTTTCCTCCAGGCACCCATGGACACAACTGGGATTTCACCTCTAAATTTCCTTATATCCAGGGATTGTTCCCATAGGAATATTGCTAGGACAAGACTTTCTGGCAGTGGTTTCACAAGGATCACTTCCCATCTGACCCCAAAACACTGGGGAAGGCTCCATGCTCTCTTTCCTATGGGAAAGACCTGTCCTGCTTCTCTACAGGCCCATGGCTGAGACTGGGCTTCCACCTCCTAAATTCCCTATATCCAAGTATAGACCCCAGAAAAAATCTGCCATTACTGACAAGTCTGGTTGGCTTTAGCCTAGTCAGGCTCTCCAAACACTGGGGCTCCGTGCTTTCCTTCCTATGGAAAAGAACTGTCATTCCTGGCCAGGTGCCCGTGGACAAAATTGGGAGTTCCCCCTCCAAAGCTGCCTTACTGTGAGAGACTGAAGGAGATTCTTGGCTCAAAACATTTCATGTGTGGGGGAGGAAGCGGCAGTTCCAGCCTTGCCCTGCCCTGGAACCCCAGCCCTGCCCTGCCCTGGAACCCCAATCCCCCCAGAGCCTCTATCCCAGCCCAGCAGTGGCTGCCAGTCCCTGGCACAGCACAGGCAATGCTCCACAGCCACCTCTGCAGCCCCCAGCCCAGCTCCTGAGGGACCAAATGAGCCCAAGCCCCTCCTGGGGAAAGGGCCCAGGGAGACCAAGGGGTATTGAAGGCTGACCACAAGGCAAGCACATATCTTGGCCCTAGTGCCCTTGGAATTTCTATCTGAATGCCACTAGAATCCAGGAGTTGGTAGCTGTATGTGTGCTTCTCTAAATATTTTTTGTCTTTCTCTCTTTCTGTGTCTCCTTCTAATTCCTCGCCTTGCAAATTTTGAGTAACTTAAAACATAATGAGCTAAGCATTTGTGAAGTTGAAAGGGCCAAGTTAATGCTTTGAAAAGTGTTTTTGATTGAATGTCGTATTAAACCATTTGTCAAAGTTTCTCTGATTTTCTAAAATTGCCTGAAAAGTCTGTTTTGTTGTTTTGAGCTCCTGAGAATCTCTTATTGGTATTTTTCCAGCGAGTCCAACTAAGAAAACACAAACAATTGTAATTACTTTTAAATGTCTCCTTGAACGAGTTTTTTAGTGGATGAGGGTCATGGCTTGTGTGTCCTGCTTGGCCCAGCCCAGGCAGGGCTTTCCCAGCCACATTCCACACTCCATTGCCCAGCTGGAGCCACTGCTGCCTCTGAGTTGTGCTGCCCCAGCCCCAGGGACGCTCTCCTTGTCTGCCCATTCCCCCACGGTCTCTGGGCAGGGATGGCCTCACTGGGGGCTGCTGACATCCTCAGCACCTTGGAGGCTGCTGCTGAATTTCACTGCTGCAGAGGCTTTTTCAGCCTTCAGCTCTTCAGTGCAGGAATTCAGTGTCCCAGGGCTCATTAACATTCAGAACATCTAAACAAGCCAAGCCTCTGGGAATAATTTAATTTTAATTTTCAAATCCTTTGTGGTTAAGTAGATCTCAGTAGTGTATTCAAAGTGAATACATGATATTTTAAAAGACAGTGCCAAAAGATATTTTAGGTCCTGTTTAGTTTTGTTTTCGTGTTAATTCATTGATATGTACAATCTCCAATTGACATTGACTCCAAGTACCTCCTTATGCAGTTTGAGTAGATATGAAAATCAAGACCCTTCATGGCTGACAATCAATCAGACTCTGTCCCTACCCCCACCCCACCATTTCCCCCATCCAAGCCCTGGCACTCAGAGCAGCCTTGTGCAAATCTGAGCTCCCTCCAGCCCAGGCTGCACCTGCAGCTTTCAGCTCCTTGGCTCCAACTCCCACCTGCTTTCCTTGGAGAAGGAGCTGCCTGAGACACAGAGGGATGTTCATTTCTTGTCAGCCAACAAAGCCAAGGGATGACACAGCTCCATCAGATGCAAAAGTCATTCTTCTCCCTGTCTGTGCCCTGCCCCTGATCCCCACAGCCTGTCCTGTTTCCTTCATCCCTGCATTGCCAGGGACTCTCTGGGACAAGGGAGCTCTGCTCTGGCTAGGGAGGGAGGTGCAGGTGCCATCACTGGAGTGGGAACCACAACTCATCAGGTTTGTGTCCTTAAGGGGGTCAGGAACTGGTGAGACTCAGAGGCACAGAAAGTTTGTCTTCATGTCCAACAGTTGAACAGGACACAATTTAATAACACTCACGCTCTTCCCTGAGCTATGTGCAACGTCCCAGCAGCGTCTGATGAGTCCATCATCCACAAGTGACATCCATACTAAAATTAATTTAGACATTCATGGTTCTGTGATAGATATAAACACAATTAGGTCCTTGTATAAGGATGCTCGTCCTGGAGTAGGAGCAAAACAGCTCAAACAATTCCTGATTTGCAAAGCTGTCAGTGGTGGATGGAGAAGGGAGGTCAGGCTGCTTTTGGTGCTGAGGAAATGCTGAAATCAGCCTGACTCATTTCATCTCCTCATGCCCTGGCTGATCTCCCCTCTTTCCCCTCCCACCCATTGGCTTTTGTCTCCCACCAGGCCCCCGGTGCAGAGCCTGGCTCTGTGTTCTCCATCCCCTCCTGGCTGGCACTGCCAGGCTGGGATGAGGAGCCCCTCAGCCTTCCCTGCTCTGGGCTGGACAAGCCCAGCTCCCTCAGCCTCTGCTCACAGCCCAGGGGCTCCAGCCCCACCTTGGAGGCCCTTCCCAGACCCTGCTCCAGCTGCCAGACATCTTTCCTGCCCTGGGCAACCCAAACCAGGCCACAGTGACCTGGATAATCCCTGTCCTTGATGTCCTGGTCACACAGCCCTGGCCCCTTGTCCCCATGTCAGGCTCTGGGGTGGATCCTGTGGAACATCCTTTGGTGGAGGCTGTGGCTCCAGGTGGGCCGGGGGGATCCTGGGGGACAGGGACCCTGCTGGGCATGAACAGCATTGGACTTGTTGGGAGAAACTGTGAGGGGGAGCTGGGGCGGAGTGACCAACCCAGTGACCTGACAGAGCCCTGCTGGGATGTCACACAGCCCCTCTGGGATATCACAGCCTGCTCTGGGATGTCATAGCCCATTCTCTAATGTCACACAGCTGGTCTCTGATGTCACAGCCAACTCTGTGATGTCATAGTCTGCTCTGTGATGTCAGACCTCTGCCCTGTGATGTCACAGCTAGCTCTGTGATGTCACAGAGGCAGTCTCTGGTGCAATTGCTTCTCGATGACCCCACATAACCCTCTCCCTGATGTCATAGCCCACTCTGTGACCTCACGTTACCAGATGATCAATTGTCTCCACCAGGTGAGCTGACCCCTGGAGCTTGTTCTCCAAAACCCCAGGCCTATGGAAACCACACAATGCCCATTGTGTGAGAAGGGGAACTGGAAGTTCAGCAGCCTCAGTGTCCTGCCAGCTCAGCCAGGCCCACTGGAACATTGGGGTCCACGACTACCAGGGACCACCAGAGAGACCCCCAGGACAGAAGAGAGCATGCAAAATTGGAGGGGACATATGTTAATGATTTTGGGGAAATTATTATCATATGTGTGTTTAGTCTGGGACAATCAATGAATATGTGTGCAAAATACAGAATATAAACAGAAACTTTCCTGTACTCAGCCTGCACGGCTTTGGGAGGAGCTATCCCCCATACATCCAGCTGAATAAAGAATGCTGCTTCTTAATGCTACACTGGTGTTAAGGAGTTTTCTGTTTTACTGAATTTTGGTGACACTCCCACTGCCAAGGAAAGCTCTGTCTGCTGCTGTTCACAAACAGAGAAGGGCTGGGGGGAGATGTGGGGCTCAGAGGCTGTCAGGGGAACAGTGACCATGAAATAATCAAGTTTTCAATATTCTGGGAAAGAACAGGGGTAGCAACAATACTTCTACCCTGGAATTAGGAAAGGCAGACTTTGGCATGTTTAGGATGCTGATTTGGGGAGTACCAAATCAGGTACTGATTTTTTTAAGGGAAACAGCCCTTAAAAACAAAGGGGTCCAGGAAGGATGGACACATTTTGAGAAAGTAATCTTTAGGGGGAAGGAGCAGCCTGTCCCAATGTGGCAAAAGATGAGCTAGTGAGGAAAATGACTGGGCTGGCTGCCCATGGAGCTTTTGTGGGAACTCAGGGAAAAAAAGAGGGGGCATCACCTTTGAACAGAACGTCAGGAAACTTAAGTGTTTAATGATGGTGTTAGGTCATGCAGAAAGAAAATTTGAGAGGTGAAAGCTAAATTAGAGCTTAACCTGGCCACTTCTGTGAAAAGAACAGAAAAATATTCTATAAATAAAATAATAGCAACACATGGAATAAGGAGAGTCTTTACTCTTTATTGGGTGCAATGGAGAATATAGAAACTAAAGATAAGGAAAAGGCTGAGCTATTAAACACCTTGTTTGTCTCAATTTTCAATATTAGGACAGGCTGTCCTCAGGACAAGTGCTCTCCTGAGCTGGTAGATGGGCACAGGGAGCAGAACAGCCCCTGGAATCCAGCAGGAAGCAGTTGGTGACCTGCTGAGCCACTCAGATGCTCACACGTGTATGGGATCAGCTGGGATCCATCCCAGGGGGATGAGGGAGCTGCTGGATGAGCTCCCCAGGCTGCTCTCCATCATTTACCATCAGTCCTGGCTCAGCAGAGAGGTCCCAGAGCACTGGAGGTACCAGTGTGAGCCCATCCCCAAGAAGGGCTGGAAGGAGGATCTGGGGAACTCCAGGCCTGTCAGCCTGACCTGGGTGCCCAGCGAGGTTATGGAACAGATCACCTTGAGTGCCATCACAGGGCACCCACAGGATGGCCCAGGGATCAGAGCCAGCCAGCGGGGATTTCAATATCTGCACTGATGGTCTAGATGGGGGGATTGAGTCCAGCATCAGCAAATTTGCAGATGTCACCAAGCTGGGTGTGAGTGTTGATCTGCTGGAGGGTAGGAGGGCTCTGCACAGGGTCCTGGACAGGCTGGATCCAGGGCCCAAATCCAACAAGGTGAGGTTTAACAAGTCCCAGTGCTGGGTCCTGCACTTTGGCCACAACAACCCCTGCAGCACTACAGGCTGGGGACAGAGTGGCTGGAGAGCAGCCAGGCAGAAAGGGACCTGCAGGGACTGATGGACAGCAGGCTGGACATGAGGCAGCAGTGTGCCCAGGTGGGCAAGAAGGCCAATGGCTCCTGGCCTGGATCAGGAATGGTGTGGCCAGCAGGAACAGGGAAGAGATGGGCTGTTTGCAGAGGAGAGAACAGGGCTGGGGAATTGCAAGAAATTCCTAACAAGAAAGAGTAAAGAAAGCAAAGGTGAAGCCAAGGAAATGCTGAGGGCAGTTTGGGGGTGGCTGCCAGGCAGCCCTGGCTCTGAGCAGCAGCGTCTGCAGTGGCACACGAAACTCCCAGCTGATGGGAACAAACTTTCTGGCTGAGTGCAGAGGCCAGGACAAAGCTGAGTGGTTTCCCCGGTGTCCCCCAGCCCTTGCTGGCCCCAGGGGCTGATGGCATTTGTGCTCCCTCAGGTTCATGTCCCCACAGCAACAGCATGGGGGTGCTCCCGCCTGCTGTGTGCAATGCAAACAGGGGCTGCTGAGCCAGTGCTGCCGTGGCTGTGCCTGCAAGGATGGGGCACCTGTGTGAGCTGGGGGAGAGGCCAGGGCTGCAGAGGGGGGATGTTGTTGGCAGCTGCATCAGGACGCTCTGGGATGCTGCCCTGGGCTGTGCAGCGCCCTGGGGATGGATCAGCCCCTGCTCTGCTGCTCCTTCCCATCTGCCCCAGGGCCCTTGCAGAGCAACAAAAGGGCATCTCTGCAGAAATTTCTGCTGGAATATCCTTTATTTCCTTTAAAGCCTCTGAGAGAACAGTCCTATGTGGACACGGTGTGGGACAAGAGTAAAGGCGGAGGGAAACAAAATGAGAAATTATACAAACAGGGACATATTTTTGTGGACAATGGTAAAAATGGAAATCACATGAAAAAATCCCCCTACCAAACCCAAAAGGAATCATCAAGGATTACATTTATTACAAGTGATTTGCATAAATTGGCCAGCAGATTAATGTTTCTTAAAGCAACCAGTCATCAGTCTCCTCACTGCAGCCTTGAGCTCCTGGTTCCTCAGGCTGTAGATGAGGGGGTTCAGGGCTGGAGGCACCACCGAGTACAGAACTGACAGGGCCAGATCCAGGGATGGGGAGGACATGGAGGGGGGCTTCAGGTAGGCAAACATGCCTGTGCTGATGAACAGAGAGACCACAGCCAGGTGAGGGAGGCAGGTGGAAAAGGCTTTGTGCCGTCCCTGCTCAGAGGGGATTCTCAGCACAGCCCTGAAGATCTGCACATAGGAGAAATCAATGAACACAAAACAAACAAATGTTAAACAGGCACTGACAGCAATGAGCCCAAGTTCCCTGAGGTAGGATTTGGAGCAGGCAAGCTTGAGGATCGGGGGGATTTCACAGAAGAACTGGCCCAGGGCATTGCCATGGCACAGGGGCAGGGAAAATGTATTTGCTGTGTGCAGCAAGGAATAGAGAAAGGCACTGGCCCAGGCAGCTGCTGCCATGTGGGCACAAGCTCTGCTGCCCAGGAAGGTCCCGTAGTGCAGGGGTTTGCAGATGGACACGTAGCGGTCGTAGCACATGATGGTCAGGAGGAAAAGCTCTGCTGACATGAAGAACATGAAGAAAAAGACCTGAGCAGCACATCCAGTGTAGGAGATGTTCCTGGTGTCCCAGAGGGAATTGTGCATGGCTTTGGGGACAGTGGTGCAGATGGAGCCCAGGTCAGTGAGGGCCAGGTTGAGCAGGAAGAAGAACATGGGCGTGTGCAGGTGGTGGCCGCAGGCTACGGCGCTGATGATGAGGCTGTTGCCCAGGAGGGCAGCCAGGGAGATGCCCAGCAAGAGGCAGAAGTGCAGGAGCTGCAGCTGCCACGTGTCTGCCAATGCCAGCAGGAGGAAGTGCCTGATGGAGCTGCTGTTGGACATCATTTGCTGTGGCTGCACTTGGGGACCTGATCATAGAGAAAGGACAGTGAAGATTTAGAGGAGATACCTGTATCCAAAATCAAACCCATTTCCCATATACCGTCCTCTGTAACACACTGACAGGACTTTTAGTGTTAAGGAGTTGTGAGGTTTTCTTTATAAGCTTCCCCATCTCTTTGCTGGTACTCTTGGATATCAAACCCTCTGTATTGCTGCTTCACTCAGGGAGAGCAGAACAAGTTCTATGAGGAGAGATGATGAGTGAGGGGAGATGGTCTGATGTTCTGACCTTTTCAGAAAATCACTGGGCTTTAACCGTTCTCAGATGGATTGTGATCACCTTCCCGTGGTTGCCCTAAAATGTCACCAGGTACTGCTGAGAGCATATGGATCCACCATAGCCCAGTTCCACATTTGTAGCCAAGGACTCACGTTGCTCATTTCACCAACCCAGCAGCATTTTCACTGGCACAACACCTCTGCCTTTCCCCATCAATGTGTAAAAATCAGAGATGCTCTAGGACAGGTTTGCACCCTGGATTGGAGCTCACAGCTTGGACTGAAATCTCAGGGAGACTTCCAAGTGTCCTTATGCTGGCATTGGATGAAGGGAGATGCAGCTCCTTCCCTGGCTGCCCTGACAGCATTGCCCAGAGCCGGGCACTGGGGACAGCGTCACCCTGAGCCAGCTGTGCCCCTGCCAGAGCCCCCAGGGCCGGGCAGCTGCTCCCAGCCCTGTGCTCTGCAGAGGGAACTGGGCCCGGGGCTGCAGAGCTGCCCCACGGCTCTGCTGCAGCTCTGCCTGCACAGGAGGGGCTGCACGCCTTGGAGCCCCGGCCCTGAGGGCAGAGGCTGGGCTGGGGCACAGGAGGGAGGGGGCTTGTTCAGAGGGAGGGGCTGCACTGGAGGGGATCCTGTGGGCATCTCTAAACTCTCCCTGCCACAGCATTGCTGGGTTTTGTTTTCTCTCATTGCCTGATCTTCTCTCTGCTTCCTGCAGATTTCCCTCCTGCAGGTGTTTCCCTGTGCCTGATCTCTCTGTGCCAGCACTCACAGACCCCAAATCTCTGTGCACTCTCCTTGGCCTGACAGAACCCTGCCTGTTTGCAGGGCACTGGCTGGGGGCAGGTTCTGTTTGCAGCTTGGAGAAAGGACAGCTCAGACTGAGCCTGATGGCTCCAGCAAAGGTGATGCTGCTGCTATCCATGGGCAGAGTGGCTGAAAGCACATTAGGGATCTCTTGTGCACCTACTGATCACAAAAAGTAACAGTTTGGATATCTCATGAACTTGTCAAAATTCATAATTAATAATTCATAATCAATATTTTATACTTATTCCCCCCTCACTTCCATGCTCCAGTAGTAGGAAACTGAATACAATGTCTTAAGAAATATCCTATTTTCTATTAAATCCTTGCCTTGGAAATATTCTATTACTGATCAGAACCCCTCAGCGTGTGAGAGCTTCATGAGCATTTCACCTCCCCTGCACTAGAAATATCCACAGTTGTACTCACAGACTCTGTAGGCATTGGGATGTTCCAGCTTCAGGAGATGGCTCCAGGAGCTGCAGCTGCATTGTCCTGCAGCCAGAGGTTCCTGTGCCAAGGGCTGGCAGGGATTCTGCCCCAGGCACTTCTCAGCACCTTCCCAGCCCTGACTGATTGAAGCTCTCTGTGCCTCTGTGCTGTGCCTGGGCTGGCTGCAGGCAGTGCCCCAGCCCTGCTGGGCTGGCAGAAGAGCTGCTCATCAAGAGAAATGTGCTTTTGAAGCTCTTCTTGCTTACCAGGAGCTGCCTCTGTGCCAGGAGCCCAGCCCAGCTCAGCAGCACAGACACAGCACAAGGACTTGAATGAGCCTCTGGGGCTTTGTGCTCAGGCCCTGAACATCAGTCCCTGAGAGGCAGCTGAAGAAACCTCTCCAGAACTCCAAGGCAGAATCCAACTCCAAAGTTTCTTGGACTTTTAATGGGTCCCACTGAGGGACACGACTGAGAAAGTGTCCCCAGGCCCCAGGCAGAGCAGAGAACTGCAGGCAGTGATGACAGGTGGGGACAAAGAGAAGCCAAGTCTTGGTGCCCTGGGGCACAGCAGGGTCTGTGCCAGCAAGGGCTGGGAGGAGACACCTTGTCCTGAGGCCCTGGGGCCTCCTGGCACAGCCCCAGCCAGGCTGGGCACTGTCAGCCCCTTGTCCTGCCCTCAGCATCCCCCCCCAGCCCACATCCCAGTGGCCTCAAGGATCTGCTGGAAGGAGTCCCTGGGGAGCCTTGCTCAGCAATGGCCCTGGGGGCTCCTGAATGCTCCCTGCAGGGACTGCAGGTTTTTCCAAGGACTTTGGGTTTGGCTTTTGCCTTGAATTTCTGAGAGGTCTCTGCAGTCATGGCCTCCAATTATCTGCTTTAATGAGTCCCTGGAGATTGTCCCTCTGTTGCAGCATTCATTGGGACTCGTTAATACTTCAGGGTACTTCAGTTATTTGAAGGTACTTGGTGTTTCCCTTTTGATACAGACTCTGTGAGAAAGATTGTGCAGTCACAGCCTCCAATTATCTGCTTTAATGAGTCCCTTGAGAGCTTTGCATTGACACTCAGTGGGGGTCATTTTTGCTTCGAGATACTCAAGGTTTTTAAGGTACTTTGGATTTTCCTTTCTACAGTCTCAATCTCTGAGAGGTTTTTTCCATCCTGGCCTCCAATTCTCTCCTCCAAGGAGTCCATGAGGAGCCTGTGTTGGGGATGGACCTCAGTAGGACCCATTCATGCTTTGAGACACTTTGGAGTTTTTGCCTGTCTTTGACTCCTAGAAGAGTTTGTGCAATCTCCTCTCAGACCCTGACGTTCCAGGGCTCAGCAGGATCAAGCAAGTCCTGACAAACCACAGCTCTGCCTTGATTTCCCTCTACTGTAGTGCAGTTCACTAGGAAGTTCTTTTTCTATAGTTACAGTGAAATATTTCAAAGAGCTTCTAATAAATCCACATTCCTGTTTTAAGTGTGTATGGTTCTCTGTAGAGAAGAAATGATAGCAGCATTCTGTGACTGATATTGACCCAGGGACTTTCCTAAGGAGGCCTGGCCTGCTCTGAGAAGCTGTGCCCTGAGGTCAGACCCAGTGTGGAGAGCCTTGCTCCACATTTCCAAACCACATCCTGTCTCTCCTCACTTACTTGGGGTCAGCTTTGCTTGGAGAACTGGCTGCACTCAAGCCAAGAGGGGTTTTTCTTCTTTTCTTTTAGCAATCTAAAACTCCTAAGCTCCCTGTTGAAAACAGACACCCTCCTCAAGTGTGTGCAAAGCCCAAGCTGCCACCAAGACCACTCCAGACCTGCCCTGGGCCAGCTGTGAGGGTGTGTGGAGGCCCAGGGTCCTACCTTCAGAGTCTCAATCCCCCAGACATGGAGGACTGGTTCCAGATAAGAGGAATAGGCTTTCAGATTAGGGTGAGATGCTTGCTTTTCCCATAGATCTTTGCCGGCACATGCTGATTTATGTAAAGTTATGTTACTCCATTGGCCCATTGGCCCAATTACCTTACTTCAAGCCGTATTGCCCACGTTTCATTAGTCCCTAGAATGTTCTCTCTCTGTCCCTCCACTGGCCCTAGTTTACTGCATTCCTCCACCCCTGTTTCCCTATTGGCTGACCTAACCCTAACTACTCTTTTGCACCCTTTTCCCCTGTATCCATTGGACCTGGACCGTCATATCCACCCTCACGATCCCATATAAAACCCTGTGCCTTCAGCCTACATTCTGTCTTTGTCTCTGGACCCTGTTCAGCTGTGTAGCCTGTTCCTGTAGCAATAAACCCAGTTTGCAGGAGATCATACAAGATCCATGCTGCGTATTCTGTTGGCTTTCTCAGGTAGCAGTGAGCTTTGGGCTTGTGAGTGCTGCATGCTCCAAGGTCCTCAGTAGAGCCATGATGCTACACATGGCGCTCGAACAGGGACCAGATTCATTGAGGTCCCTGTGAGCATCTCCAGCGGTGATTGTGCCAGCCAGATGTCACTGGAAGCTGTACGCCTTTGGGTCAGCCACAACACTGAAGTGAGACTCGAGCTTTATCGAGTCTCACTGAAGTGAAGGTTGACAATCCCCTCAACATCCATGGGACCAACTTCACTGAGAGCCCCACAAGCCCCACTTTGGCTGAAGATTGTGCCTGTGAGACTGAGTGAGTGACTGAGTGGCAGAGAGCTGCCAGGGGTTTGGGCTTTTGATTTTCTGCTCCTGTGGGTGGGCATTCCCTCTTCCATTTGGGGCACCTATGGGAAATACTCAGTCCCAAGCTGAAAAGGATGTTTTTGTTAAGTTTTGGAGAGTTTTAAATTTAGAGGGGAGTTCATTTTCTGAGGGGAGTTTAAAGGTATTGTTCATGGTTATTTGAGGAGCTTCCTGATATCTCTGTTGATTCTATCTGTCAGTTATCATTTTGGGATGCTGTTGGGGAAATGCTTTTTATTTTACAAACACAAGGGATTTTAAAAGTTGGGAAATTGTATCTGTTGTTTCATTCAATTTATAGGATCATTTAATGAGTTCATGGTTCCAACCCTTTGTCCTGGTTTATTCAATCCTACCCCCACGTTCCGAAACACACGTTCCCTAAGAACAGGGTGGGAGATGGAGCGTGCCCTTTGGCACAGACAAGCCATCTGATGCCTGCCGTCTCCCCTTCTTTTCTGTCCTCTCCTCAGGGTGGTAGTGGCCATGTCACCCTGAGATCTTCCCTCGCCCACATTCCTTCATCCCCTGCGCCTAATCCCCCTTTCCTATAAATCACAAGATGGCAATACTCCTGTGAAGAGATCGCCATTTTAGATTCCCTCCCGCCTTCATCCCCATTTCCCTCCTTTGCTCTGGGTACCTCCCCTGTGACAGGTCCCATCTTGACGTTGAGTTCCAATCCCGGAACTGGATGTGGGGCCAACTGGAAGGAAGCTATTTTGGCTACCAAAGGCCTTCGACACCGGGTGTTGCCAGTCAGCCAAAAGCCCTGTGCCTCTGCCAGCAGACCTGCTTCCTCCACACAGGAAGAGAATGATAGCTTATCCAAGAGTGAGGATGAGCCCAAGGATTCTTGGCAAAGAATGCAGAGAAAAGCCACAAAGGAGCGGGACTGGGAGGTGGTATCCAAGATTCAGGTGGCACCTGTGCAGTATAAACAGGGGTCAAAACCTCAATGGGAACCTATTCCCCACAGGGAAATGAAGGATTTAGTAAATGTTGCAAAGAATTATGGGAGGGATTCTCCCTATTTTAACAATTTGCTGGACGTGCCATTTACTGCCCACATGATGGTACCATAAAATTTAAAACAGTGTATGAAAATTATATTGTCACCTGACGAATTTATTTTATGGAAAGGAGTTTGGATAAATAAACTTAATGAATTACCAAAAGGTTATGTTAAGGAAGAAAGGCAAAACCACCTCACAATGGACCGCATTACTGGGGAAGGAGACTATACTAGACTGCAGTATCAGGCTGAAGTCCTTCCCCAGTCAATACTGGAAGATCTCAAAGGTGCTGCATGGTCCACCCTCCTCCAAACACCTGATGCTTCTACATCCCACACTGACTTCACTGACATTCGCCAGGGCCTGGACAAGAGCTATATCAAGTTTATAAAATACCTTATGAAAGCACTGGAAAAACAGGTAGACAATCAAAAGGTCCAGGATTATTTTATTAGCAAATTATCTTTCTGTAATGCTGGTATTGACTGCAGAAAAGTTCTGCACGCCCTCCCCCTTACCCTGAGCTGACCATTGCTCAGATGGTTGATGCTTGCATTTGCCAAGCTGTCTCAGACCGTGACTCCAGCCAGCCAAGGCCACTGGCCAGGGTGCAATGGAAGCACTGGTTGCAGCAAACGTGCTTCTCCACAATACAGAATGTAAGAAAGGCAGTGGAAACTGTTATAACTGCAGGAAAAGTGGACATGTAGCAAAAGACTGTAAATACAAGAATTATAATTGCTCTTGTGTTTCACCAAGCCCTCAGTCTCACAGCCATTGCCCAAACTGTTCCTGAAGCCAACAGCACTACCAGCCCTCAGGAAACTCCCAGCAGAGCACAAAATGACACCAAATATGAAGTTATTCCGTCCCACCCTTACATCGGTGATAGATGTCCTAGGTTAGAATATAAAGATGTATTCTATTCCAATCCTCAAGAGCTGTTGAAACCAGGAGGGGAATTGTTTTATTCCTTATCTTCTGTTAATGGGCCCATCTATGCCTTGCCACATGACTGAGAGATAACTCCCTCCAGGAGCCATTCCTGTTTAATGGACCTACCTCATGACTCATAGAATGATTTTAGCTCATTATGAGATGCTCTGCCCAGGGCAGAGGAGCTAAGCATCCCCACCTGGATGTAATCTGGGATTTGGGACAAAACAAGCTGCCTTTCACTGGATTTCCCAGAGCAACAGCTGCCTTTTCCATTGGATCTTCAGAGGAAGGCTACACCCTACTATGGGATCACTGCTCCAACATAACCACATCTGCCATTCCAGGAGGACTGCGGCCAACAATCCAACCGGACTGGTACCAACACCCTGACCAACAGAGTGACAAGTTATATTCTGACTTTATCAGTGTTTTTTCTCTTGTATTATTGCATGCATTTTGTTGGGTTTTTTTTTTTTTTTTTTCCTAATAAATTGTATTTCTGACTTGGAGTCTCTCTCTGGTTTTGCTTTCAAACCAGAACAAATGAAAACCTTGAGTGGTTTTCCTGAACAGCAAACCCCACTCAGGAGCCACCTGCTCAGTCCAGGCTGCCTGGAATGATGTCACCTTTCTATAGGGACAGGGTGAGCAGCAATGATCTCTGGAAGCAGAATTCTCTGAGTCTTGCAGCTGAATTCTCTGTCCCTGTCCTTTCCCTGGATCTCTGTTGCAGATGGAAGCTGCTGGTGCCATCCTCACCTTTAACCTCTCTTTGGAATGCAACAGATGTTCCCAGGTGTGTTCAGCAGGATTTGCTCAATGTTTCTACAAAACTTCTGTGTTCCTGATGGAACGAAGGAGCAATTTTGGCACTGAGGGGGTGACGTGGAAGCAAGGAGTCAATTGTGACCCTGGGGTGCCATGGAACCAAGGGGCCATGGTGACACAGCAGGGCCACGTGGATCCAGTGGTCCATTGTGACACTGTGTATCCAAGGAGACCATGGAGAACCCCCCGGAGCCTCATGGAACCATGGAGTCCATAGTGACCCGGTGGGGCTGCCTGGAGCCAATGGTCCATGGTGACACTGCCCATCCAAGGAGTCCATTTGGACACTGCGGAAGCTCATGCAGCGAGGGAGGCCATTGTGACACTGAAGATGAATTTCGTGGCACCAAATATCCATGGTGACACAGCAGGGCATCATGGGAACCAAGGTACCGCTGTTGGCAGTGTGGAAACTCATGGAACCAGGGCCCATTGTGGCACTGCAGAACCAACAGAGCTGCTGGACCTTGTCCCCTGGCCCTGCACAGCTCCTCGGGAGGCACGGCAGGAGCAGCACCCTGGGAGCCTCGGGAATGCCCCTCTGGGATCCATGGCATGCACTGCCAGGGGCTGGAATTGCAGTTCCCAGCCAGGAAAAGATGTTCCTGCCCTGGAAGGCAAAGCCCTTAAGAAGGAGTCAAAAGCCAAGTGGAGCAAGATCCTACAGTGACATTTCACTGCCAGCCTTCATAACTTCACCCATGGTTTTGTAGCTCCTGGATTGGGAATGAAATCAGGGCAGGGTCATTGGTGGGAGCTGCCCTGGGACCAGGGAGACACTGAGAGAGAAACAGGGCAGGCAGAGAGAGGCAGGAGAGAAAGGAGGGCACAAGCACAATCAGCTGAGAAAGTGGCACTCTGAAAAACAGAACTGGAACTGACTGAAAATGAATGCGACAGAAAGAAATAATTTTGTAACTTGACTTCCTATCAGAATACATTTTCCTCACTTTCTCACAAAACTCTTCCTCGTGTCATTCAGCAGGGCTGTCAGAAAGTCCTTCATTCTGGGTGGATGTTCCAGGCTGTAGCCACAAGGAAACAGGGAATGGGGATTTTCCAGCTCCTGGGGAGTTTTGACGTCCTCAGCTGAGGAGAGGAGGAGGCACCAGAAGCAAAGGGGAGCTGGGCTTCATCCTTCCACAGGAATTAGGGGGAGCAGAAATCTCTTGTCCTGTCTGCAGCTGCTCCCACAGGGATGTGAGGGCTGATCTGAGAGCCCCAAGGGTCACAGTCAGGGCTGCCCTCAGGGAATGCTCACCTGGTATTGAGGGGCAGCGTGGGAGCACCTGGATCTTGGAGCACCCAGCTGCCCCCCATGGTTGGAGGTGCCTGAGGAGGGCTGGGACGATGCCAGGGACATCCTGCAGTGACATCCCCCCTTTCCTGCTCTGGGTGAGCTCAGTCCCAAACCTGACCCTGATCCTGGTCTCAATCTCACTCCATGTTAAGACACACTCACAGTTCTGTATTTAATCCCATCCCAGTCCCAGACTCATCTAGCCCCAGACCCAATCCCAACCCCAGCCCTAAGGCCAATCCCATGTCTAGTCTTAACCCCAATCCCAGCTCTAATCCAAATCTCAGCCCCAACTCCAACCCCAGCCCCAATTCCAGCCCCTTCCTAAATGCTCAGCCCCAAACCAAACCCCAGGCTCAGCCCTTCTGGGGCTTTGGGGGTGTCTGTGTCCCTCTGAGCCTGATGATGTTTGGGTGGGGTCACAGCAGGGCTGAGAGGGACAGAGACCCCCCCGGCCTCCCCAGGGGTGAGAAGGTGGGAGAGCCCCCCCAGGGCCGAGCAGCCTCAGCGGTGAGAGGGACACAGAGCCCCTGGTGCCCAGCCCTGCACAGGCATTGCCTGAGGCCAGAGGGATGGAGACCCCCCGAGCATCCCCCAGGGCGAGGGGACAGAGACCCCCGAGCATCCCCTGGGCTGAGAGGGACAGAGACTGCCCCGAGCACCCCCTGGCACAGGGGTGAGAGGGAGGGAGCCCCCCCCAGGCATTCCCTGGGGTGAGAATGATGGAGCCCCCTGGGGAATGGCCTGGGGTGACAGGGATAGGGACAACCCCTGGGGAATGGCCTGGGGAGACAGGGACAGGGACACCCCTGGGGAATGGCCTGGGGTGACAGTGACAGGGACACCTCTGGGGAATGGCCTGGGGTGTCAGAGACAGGGACAACCCCCCCAAGCCCCTCCCAAGCATCCCCCAGGACGAGAGGCACAGACAGACCCCTCAAGCATCGCCTGGGCACTTGAAAAAAAAAAAACTTGGTAGAAATCAAACTACTCTGCATAAATCACTTTAATGAATATTTGAATTTTCCACAAGTTACATGTGAAGAAAACACAAACAAATCCCAAATATTATTAAACCAACGATGGAGGCAATTTTGTGGCAATTCCAAGTTGCATTGGTTGCTGCACAGCTCCAGCTCAGCTGCTGGCACATTCTGATAAAATAAAAGTCAAAATTTGGCCCAATACAGATTATCAAAAGAAGGGAAAGCTCTGTGTAGCTGTCACAAAGGTGACAGGGACAAAGAGAATAATGATTCTCACATTTGGCAAAGCCCCCAAGCCTGTGAATTCAGGAGTTATTTGGGAATTTAGCTACTTGAGCTGGGCTTCTTGTGGGACTTTGAGCAGCCTTGTGTTCCTCACTGTGGGGTGAATGAACTTTGTCAGCCTCGCTTGTAACATTTGCTCTCTTTCCTCCAGTGATTTTAACAAACTTTTCAAGGAAAGATAACAAAATATTTTCTTGACACTCCAGACCCACAACAGCCATTTTCCTCATCAGTTCTCCCGTAAGTTGCTCAGAGGAAGCTGCGTCCAATTTTCCAAGAGTTCCTCCAGAGAGAACCACAACCTCCTGACAGGAGGGAACCATGCTGTTGTCAAAGGCACTTGGGGTCAGACAACAGTGCCCTGAACTCACTGTGCCAAAATAATGTTGCAATCTGGGTAAGAAAATTGTTAGAGAGATCCCTCTGCCCCAGTTAAGGGGCTAACAAGACCAAATCCAAGGTGGATTTGATTGAACAGTAAACATCAGGTAGAGAGAGAGATGGAAAGAAAGAGAAAAGAGGAGACAGCAAGGGAGCGACAGGGACAGAGACCTCCCCTGGAGCAGGGCAAGTGTGACATTGTCCCCTGTGTGTGTGGCCTTCCCGGGGTGGGGGTTTTACACCTGAGCCAGTTTGGGTAAGGGGGGTGGTGTTCACCCCCTGAGCAGGGATTACCCCACTGTTTCAGGTTGCAATGCAAGATGTAACCAAATGCATGTTTGCAATCCCCATCTTCATCAACTGCTATAAACAGGTGGGGCAGTGTTCTTTATCTCTTGCATGACTCAGCCCTGATAACGCCCTCCAGGGGAGATATCTTCTGTGAATGGGCCCTTGAGTGTCACTGCAGGACTGATCAAATTCCATCATCCCATTGTGGGAGGCTCCACCCAGGGGGAGGATCCAAGCATTCCTACCTGGATATAAGCTGCAGCTTTTAACACCAGGAGCAGCTTGCCTACTAGATTGCCAGAGGACAAGAGCTCCAGAACCACCACTGGATTCCCAGAGGAAGATCAGACCCTTCTGCAGGATCACTGCTTTGACAGAATCACGTTCATCACTCCAACAGGGCTGCAGCCACCATTGAACGGGACTGCTGCCACTACCCTGACCAACTGGGTGTCAGGTTATATCCTGACTCTGGCAGTTTAAGGCAGTCTTTCTGTATCATTGCCTTGATCTAAATTTTCTTATTAAATTTCAATTCTGACTTAGACTTTTCCCCAGGTTTACCTTCAAACAGTACAAAAGACAATGTACTCACCCCTTGTTTTTCTCCTGAAACAGAAATTCCCATCCCCAAACCTGTGCCAGATGGAGGAGAAGGCTGCAAGGAAAAGGAAGATACGCAGGACCCCTAGGCAGGTGAGGAGGAAGTCAGTGCCCCTTTCCCCCTCTCTCCTGCTCCATCTCCCAGCCCAGCACAGCCCCTGCCTGCAGGACAACCCTGCTGCCAACCCCGTCCTGCTGGGGATGCACTGGCGGGATCTCCTTCCCCTTCCTTCTTGCACGGAGGCAAATCCCATCCTCTCCTTGTCCTTTCTCCCCCAGGGAAGAGGCTGAGGATGGAGACCAGGGAGGACAAATTCCTGCAGCAGAACCTTGTGGAAGAGGCAACTTTTAGTGGCTCCATGGCACAGGAATCCAATGGGGAGGAAAATCCCCAGACTTCCCACAGGAGGAGGGTCTGCAAACCCAGCCCAGGGTGCTCTGAGGAGGAAAGACCCACCCTGAGCCAGGAAGGTGGACAGAGCTTCAGCCAGAGCTCAGAGCTGGTGGTCCATGAGCAGCTTCATGATGGGGAGAAGCCCCACAAGTGCTTGGAGTGTGGGAAGAGCTTCAGGCACAGCAGCACCCTGATCCGCCACCAGATGATCCACACCGGGGAATGGCCCTACAAATTTTGGGAGTGTGGGAAGGGCTTCAGCTACAGATCCGCCCTCGTCAACCACCAGCGGATTCACAAGGAGAAGAGGCCCTTCCACTGCCCTGACTGCGGGAAAGGATTCAACCGCAACTCCAAGCTAATTATCCACCTGCGCATCCACACTGGGGAGAGGCCCTACGAGTGTCCCCAGTGTGTGAAGAGGTTTCAGAGCAGCTCTAATCTCCTCCAACATGAGTGGATTCACTCAGAGGAGAAGCCCTTCTGCTGCCCTGATTGCGGGAAGGGCTTTAAGCAAAACTCCACCCTCATCACCCACTGGCGCTGTTGCAGAAAATTGAAAATTATTGAAAATCATATTATGGCTAATAGATAGATATTTAGAGTAGTGAAACGATGTTATAGTTAGCATGAGTAGCAGTAGTTATGCTAAGGCCGCAGTAGGCCCGGTAAACTTTAAGTGAACTCTAGTACATGATACCAGGTTTGGTGCATGGTAGATCCGACGAATGTATTATCTAGAAAATGTACTAAATCTTATCTATGGAATGTACCTTTTGGCTAACTAACAAATGTCATGATGTATCTAATGAATCTTCATTTATCTATAAAATTTATTAGCGATGTACGTAAATCGAATGAAGCAATAATGTTAAGAAAAGTATATAAACCCTGTAGATTTTATCACGAATTTGGGGCTCCGACTTTGGACGAAAGTCCTCAGGCTCCCGGGCCCTCAATAAAGCACCGCATAAAGCAACTCCAGTTGTTTTGTGTTTTCTTCGGATCGGGCAACAGTTTTCTGGCGACCGCGGCAGGACTCCGAAGGTGGCTGGGGCGGTTCGCATTCCGATCTTCTCCACGCCGGCACCGAGTGATTCTCGGGGAGTCATCGGTTCGTGCCCGACCCCCGCGCCTGTCGGACGACTGTGAAAGGTAAGCCCGAAGGTGCTTTATTTTTGGTAATGGTATTGGGTGCCTGTCCGTAAGACGAGGTAACAATCCTCGCAGGATTGGGCTAAAGACGTCTGGTTGGGAAGCCTAGGCGCCGGCTGTCAGACGCGGCGAAAGCTGCGCAAGTCCGGCACTTGCCACTCGCGGCGACGAGAAACGGCAAGGTTGGTTTGGTTGGTCTGGTATTTAATGGTAATTGTGCTGTTGATAATTACGCTGTTACTCTCTTGTTTTGCTCTTGTTTTGTTGTTTATGTTTGGAGTGATTGAACTGTTGATTTGTAATTTATGTTTGGAGTAACTAAGTTGTTTTGTTGAATTGTTTTATTGTTTTATTACTTTGTCGTTTTGTTTGAAGTCGTTGAATTATTATTGTTTTGTTTTATGGTTGGCGTAATTGAGTTGTTGATTTTTATAGTTTTATTGGTTGTGCTTAGTGCTGGTGTATATTGGTGGTTGCGATTTATTATTGTAGGATTACTGAAGTAGGATGCCGTTTAAAATGATTAAAACTATGGGGCAGTCTAACAACAAAATACCGGAAAATACCCCACTAGGTTGTTTGCTAAAGCGTTGGAGAAGTGAGGGGTTTTATCAGGACTTGGAAAAGGAAAAGATGATTGATTATTGTAATCATTGGTGGCCGGAATACGAAAGGGCAGGGCCAGAGTGGCCGTTGAATGGGTCTATAGATTATGAGGTGATTACTCCTTTGATGCAGTTTCTAAGATGAAATGAGAAATGGGATGAGGTACCGTATTTGGATTTATTCTATCTCCTGAGGGAGAAAAAGGAATGGCAGAAGGAGTGTGGAATAATGGTTTTGGAATTAAAAGGTTCGGAATGTGGAGAGTGTACAGAAAAATCTAAATGTACTCGGTGTTTAGCTCTAACCTCCCGATCAGAGGAGGATCTATCCCCGTACGTAGCTCCGAATGCTCCCTCAGTCTCTGCTCCCTCAGTCCCTGCTCCGGTTCCCCTTTCCTCATGCCCGCCGCTGCCGGAGGACAGTAGTAGTGATGAGAGTGAGGAGGAGAAGTCGAGAGAAAGAAAGGGGGAATACAGGACCCCTAACATAACTATTAAATCACAGCCTCATACTCCCTCTCCTGGACCCTCTGGAAATGGGCAAAGAACTCCCCTTGCGGGTAGGACAAGGCAAGGACGGAAAAACCTTGGGGAACCTAAGTTAATAGCCCCTTAAGGGAAGCAGTGGGACCCCAAGGAGATAGGGTACTGATAAAGGTGCCCTTCTCCCCCGAAGATCTGATGATTTGGAAGCAGTCTGCGGGAAGCTATCGGGAGGACCCAGAAAGGGTAGCGCGGGTGGTAAAGATGATAATCAGAACACAAAACCCGGACTGGAATGATTTACAGGTGTTATTAGATACTTTAATGAACTCCACAGAGAAAGAAATGGTGTTAAGAGCAGTAAAGGAGAGAGCTAGAGAAGCTATAAGGTTACAATTAGTAGAAGGGACTGTTAATGAGGTAGTGCCGAGTGAAGATCCGGAATGGGATCCGAATACAAGAAAAGGCATGCGTGCAATTAATTCTTATCAGGAGTTATTGTTGGAAGGAATCAGAACGGGTATGCCTAAAACTCTGAACTGGTCTAAGCTGTATTCAGTAAGACAGGACAAAAGCGAGTCCCCATCGGCGTTTTTAGAAAGATTGAGGGAAACTGACAGAAAATATACTAACTTGGATGTGGAGAGTGAGCCAGGGAAGCTGCAGCTTGCATTGATATTTATGGGGCAATCTCAGGATGATATCCGAAAGAAACTACAAAAACTAGAGGGGGAGGATACTCGTAACCTGGATAAGATGTTGGAGGTAGCCTGGAAAGTATATAATAACAGAGAAAAAGAGACTGCTAAGAAGCAGCAGGCAGGGATTTTGGCAGTAATCCAGCAAGCTGGAAATAGAGGGAGGGGTAGAGGTGGATCTATGCGGGGTCAAGGAATGGGTCGCGGTAGGGGAGGATTTCAAAACACTGGGGGACGAGGACTAACCCTGGGACCTAACCAGTGTGCTTTCTGTCGTCAGTTGGGACACTGGAAAAATGAATGTCCAGTCAGAAATGGGATGGGTGGTGTGCCAAATAATTCAGCAGCTTACCCGATGATTCCGGGAGATGTCGCCCAGGCGATGGTTTTGGGAAATTATCAGAATCAAAGCTGACTAGAACAGGATCTGAAGGTTAGGCTGGAAATTGATGGGAGAGAGCAGGAATTTACGGTGGATACTGGGGCTACTTATTCAGTTTTAAATAAACGATTGGGGCCAATTAGTGACACTACGGTGCAAGTAGTAGGGGCAACGGGCCAATTGGAGGAAAGGCCGTTCCTACAGCCATTAAATTTGAGATTTGGAGGAAAGGAGTTAGATCATCAATTTCTATATATGCCTAACTGCCCCAAGTCACTATTTGGGAGGGATTTACTATCCCTTTTGAATATGAAAATTTTGTTTGAGGATGGAAGAGTCAAAGTGGAAGTTCCTGAAGAAGAAATAGCCAAATTATTTGTGATTAGAGAAGTTGAACCCACCCCCATCCCTGAAGAGGTGGAACAGGCTGTGGTACCATGGGTGTGGGAAACAGGAGTCCCCGGGAAATCTAGAGCTGCTCAACCGGTGACAGTAGAATTAAAAGAAGGGGCACAACCTATAAGGATAAAACAGTATCCTATTAAAGTTGAAGCTAGAGAGGGGGTTGCTCCCCTCATAGCACAATTCTTAACGCAAGGAATATTGGAAGAATGTGAATCAGAATACAATACCCCCATTTTTCCCGTGAAGAAACCTAATGGTAGGTATAGATTGGTACAGGATTTACGGGCAATTAATAACATCGTTAAGGATATTCACCCGGTGGTTGCAAATCCATATACCCTGTTAACATCTGTGTCTGAAAGATTTAAATGGTTTACTGTAATTGATTTGAAGGATGCATTCTTCTGCATTCCCTTGGCATTGCAAAGTAGGAAATATTTTGCCTTCGAATGGGAGAGCCCAGACACTGGTCGCAAGAAGCAACTCACCTGGACGAGGCTTCCTCAGGGATACAAAAACAGCCCCACAATATTTGGGAATCAATTGGCAAAGGAGTTAGAAGAATGGAAGATAACTGAGGTAAGGGATTCACCATTTTCGTATGTAATTCTACAATACGTTGATGATATTTTTCTAGCCACTGAAGAGAAAGAACTGTGTTTGAAACTCACAATAGCATTATTGAACATGCTGGGTCAGGCTGGATAGCGAGTGTCAAAAGAAAAAGCACAGTTAATAAAGGAGAGCGTGATTTACCTGGGTTGTGAAATCGCTCAGGGCCAGAGACGGTTGGGAGTCAACCGAGTAGAGGCCATTTGTGCCATCCCACTTCCGAGAAGCCATCAAGAGTTAAGATCTTTCTTGGGAATGGTAGGATGGTGTCGATTGTGGATTCTGAATTTCGGGTTACTAGCGAAACCACTGTATGAGGCCCTGAAGGAACCACAGCTGAATTGGGATAAGTTGAGGAAGAATGCCTTTCAAAACTTAAAACAAGCCCTAAAGGAGGCTCCAGCTTTGGGGCTCCCGGATCTGAGCAAGGACTTTCAGTTGTACGTGAATGAAAGACAGAAGTTGGCTCTGGGAGTATTAACCCAACGGATTGGGTCTTGGAAGCGCCCGGTAGGGTATTTCTCAAAGCAATTGGACACTGTCAGCGCTGGTTGGCCGTCATGCTTGCGGGCGATTGTGGCCATGGTAGTCCTCATTCAAGAGGCCAGAAAATTGACAATGGGTAAGAAAATGGAGGTATTTGTGCCTCATATGGTACTGGCAGTTTTGGAACAGAAGGGGGGTTACTAGTTATCATCTAGTCGAATGCTGCAGTACCAAGCAATTTTGAGAGAGCAGGATGATATAGAATTGAAGATAACTAATCATGTTAATCCAGCAGAATTCCTCCGTAGTGAACAGGAAGAAGGAGAATTGGTGCATGATTGTGTGGAAGTCATCGAGCAGGTACACGCCAGTCGGATGGACCTAAAGGATACACCAATGGAAGATCCTGACTGGGAACTATTCACAGACGGATCGAGTTACGTGGACAATGGTACCAGGTATGCAGGGTATGCAGTGGTGACTGTTCATACAGTTGTAGAAGCAAAAGCTTTACCTCCTGGTACCTCAGCCCAGAAGGCAGAGATAATTGGGCTTACACGAGCCCTCATCCTCAGCACCGGGATAAAAGTTAATATCTGGACTGATTCAAAATATGCCTTTGGGGTGATCCATGTGCATGGGGCGCTGTGGAAGGAGAGAGGACTACTTAGTTCACAGGGAACTTCCATCAAACACAAAGAAGAAATTTTAGCCTTGCTAGAAGCAGTACACCGGCCGAAAAAGGTTGCGGTGATGCATGTCAGAGGACATCGGAAAGAAGAAGGAAAAATCTACCAAGGAAATGACATGGCAGATGCAACGGCTCGAAAGGTGGCTCGAGAGGTATGGACTCAGATGGCACTAATACCAGTCAAGGTGAGTCCAGCACATCCTTACCTAAGTCAGGCACCTAAATATACAGTAGATGATGAGAAGCTGGCAACGTTATTGAATGCACAAAAGAACATGACTGGATGGTATGTAACAACAACTGGACAAGTAGTAGTACCAGCAAAAATAATGAAAGTTATTTTGGAGACAGAACATAACAAATGCCATTGGGGTGCAGAGATGCTCGTAAAATTTTTAAAGAAAGAAATAGTTTCAAACCAGATGTTAACACTTGCAAAACGGGTGAATGCAATGTGCCCAGTCTGTCTGAAAAATAATCCAATCGTTAGGAAACAAATTCAATTAGGGAAACTGCAGATAGGACCGGAACCAGGAGATTATTGGCAAGTAGATTTTGCTGAGCTACCAAAAGCACAAAATTTCAAATATATGCTAGTGTACGTCTGTACCTTTTCAGGATGGCCAGAAGCTTACCCTTGCAGGACTAATCAGGCTAAGGAAGTGGTGAGGACATTGCTGAAGGAAATCATTCCCAGGTTTGGGGTACCTCTAAGGTTGTCGTCCGATAGAGGTCCGCATTTCATAGCTGGGATTGTTCAAACAGTAGCCAGGGTCTTGGACATATCTTGGGATTTGCACACACCTTGGCGACCCCAATCAAGTGGTCAGGTTGAGAGAATGAATCAAACGCTGAAAGGGCAGATCAAGAAAATTTGCCAGGAAGCCAAAATGCAGTGGCCACAAGCACTGCCTCTAGCCCTATTGAGGGTTAGAATAAAGCCCAGAGAAAGGCTGGGGGTAAGTCCTTATGAGATACTGTATGGAAAACCTTACCATGCTACTGTATTGCAAGGAGATTTGCATGTACAAAGTGATCAAACAATATTTAACTATGTAATGTCATTAAACAGAACCCTCAATAACCTAAGGGGGGCCCTGCAGTGGAATCGACCTTTACCGCTGGAGAATCCAGTTCACGACATCCAACCCGGTGACCGAGTGTATGTGAAAAATTGGTTCACGGATCCACTGAAGGAAACATGGGACGGTCCCTATCAAGTGATCCTGACGACATACACGGCGATAAAGGTGGCGGGAATCGACTCCTGGATCCACTACACTCGAGTCAAGAAAATTCCAACACAATGGGAGGCTCAGATGGTCTCCCCGACGCGAATGATATTTCGCGCAAAGCCGCGTTCTTAATCGTTCTGTTACTGCTAATGATGAAACTGATACCTGTTCAAGGTTTTGTGGTTGTTACTGTTGCAGAGCCTATTGTCGGAGTCATGGAAGGAATGGATGTGAATCTGACCTGTGTTGTAACCTATGACCAGAAAGCTGAAGCCCGAGATCTAAAGGTAGTCTGGAAACAAGGACCTGGGTATCCCAAGGCAAGTTTCACTACTGTTTGGGATAGGGATGCGCAAAAGGGAAACACCACACTACAATTGAAGCGAGTGACTAAAGAAGATATGGAAGTCTATATGTGTATGGCACAAATTAGGTATAGTTTTGACTACAAAAGAATTAAATTGAGGGTGGTATCTTGGAAATTACGGGAAGGGGCCACTTCTCAGGAAGCAGTGTCAGTTAAGCCAGCATCCGCTGCTCAAGACATGTGGGATGGTCCCCCGTTAAAGCTTAATTGCCCATTCATTATAACAGAATCATGTAAGGAAGAGATAAAGGTTAAATGGTGGAAAGAACAACAACAAATGTGGGAACAAATCAACCAGGGAGTGAGTTGGTGGAAATCACAGGATAAAGGGGTTGGGTGGTTAAACATTTCAGACCCTAAGCAAAGTAGGGACGAAGGACGATATCTGTGTTTAGTTATGTGTGGAATAGAGGCAGACTACGGTACCCGATCGACAATAGTTCGAGCACATTTGGGGGAAGGGATCAAGGCGACACATGGAATCTTCCGAGCAGTGCAAGGCATGGCAGTCATCTTAGTCTGTAAAGTGAGGAAAGATGTACAGTTCACCGATTACAGATGGTGGTTTGGGGGAAACAATATTCAAGACAGAAAAGGGAAGTATCGCAGGGAAAAACGATCAGATCAAACTATAGTCCTCATAATTGAGAACGTACAGCCTGAAGATGAGGGATACTACTGGTGCTGGATCAGCAAAGACTCATGGTGGGGACATTCAAGGACAATGGTCTCATTAACGCGAGGGAACCTGAGAAAAGTAAGAGAAACTAACATTACCATTCAAAATGAGCAAGAACGAGAAAACCTGATAGTGGGATTGATTAGAGATTTTGGTACAGTACAAAATGTCTCACGAATCACAGCATGCTTACCACTCCCTCAAGCCGCTGGGGAGCCTATTACATGGGGAGTGATCCCGGTCCCAATGCCTCCAACCTTACAAGGGAACACTACATTCATGTGCCAAGTAGAAGTAGTAGAAAAGGAAATAGTAGAAGTTAAAGAAGGTTATTCCCCATTGTGGAAATACTCCTCGATTTGGGACTGTCGGGAAAAAGGAGGTAGATATGAACCAAAACCTGGACTGTATGGAGGATTAGGAAATTATGGTTGGTGTTTTGAGAAGCAAGGCCAGCCAATCAGGAAAAAGCAACTATCTCGGGAAATACGGTGTCACAACATGACACAGGAACAGCCCTTATGGGACAACTGGGAAGCTATATGGGGTCCAAGTTTACTAGAACACTATATCTATATTGGGCCTGTTGATTGGTGTGTCCAGTGGACAGGAAGCGAAAACCAATCACACGAAGAAGTATCAGAGATACATACCTCTACTAGAGAAAAGACAGTGGCTAAGGGAGACTGGAATTGTACAGAAGTCTACACATGTGACACTCCAGGGGATCAGATTAGCCTAGTGCCAGTCAGGGTTCTCTTAAAATGGGGATGTGAGTGCAGGAAATACAATCATACCATGCCAGGCAAACCCCTTATGAACGGGTTCTACGGAAAGGTTTCTTGTAGAACAACAACACTCAGAAGTCCAGGAAATTTGGTGTGGGTAATGGGACATGGACAATGGACTACCCATCTCCCTTTGGACGGGCCAGTGACACAAGTAACTCTGGGAGTACCAACGCTATGCCCTTTGTGGAAACAGTCTAAGTTAGGGGCATTAGAAACTAGGAAAAAGAGAGAGATTGATGATTTGGACTTATTAGGAGATGGAAATCAGTGGCATACACCAGATAGCGGAGTGAAGTTCGGATGGGCACTAGAATCCTTATTTGCACCAGTAGCCACATATAGAAATAGGGAAATGTTGTTTAAGTTACTGGGACAGACAGAAAGATTGGCAAGAGCAACCAGGAAAGGATTTACAGACTTGAATCTACAATTGCAGGCCACTTCTCGTATGACGCTCCAAAACAGAATGGCTTTAGACATGTTGTTATTAAAAGAGCATGGAGTTTGTGGGTATCTAAATAAAAGAATTGATCATTGCTGCATCCATATCCCAAATATAACAGTAGAAGTGGAAAGAGATATCTCTCAGTTAGAAATAGTCGAATCTGGAACAAAAGAGATCGAAAAAGAAGCCCAGCACAATTGGATAGGAGCTTTGTTCGAGTCAATGGGGCTTCAGGTTTCTGGTTGGATATCGTCAATATTGCAATATATTTTGTTGTTTGTAATCGTACTAATAGTTGCTTGGGTAGCATATAAGTGTGTTTTAGGAATAGTATTCAAAGAAACAAGATGAACGCGAAGATTGGTGAAAGCAATAGCAAGAAACTCCAGGATGGGAATTCCCCCACCCAAGTATGAAGAAGCAGTCTCCTGTAGAAGAACCGAAGCTGAAGGTTGAGCATCCTTGCAGAGAATCTGAAGAATGCTCAAAAGGGGGGACTTGTTGCAGAAAATTGAAAATTATTGAAAATCATATTATGGCTAATAGATAGATATTTAGAGTAGTGAAACGATGTTATAGTTAGCATGAGTAGCAGTAGTTATGCTAAGGCCGCAGTAGGCCCGGTAAACTTTAAGTGAACTCTAGTACATGATACCAGGTTTGGTGCATGGTAGATCCGACGAATGTATTATCTAGAAAATGTACTAAATCTTATCTATGGAATGTACCTTTTGGCTAACTAACAAATGTCATGATGTATCTAATGAATCTTCATTTATCTATAAAATTTATTAGCGATGTACGTAAATCGAATGAAGCAATAATGTTAAGAAAAGTATATAAACCCTGTAGATTTTATCACGAATTTGGGGCTCCGACTTTGGACGAAAGTCCTCAGGCTCCCGGGCCCTCAATAAAGCACCGCATAAAGCAACTCCAGTTGTTTTGTGTTTTCTTCGGATCGGGCAACAGCGCTTCCACACTGGGATGAGGCCCTACAAGTGTCCCCAGTGTGGGAAGAGCTTCACCCAGAGCTCTCACTTGACCAGACACCAACGGAGGCATCGGTAAGGGAAGCCCTGCAAATGTCCCAACTGCAGGAAGAGCTTGATGCACTGTTCCAGCTTCATTACCTGTGGAAGGATCCACGTTGGTCAGAGCCCTGGTGACCCACATTCCCAGTGATCTGCGCTGGAAATACACCTGGCTGGTTATCCTTTTGGTTTGGCCCCAGGTTCCTCTTGATTCATTTTTATCACTTAAAAACACATGAAATCACATAGGACTAAAATGAAAGAAATTGATCAAGGATGCCAAAAGTCTCAGCATTTCACAGCTATTTCAAGTGGAATTTATGGTTTGGGGACATGTTCTGTAGGATTAGTGGGTTCTCTGGGGATTTGAAAAAGTTTTCTCCTTATCTTCACACTCCAAAAGTAAAGACGGAGTGATCTGTCACCTCAAAATGTCTCAGTCCCACTGAAAAGAACTCAATCTTACCCCAAATGGCTCAATACCACCTGAAATATTCTTGTTCCCACCTAAAAAAAACCTCAATCCCATCCCAAAATTACTCAGTTCCACAGCCTCCAGGAGGAGATGGGATTGGAAGGAGATTGGGAGAAGTGGCATGCAAATTTGAGGGTGTTGGACCAGGATTATGTGGGGCTGGGTGTGTGGGATCTATTTTGATAGTAAATAAAGTTTCCAGAATTATTGATTTCTGCCCCATTCATTTTCCATCAGTTCTGGTTTGTTTTTCAGAGTGCCATCCTCTCAGCTGATTGTGTTTGTGTCCTCCTTTCTCTCCTGCCTCTCTTTGCCTGCTCTGTTTCTCTCTCAGTGTCTCCCTTGACCCAGGGCAGCTCCCACCAAAGACTCTGCCCTGATTTCATTCCCAATCCAGGAGCTACAACAACCCTGGGTGAAGTTATGAAGGCTGGCAGTGAAATGTCACTGTAGGATCTTGCTCCACTTGGCTTTTGGCTCCTGCTTAAGGGCTTTGCCTTCCAGGGCAGGAACATCTTTTCCTGGCTGGGAACTGCAATTCCAGCCCCTGGCAGTGTGTGCCATGGATCCCAGAGGGGCATTCCCGAGGCTCCCAGGGTGCTGCTCCTGCCGTGCCTCCCAAGGAGCTGTGCAGGGCCAGGGGACAAGGTCCAGCAGCTCTGTTGGTTCTGCAGTGCCACAACAGGCCCTGGTTCCATGAGTTTCCCTACTGCCAAAAGCGGTTCCTTGGTTCCCATGATGCCCTGCTGTGTCACCATGGATATTTGGTGCCATGAAGTTCTTCAGTGTCACAATGGCCTCCCTCGCTCCATGAGCTTCCACAGTGTCCTATTGGCCTCCTTGGATGGGCAGTGTCACCATGGACCATTGGCTCCATGCAGCCCCACTGGGTCACCAGGGACTCCTTGGTTCCATGAGGTTCCGGGGGGTTCTCCATGGTCTCCTTGGATACACAGTGTCACAATGGACCACTGGATCCACGTGGCCCTGCTGTGTCACCATGGCCCCTTGGTTCCATGGCACCCCAGGGTCACAATTGACTCATTGCTTCCACGTCACACCCTCAGTGTCAAAATGGCCCCTTCGTTCCATGAGGAACAGAAAAGTTTTGTAGAAACATTGAGGAAATCCTGCTAAACACAGCTGGGAACATCCGTTTGCATTCAAGAGAGAGGTTAAAGGATAGGATGGCAGCAGCAGCTTCCATCTGCAACAGAGATCCAGGGAAAGGACTGGGGCAGAGAATTCAGCTGTAAGACTCAGAGAATTCTGCTTCCAGAGATCATTGCTGTTCACACTGTCCCTTGTAGAAAGGTGACACCATTCCAGGCAGCCTGGACTGAGCAGGTGGTTCCTGAGTGGGGTTTGTTCTTCAGGAAACCTGCTCAGGCTTTTCCATTCCTTCCTCACCAACAGGAAAACTTCTCCTGGGCCTGTGTGCAGGCAGAGCCCTGAGGAGAGCAGGTTCGACGTGGTGCAATGGGCTGGGACATGGAGCTGCAGAGCTCAGGGGACAAGGTTCTGCTGCAGGGCACAGGGATGTCAGTCCCAGGTGGGCCATGTCAGACATGGTGAGGCTGGGGGTGAGGAGCAGCTTGTCCAAACAGGGTCAGCCCTCAAGCCAGGTCAGCCCATCCTTTTACATGCCCAGACCTTCTGAGGAGACATTCAGCATCAAGATGACCTGGGGAATCCTTCTATCAGCTCTTTTCTGAACAGGAAAATAAAAAAAAACACTCACTTGATTTAAGAAAAGAAATAATGATGTCCACTTTGAAATCTTCATCCTTAAAGAAACTCCAAACTGACCCCAGTCAGCTGCACAAGCCCTGGAGACTTAAAAAATACTGAAGGAAGAGACAGAGCCTCTGTCCTGGTTTTGGGCAATTTTGGTGGAGAATTTCCAAAGAGGGCCCCTCCAGAAAGCAAACCCACATGGCCCCTCCCCCCAGCCGGTTCGGGAAGAATTCCTCAGGGAGAAGTGGGAAGAACCTGTTTATTCACAGCACACAGAATGAACAATACCGGATGACACCACTGAATAAAGATGACAAATTCAGAGAGTCTCTCTTGGGGGTGGTCGCTCTGTTCTCAGTCCCTCCGGCGCCGGGGCAGCTGCTGCAGCCACAAGGTGCAAACTCTCGGTGTTCCCAGGTACCAGTCCGGAGCAGGTTCAAGGTGGTTGGAAAAAAGAAGGAAAGGAGAAACAGTCCAGGAAGAAATTGGACTGTTCAGCTAAGCTAGCTACGCAGAAGGAAGCAGAAGCGAAGCGAAGCAGAAGCAAGCAAAGAGAGAGAAGCGAAAAGCAAGAGCAGCAAAAAAACTGCTGCCATCTCTGTGTCCCAGACAGGCTGATAAGAAAACCCAAACAAAACTTTTGCTCTTCAGAGCCAGTCTTAAAGATACAGAACATAATATCCAACATTAACAGAACAGATGAATGGGGATACAAGCATCATAACGTCACCCTAGGACATCCCATCCCTTATCCCCATGTCATCAACATACTACCACATATTATCATTTATTCACACAAAATTTCCATCTGTTCCCCCAGATTTACAAGCAATACCCATCATGCCCTCATCACATCCCCACACTGGACCACTGAATCCAGGCCCTATACAACAGAGCTGCAGGATTTCCCCCTTTCACCTTACTCACTCAAAGCTCCATCTATCACTTGCTCAGACCTTCGACACTTGCACATTTCCTTCTCCATCTTCCACTTGCCCAGACCTTCGACACTTACACATTTCCTTCTATCTCATGTCAGTGTGGTTTAATGTACAGACAATGGCAGTAACATCCAATGAACACTGATATTGCATATCATTCTCACCCCACAATCAGATCTCCCTGAGGTACACATCGTGTTGTTCCATCTCTTTGCATTATCCACCATGTGCAACCTGGTCCCTGAACAAAGACAACCCCACGAATGGGTTTGTCTGTACTCGAGGTAGAATTGATCCACACAGTCTTCCCTAACAAACCTCTGACATGTACCACTGGGACTTTATCTCCATCTGTTATATTCAGGGACTCAGACTGGGCAGGACCTGCTCGATTGGTGGAACCTCAGGTGTTAACTAACCAGGGGGCCTTTGCTAAATGCTGCTCCCAATTTTTGAAAGATCCCCTACCCAAAGCTTTCAACTGGGTTTTTAGTAGTCCATTGTAACTCTCTACTTTCCCTGTGGCTGGTGCATGGTAGGGGATATGGTACACCCATTCAATGCCATGCTCCCCAGCCCAGGTGTTGATAGGGCTGTTCTTGAAATGACTCTCATTGTCTGATTCGATCCTCTCAGGGGTACCATGCCTCCAAAGGACCTGCTTTTCAAGGCCCAGGATGGTGTTCCGGGCAGTAGCATGAGACACAGGGTAGGTTTCCAACCATCCAGTGGTGGCTTCCACCATGGTCAGCACATAGCGCTTGCCCTGGCGTGTCTGGGGCAGTGTGATGGAGTCAATCTGCCAGGCCTCCCCATACTTGTACTTGGACCACTGCCCACCATACCACAGGGGCTTCACTCGCTGGGCCTGCTTGATGGCAGCACATATCTCACAGTCATGGATCACCTGTGAAATACTGTCCATGGTTAAATTCACCCCTCAGTCTCGTGCCCACTTATGGGTGGCATCCCTGCCCTGATGACCTGAGGCATCATGGGCCCATCGAGCTAGGAGCAACTCTCCTTTATGTTGCCAATCTAAGTTTATCTTTGACACCTCTATCTTTGCAGCCTGGTCTACCTGCTCATTGTTTTGGTGCTCCTCATTGGCTCTACTCTTGGGAACATGAGCATCTACATGGTGGACCTTCAAAGGCAGCTTCCTTACCCTGGTAGCAATGTCTTTCCACTCATCAGCAGCCCAAATTGGTTTTCCTCTACGCTGCCAGTTAGCCTCTTTCCACCTCTCCAGCCATCCCCATAGAGCATTGGCTACCATCCATGAATCAGTGTAGAGGCAGAGCTTTGGCCACTTCTCTCTTTCTGCAATGTCCAGGGCCAGTTGAACGGCTTTGAGTTCAGCAAGCTGGCTTGATCCACCTTCTCCTTCAGTGGCCTCTGCGACCTGTCGTGTAGGGCTCCATACGGCTGCTTTCCACTTCCGGTTCATTCCCACAGTGCGGCAAGAGCCATCAGTAAAAAGAGCGTATCGTGTATCTTCTGCTGGCAGTTGGTTGTATGGTGGAGCTTCCTCAGCCCGTGTCACTTCTTGTTCCCCTTCATCAGCGAGACCAAAGTTTTCACCTTCCGGCCAGTTTGTAATTATTTCCAGAATCCCAGGGCGATTCAGTTTTCCAATACGGGCGCGCTGTGTAATAACAGCAATCCATTTGCTCCATGTAGCACTGGTGGCATGGTGTGTAGAGGGAACCTTTGCTTTGAACATCCACCCCAGTACTGGTAGTCGGGGTGCCAGGAGGAGTTGTGCTTCAGTGCCTATTACCTCTGAGGCAGCCTGGACTCCTTCATAGGCAGCCAAGATTTCCTTCTCTGTTGGAGTATAGTTGGCTTCAGATCCTCTATAGCTTCGACTCCAAAATCCCAGTGGTCGGCCTCGAGTCTCCCCAGGCACCTTCTGCCAAAGGCTCCAGGACAAGCCATGGTTCCCGGCTGCAGAGTAGAGCACGTTCTTCACCTCTGGTCCTGTCCTGACTGGGCCGAGGGCTACTGCATGAGCAATCTCCTGCTTGATCTGTGCAAAGGCTTGTTGCTGCTCGGGGCCCCAGTGGAAAGTGTTCTTCTTGCGGGTGACCAGGTAGAGAGGGCTCACAATCTGACAATATTCAGGAATATGCATCCTCCAAAAACCTATGGCGCCTAGGAAAGCTTGTGTTTCTTTCTTGCTGGATGGTGGAGACATTGCTGTGATCTTGTTGATGACATCGGTGGGAATCTGATGCCGTCCATCTTGCCACTTCACTCCCAGGAACTGGATCTCTTGAGCAGGTCCCTTGACTTTGCTCTTCTTGATGGCGAAGCCAGCTTTTAGGAGTATCTGGATGATTTTCTCCCGTTTCTCAAACACTTCTGCTGCTGTCTTTCCCCACACAATGATGTCATCAATATATTGCAGATGTTCTGGAGCCTCACCCTTTTCCAGTGCAGCCTGGATCAGTCCATGGCAGATGGTGGGGCTGTGCTTCCACCCCTGGGGTAGTCGGTTCCAGGTGTACTGCACGCCTCTCCAGGTGAAGGCAAACTGAGGCCTGCATTCTGCTGCCAGAGGAATGGAGAAAAATGCATTGGCAATGTCTATAGTGGCATACCACCTTGCTGCCTTGGACTCCAGCTCGTACTGAAGTTCCAGCATGTCCAGCACAGCAGCGCTCAGCGGTGGAGTCACTTCATTCAATGCACGATAGTCCACTGTCAATCTCCATTCTCCTTCAGATTTACGCACAGGCCAAACGGGGCTGTTGAAGGGTGAGTGGGTCTTGCTGACCACCCCTTGGCTCTCCAGCTCACGGATCATTTTGTGGATGGGGATCACAGCATCTCGTTTCGTCCGGTACTGTTGGCGGTGCACTGTTGAGGTGGCAATTGGTACTCGTTGCTCTTCCACCTTCAGGAGACCTACTGCAGATGGGTTTTCTGACAGTCCAGGCAAGCTGTTCAACTGCTTGACACCCCCTGTCTCTACAGCAGCTATTCCAAATGCCCATCTGAGTCCCTTTGGGTCTTTGAAATACCCACTTCGGAGGAAGTCTATGCCTAAAATGCAGGGGGCCTCTGGGCCAGTCACAATAGGGTGTTTCTTCCACTCCTTTCCAGTCAGGCTCACCTCAGCTTCCACCAAAGTAAAATCCTGTGATCCCCCTGTCACACCAGCAATAGAAACAGACTCTGTCCCCACATGTCTTGATGGGATTAATGTACATTGCGCACCAGTGTCAACCAAAGCTTTGTATTCTTGTGGTTCAGATGTGCCAGGCCAATGAATCCACACAGTCCAAAAAACACGGTTTTCCCCAGCCTCTACCTGGCTAGAGGCAGGGCCCCTCTAAGCCTGGTTATCCTTCGTTACCTGGGCATATGTCTTGGCGGTTCTTTCAAGGGGATCAAAAATATTGTCATTATCATCATATGTGACAGTTCGGTTACTGGCCACTGGAGCTGCTTCCCTTTTGGAACTTCCTCTCCGAGTCTTCAGTTCACGCACCCGTTGTGCCAGAGCAGCAGTAGGTTTTCTATGCCATCTCCCCATGTTTTCTCCGCAATCACGCAGGTAGAACCACAGCTCAGCTCGTGGGGTGTACCTTCTCTCACCATCTGGGGAACGTCTGCCTTGGGTACGAGAACCTCTGATCTGTACTGCTGAGATCTGGATAAGGTCTTCTTTAATCTGCTCCCCGAGCTTCTTATGATTCTCCTCGATCTTGTCTTCTAATTTTTGTAGACATGTTTCCACGGCTGCAATTCTGGCGTGTGTTGGGCCATGTACTGCATCTGCATATGCTCGGAGCTTCTTTGCCATATCCAGCACAGTCTCCTCACCATCATCCCGCTTCATTATCACTAAAGCAGAAGCATAATCTCGTGGCCCAAGCCGTACAAGTTTTCTCCACATCACAGATGTGCATGGTACCAAGTCTGGATTTACAGTGTTTGCGTCATCTGAGAAGACAAGCTCCGCCACTGCCATTTCCCTCAAGCGTTGAATCCCTTGTTCTATGGTTTTCCACTGGGTTTGCTGCATATAAAGATCGTCTGCACACAGGTATCTTTGTGCGACACCTCTCATGACCCATGCCCAGAGGCTGTCAGGGTTAGTCCCCCTCATCATTTCTTGGTCAATGACGGGATCCTGTGACAGGGATCCCAAATGCTTCGCCTCAGTGCCATCTAGAATTGTAGCCTCGCCTGCAGCATCCCAGAGACGGACTAACCAACTAATTATGGATTCATCAGGTCGTCGGGTGTAATCCTTCCTTAGGCCACTAACGTCCTTCAGGGAATAAGACTCAATATTGGCTCCTGATGCTGGGTCAGTTGCGTTAACTCTGGCTTTTATATCAGGTGGTGTTGAGTGTCCTTCCTCTGGATCATCATCATCTGTTACGGGCCGATTAGTCTTGCTTGTGTGCTTTTTCACCGGAGCAACTGCCAGTGGCTTAGGCTCACTATCTGGTTTAGCTGCTGGCTTCGAGCCTGGGCTGTTGGCTGCAGCCTGAGTGACTGTGGTAGCTGCTGCCTTATCTCCCTGCCCCCCTGCCTCTGTCTGCTGCCCTACGGTATCTAACACAGTGCGATAAGCATAGGCCAGGGCCCAGCTTATTGCAATTAACCTTTTCTCCCTAGAATCGTCAGAGCACTTCTCTTTTAGGTACTTTCCCACCTCAGCTGGCTTCTGAATTTGTTCCCATGGAAAATCCCAGTCTACAGGATCAGAAAATTCCTTCACGGTTTGGCCTATATTTTCCCATTCTCCACACCACTCAGGATTTTTCACACCTGCATCTGCTTCTGGGTCAGGGGTCTCACCAACTCCTCTGGATATCTCAGCCCTCATTCTAGAGAAGCTGCAGACCATATAGAGGAAGCTTACCAGATTAAATACCAGAAAGATGGTCTCTTTAGCAGTCAGGGGAAACTGAACCTTCTCAAAAAGTGACATAACAGATCCATAGGAGAAGAAGGAAAGGAAAGGCTGGAAAGCCTTATTCCCGTCTCCTCCTCTAACAGTCTGGGTGTAATTACTAACAAATTCCCAAAACACACCACTGGAATTGGGCTGCAGGGTAGGACGAAGAAACCATGAACCATAAATATCATAAACAGAGGCCAGCATCTTTGTAAACGCCTTATAAATCATTATCACCAAGGCCAGCACAACAGCTATTCCAATCCGTACCCTTCTGCCGTAAAAATTACGTGTTAGGGACAATATCCCTAGTGACCAGAAAGGTATTGTAACCTCAAAAAAGTCTAGAGCCCAGAGACACATGAAGGCTTCCACCCCAAGAGATATTACAAAATCAAGCAGCATGGCTACTATTGACTGGCACAATAGACACACAATCAACAGAGCTTTTTTCCACCTTCTCGAGCCACGCGTTGAGCGCCAATAAATGTCCAGGTTTAGAGCAAATTTGGGAGAGAATCCCCCCAAAGGAGCTCCGGTAGGAAAGCTGATTCAATCAGCCCCTCCCTCCAACTGGTCCGGGAGTAAATATCTCCTTGGAGAAAGGTGGAAAAAAACTGTTTATTAAACAATAAAATCTAAACAATATCAAACAATAAAATCCCTTGCCACTCTAAAAGAGATGACAAACTGAGAAAAGTCCCTCCCCGGCTTGTGGCTCAGCCCACTCAGTCTCTGATGGGTTCTGCCGGTGCTGGAATGTCACAGGCCAGGCCTGGCCCGGTGGGCCACAGGTGTGAGCTGCTGGTGCTCCCCTTGATGTTCAGTCCAGAGCAGGTTTCAAGAGGTCCAAAGAAAAAGGAAAAAAACCCAAAATCCAGGGAACTTCTTTGCCTCGGCTAGCTAAACTAACTCAAAGCAAAGGAGAGCTCTGTCCTGCCGTCTGTCTGGCCGCAGACAACAGTCCAGGAGCAGGAATGTGGGGAAGTGAATGTAGTGTCTGAAAAAAACCCGCCGCTTCTTCTCTCCCCCCCTTCACTCTCCGAGGCACTCTTAAAGGTGCAAAACTCACCATTCAGAATGGGACGATTGGGGATAAAAGCATCATATAGTCAACCCAGGACAACAATTTATTGGGAACAGCAACAAGATAAGGAACAAACAACAACAGAAACCATACTGATAACAGAAGGGATAAAAAAGGGGGAAAACTACAACACAACTGACTGTCCATTCTGGGCCACAACTTACCCCTGCCTGGAAAGGACACCCTTCTCCTCAGGGAGGGAAAGAAAGAGTCCCTTTTCCTGCCCCTGCCAATGACCTGAGGTGGGAGTGAATGTAACGACAGGGCCATGGCCAGACCCTCATGTTCTTCAATCCCAAATCACATCATTGGCAGGGGCAGCAAAAGGCATAGGTGTATGCCCAGCATCGATCATGGGGAACATGGATCCCCAGGGCTCATCCCAATGTGGACCCTCTAATGGGGGATGAAGCTGGAGTGGTGCATGAAGCTCCTCCTGCAGTTGGGGCATTTGCAGGGCTTCCATCACCAATGCCTCAGCTGGTGTCTTCTCAAGTGAGAGACCCGGGTAAAGCTCTTCCCACACTCGAGACACTCGTAGGGCCTCTCCCCAGTGTGGATGCGCTGGTGGGTGGTGAGGTGGGAGCTGCGCTTGAAGCCCTTCCTGCAGTCGGAGCAGCGGAAGGGCCTCTCATCTCTGTGAATCCGCTGGTGGCGGAAGAGATTTGAGCTGGTCTGAAACCTCTTCTGACACTCGGGACACTCGTAGGGCCTCTCCCCAGTGTGGAAGCGCAGGTGGGTGATGAGGGCGGACCTGCAGCTGAAGCCCTTCCCACACTCCCCACACGCGTAGGGTCATTCCCTGGTGTGGGTCATCTGATGCTGGATCATGGTGCTGCTGTGCCTGAAGCTCTTCCCACACTCCAGGCACTTGTGGGGCTTCTCACTATCATGAAGCTGCTTCTGGGCCACCAGCTCTGAGCTCTGGCTGAAGCTCTGTCCACCTTCCTGGCTCAGGGTGGGTCTTTCCTCCTCAGAGTACGCTGGGCTGGGTTTGGAGCCCCTCCTCCTGTGGGATCTCTGGGGATTTTCCTCTCCATTGGTATTCTGCACTGTGGAGTCACTCAAAACGGCCTCTTCCACGAGGCTCTGCTGTGGGGATTTGTCCTCCCTGGTCTCCATCCTCGTCTTCTTGTCTGGGGGAGGAAGGACAAGGAGAGGATGGGATTTGCCTCTGTGCCAGAGGGAAGGGGAAGGAGATCCCCCAGTGCATCCCCAGCAGACGGGGTTGGCAGCAGGGTTGTCCTGCAGCCAGGGGCTGTGCTGGGCTGGGAGATGGAGCAGGAGAGAGGGGGAAAGGGGCATTGACTTCCTCCTCACCTGCCTGGGTATCCCAGGGCTCCCACCTCATCCTCTCAGCCTCCTCCTCCATACAATCAAGGTTTGGGGATGGGAAATCCTGTTCTCGGAAGAAAACAAAGGGTGTACACATTGTCTTTTGTACTGGTTTGAAGGCAAACCTGGGGGAGAGTCTAAGTCAGAATTACAATTTAATAAGAAAATTTAGATCAAGGTAACGATACAGACACACTGCCTTAAACTGACAGAGTCAGGATATAACCTGACACCCTGTTGGTCAGGGTGGTGGCAGCAGTCCCATTCAGTGGTGGCTGCAGTCCTGTTGGAGGGATGAACGTGATTCTGTCAAAGCAGTGATCCTGTAGAAGGGTCTGGTCTTCCTCTGAAGGCCCAGTGGTGGTTCTGGAGCTCTTGTCCTCTGGGAATCCAGTAGGCAAGCTGCTCCTGGTGTTGCAAGCCCCAGCTTATATCCAGGTAGGAATGCTTGGTTCCTCCCCCTGGGCGGAGCATCCCACAATGGGATGATGGAATTTGATCAGTCCTGCAGTGACACTCAGTGGCCCATTCACAGAAGATATCTCCCCTGGAGGGCGTTATCAGGGCTGAGTCATGCAAGAGATAAAGAACACTGCCCCACCTGTTTATAGCAGTTGATGAAGATGGGGATTGCAAACATGCATTTGGTTACATCTTGCATTGCAACCTGAAACAGTGGGGTAATCCCTGCTCAGGGGGTGAACACCACCCCCCTTACCCAAACTGGCTCAGGTGTAAAACCCCCACCCTGGGAAGGCCACACACACAGGGGACAATGTCACACTTGCCCTGCTCCAGGGGAGGTCTCTGTCCCTGTCACTCCCTTGCTCTCTCCCCCTTTTCTCTTTCTTTCCCTCTTTCTCTCTTCCTCACATTTACTGTTCAATAAAATCCACTTGGATTTGGTCTCGTTAGCGCCTTAATTGGGGCAGAGGCATCGCTCTAACAATTTTCTTACCCAGATTGCGACATTATTTTGGCACAGTGAGTTCAGGGCACTGTTCTCTGACTCCAAGTGCCTTTGGCAGCAGCATGATCCCCTCCTCTGAGGAGGTTGTGGTTCTCTCTGGAGGAACTCTTGGAAACTTGGTTCTGGCTTCCTCTGAGCGACTTATGGGAGAACTGATGTGGAAAATGGCTGTTGTGGGTCGCCAGTGTCAAGAAAATATTTTATTGTCCTTCCTTGAAAAGTTTGTTAAATCACTGGAGGAAAGGGAGCAAATGATTCCAGTGAGACTGACAAAGTTCATTCACTCCAAGTTGCAGAACACAAGGTTGCAGGAAGTCCCACAAAAAGCCCAGCTCAAGTAGGTAAATACCCAAATAACTCCAGCCAGGGGTCTCTGGGAGGATTTTTTGGAGAGTGTTCGTTGGAGAGTGTTCGGAGCCGGCAGATCCCGGACTCGAGCCCCGGATATCTCCGGGCTCCCCAAGAGGAGCTTTTTCAGGGGGAGAGGAGCCGCGATCACCCCTCGGGAGGGTCCCGGGGGTTCCATGTGGGGATGGCTCGGGTACCGACGGGGCGGGACATTGGTTTTGGGGATCCCCGTGAGAGCCGGGGCTGTGGAACGGGGGAGCCCCGGGGCGGGGAGAGGGGAAGGGGCGATACCGGAGCTGGGGGACCCCCGGCAGCCCGGAGATGAGGCGGGGACGGGACCCCCTGACCCTGACAGGGGCGTGTCCTGGGGTGACTTCATGATGCTCATACCCCATCGGTCCGTTTAGCCCAGAAATGAGTTCTGCACCTTTAAGGCTGGTTCTGAGAGCGAAGGGGAGGAGGAAGAAGCTGCAGTTTGTTTTCAGACACTGCACTCACTCCTCCACATTCTGGCTCCTGGATGGACAGAGGGCGGGACAGAGCTCTCCTTTGCTTTTAGTTAGTTTTTGGCTCGCTGAGGCAGAGAAGTTCCCTGGACTGTGCTTTTTCTTTTTCTTTGGAGCTGTTTAAACCTGCTCTGGACTGAACACCCAGAACACCACCGGCAGATCCCAGCTGTGGCCCACCTGGCTGAGCCTGGGCAGGGTCATTTACAGCAGTAGAGGGGACTGATAAGAGACAGATAAGAGACTGATAAGAGACTGATAACAGAGTGAGCTGAGCTACAGCCCATGGAGGGACATTCTGAGTTTGTCATCTCCTTTTGAGCAGCAGGAGGTTTTATTGCTTAATATTGTTCAATTTTTGTCCTAGTGAGTGCTATGCCGCTTAAATAAAGTTTTTTCCACTTTTCTCCAAGGAAATATTTTCCCGAACTGGCTGAGGGTGGGGCTGCTGAATCTGCATTCTAGAGGAAACTCTTTTTGGAAGTTTTCAACCAAATTTGCCCTAAACCAGGACAGGGTGGTGGGGAGAGGAGGGAAGCCCAAGTGGCTGGATTGAGAGGAGGCTGGAGAGGGGGACCCTGGGACACAAAACCCCCCAGAATCCCTAAGCAGGACCCTGGAGAGGGGGGATCCCCAGGACCCATGGCATCCCCAGCAGCCCTGAGATGGGGGACCACCAGAACCCGAGAGGGGTGAGATCGGAAATGGGACACTCCTGGTGGCATTTTTTTATTCACTTTTGATTTTTGGAGGGTTTTACGGATACCAGGTGACTTTTAGACATGGACTTGGGTGGGAGGAATCCCCAGCACAAGGCATTCACACCTTGTTTTTCCCCAAACCAGGATTTTCCCCAAAGCATCCCACAGTGACATCCCCCCTGTCCCGCTCTGGGTGAGCTCAGTCCCCAAACCTGACCCTGATCCTGGTTTCAATCTCACTCCACGTTTAGACACACTCACAGTTCTGTATTTATTCTCATCCTGGTGCCAGACTCATCCAGCCTCAGACCCAATCCCAACCCCAGCCCTAAAGCCAATCCCATGTCTAGCCTTAACCCCAATCCCAGCTCTAATCCAAATCTCAGCCCCAACTCCAAGCCCAGCCCCAATTTCAGCCCCTTCCTAAATCCTCAGCCCCAAACCAAATCCCAGGTTCAGCCCTTCTGGGGCTTTGGGGGTGTCTCTGTCCCTCTGAGCCCGATGATGTTTGGGTGGGGTCACAGCAGGGCTGAGAGGGACAGAGACCCCCCCGGCCTCCCCAGGGGTGAGAAGGTGGGAGAGCCCCCCCAGCCCCGAGAAGCCTCAGCGGTGAGAGGGACACAGAGCCCCTGGTGCCCAGCCCTGCACAGGCATTGCCTGAGGCCAGAGGGATGGAGACCCCCCGAGCATCCCCAGGGTGAGGGGACAGAGACCCCCGAGCATCCCCTGGGCTGAGAGGGACAGAGACTGCCCCGAGCACCCCCTGGCACAGGGTGAGAGGGAGGGAGACCCCCCAGGCATTCCCTGGGGTGAGAATGATGGAGACCTCCTGGGGAATGGCCTGGGGTGACAGGGACAGGGACACCCCTGGGGAATGGCCTGGGGTGACAGGGACAGGGACAACCCTGGGGAATGGCCTGGGGTGACAGGGACAGGGACACCCCCACACCTCTCCCAAGCATCCCCCTGGGCAAGAGGCACAGAGACCTCTTGAGCATCTCCTGGGAACTGGACCAAAAAAACTTGGCAGAAACCAAACTTAACTCTGCATAAAATACTTTGATGAATATTTGAATTTTCCAAAAGTCACATGTGATGAAAATGCAAACAAATCCCAAATATTAATAAACCAACAATAGAAGCAATTCTCTGGCAATTCCAAGTTTCATTGGTTCCTGCACAGCTCCAGCTTAGCTGCTGGCATATTCTGATAAAAGAAAAGTGTAAATTTGGCCCAATACAGATTATTGAAAGAAAGAAGAAGCTCTGTGTGGGTGTCAAAAAGGTTACAGAGATGAAGAGAAAAATGATTCTCACATTTGGCAAAGCCCACAAGCCTGTGAATTCGGGAGTTTTTGGGAATTTAGCTACTTGACCTGGGCTTCTTGAGGGACTTTCAGCAGCCCTGTGTTCCTCACCATGGGGTGAATGAACCTTGTCAGTCTCACTGGTAACATTTGCCCCCTTTCCTCCAGTGATTTTAACAAAATTTTCAAGGAAGGACAACAAAATATTTTCTTTGCACTGGCCACCCACAATGGCCATTTTCCTCATCAGTTCTCCCATAAGTCTCTCAGTGGAAGCTGCATCCAAATTTCCAAGAGTTCTTCCAGAGAGAACCACAACCTCCTCAGAGGAGGGAACCATGATGCTGTCAAAGGCTCTTGGGGTCAGACAACAGCTCCCTAAACTCACTGTGCCAAAATAATGTTGAAATCTGGGTAAGAAAATAGTTAGAGAGATTCCTCTGCCCCAATTAAGGTGCTAACGAGACAGAATCCTAAGTGAATTTTTATTGAACAGTAAATGTGAGGTAGAGTGAGAGATGGAAAGAAAGAGAAAAGGGGGGAAAAGCAAGGGAGTGACAGGGACAGAGACCTCCCCTGGAGCAGGGCAAGTGTGACATTGTCCCCTGTGTGTGTGGCCTTCCCGGGGTGGGGGTTTTACACCTGAGCCAGTTTGGGTAAGGGGGGTGGTGTTCACCCCTGAGCAGGGATTACCCCACTGTTTCAGGTTGCAATGCAAGATGTAACCAAATGCATGTTTTCAATCCCCATCTTCATCAACTGCTATAAACAGGTGGGGCAGTGTTCTTTATCTCTTGCATGACTCAGCCCTGATAACGCCCTTCAGGGGAGATATCTTCTGTGAATGGGCCATTGAGTGTCCCTGCAGGACTGATCAAATTCCATCATCCCATTGTGGGATGCTCCGCCCAGGGGGAGGATCCAAGGATTCCTACCTGGATATAAGCTGAACCTTGCAACACTAGGAGCAGCTTGCCTACTGGATTCCCAGAGGACAAGAGCTCCAGAACCACCACTGGACCTTCAGAGGAAGACCAGAGCCTTCTACAGGATCACTGCTTTGACAGAATCACGTTCATCTCTCCAACAGGACTGCAGCCACCATTGAATGGGACTGCTGCCACCACCCTGAACAATAGGGTGTCAGGTTGTATCCTGACTCTGTCAGTTTAAGGCAGTGTTTCTGTATGATTGCCTTGATCTAAATTTTCTTATTAAATTGTAATTCTGACTTAGACTCTCCCCCAGGTTTGCCTTCAAACCGGTACAAAATTTAGTGTGCTCATTTCTTGTTTTCCTCTCAAAACAGGATTTCCCATTCCCAAACATTCGCCAGATGGAGGAGGAGGCTGTGAGGAAGAGGAAGGAGCCCTGGGATACCCAGGCAGGTGAGGAGGAAGTCAGTGCCCCTTTCCCCCTCTCTCCTGCTCCATCTCCCAGCCCAGCACGGCCCCTGGCTGCAGGACAACCCTGCTGCCAACCCCGTCCTGCTGGGGATGCACTGGGGTGATCCTCCCCTTCTCTCTGGCACGGAGGCAAATCCCATCCTCTCCTTGTCCTTCCTCCCCCAGAGAAGGAGCTGAGGATGGAGACCACAGAGGACAAATCTCCATGGAAGAACCTCGTGGAAGAGGCCATTTTGACCAACTCTAGTGCACAGGCATCCAACAGGGAAGAGAAGCCCCAGAGATCCCACAGCAGGAGGGGCTGCAAACCCAGCCTAGGGGGCTCTGAGGAGGAAAGACCCACCCTGAGCCAGGAAGGTGGACAGAGCTTCAGCCAGAGCTTGGAGCTGGTGACCCATGAGCAGCTTCATGATGGGGAGAAGCCCTACAAGTGCTCAGAGTGTGGGCAGAGCTTCAGGCAGAGCAGCACCCTGATCAGCCACCAGATGATCCACACTGGGGAATGGCCCTATGAGTGTGAGGAGTGTGGGAAGGGCTTCAGCTGCAGCTCTGCCCTTGTCATCTACCAACGCATCCACGCTGGGGAGAGGCCCTACGAGTGTCCTGAGTGCCAGAAGACGTTACGGATCAGCTCTGATCTCTACAGGCACCAGCGGATTCACTTGGATGAAAGGCCCTTTCTCTGCCATGACTGTGGGAAAGGCTTCAAACACAGCTCCCTCCTCATCAGGCACCAGCGCATCCACACTGGGGAGAGGCCCTACCAGTGCGCCACATGTGGGAAGAGGTTTCAGACCAGCTCAAATCTCCGCCTGCATGGGCGGATTCACACCGAGGAGCGGCCCTTCTGCTGCCCTGAGTGTGGGAAGAGCTTCAAGAAAAAATTCACGCTAATCAGGCACCAGCTCATTCATACTGGGGAGAGGCCCGATGAGTTCTCCACCTCATGGGAAGAGCTTCTCCATGAGCTCAGACTTGATCAGACACCAATGGAGTCACCAGTAAAGAAAGTTCTGCGAGTGCCCCAACTGCAGGAACAGCTTCATGCATCGCTCGAGCTTCGTTCCCCATTGGAGGTCCCATGTTGGAGAGAGCCCTGGTGATCCATGTTCCCCATGATTCATGCTGGGAAGACACCAGTCCCTTTTCCTGCCCCTCCCATTGACATGATGTGGCATTGAAAAACATGAGGGTCTGGCCATGGCCCTGTCCTTACATTCACTCCCACCTCAGAGCATTGCCAGGAGCAGGAAAGGGACTCTCTCTCTCTCTCTCTCGCCCCAGGAGAAGGGCGTGCTTTCCAGACAGGAGGAAACTGTGGCCAGGCAGACCCAGTGAGTTGTGTTTTAGTTTTCCCTGTACACAGTTTTATTTATCCCTTCTGTTATCAATATTGTTTCTGTTCCGCTTGTTCTTTATCTCGTTGCTGTTCCCAATAAATTGTTCTTATCCCAGCCCGGGATCTTTGCCTGTTGTACTTTCCATGGGAGGCGGGAGGGCAGCGAGAGCAGCGCAGTTTTATCGGGAGCAGGAAATTGGGGAATCGCATTCCTGAACCCCGGCCCATGGAAACCGAGCATCCCAGCTGGTGCCAGCCCTGGTGGCCATGGCATCAGCCTTGGGAGCGGGTCCCTGGCTGGGGCTGTGGGAACCTCTTCCCTCTGGTGCCCAGGGACAGGAGTGGAGGGAACGGCTGCAGCTGAGTCGGGGCAGGCTCAGCTTGGATGTCAGGAAAAGGTTTTTGCCCAGAGGCTGCTGGGGCCCTGCCCAGGCTCCCCAGGGAAGGCTCCCAGCTCCAGGGCTCTCTGAGCTGCAGCAGCGTTTGGACAGCGCTGCCAGGCCCAGGCTGGCATTGTTGGGGTGTCCTGTGCAGGGCCAGCACTTGGAGGGCTTCCATGGGGACTTTCCAAGAGTCTCCAGGCTGTTCCAGAGCTGGAATGTCACAGGCAGACAGGGGCTCCATGGAGACCTCCCAGGGCTTTCTGGGCATGGTAAAGAGCCCTGTGGTCAGAGGCAGTCACAGCCATTCCATGGTGACATCCCAGGGGACCTTGGGCTGCAAAGGCGCCGATCTGTCACAGGCACTCACGGGGGCTCCACGGTGACATCCCAGGAGTGCCCACGCTGCCAAAGAGCCGGGATGGCCCAGACACTCACAGGGGTTCCTGTCATGGGCACAGTGGGAGCTTCAGGAAAAAGCTTTGTTTCTTTTTTGGAGAAATTTCTTCTGAGTCATGAGATGGAGAAATTACACCAAGCAGCCACAATGGATCCTCAAACCTCTGCAGGACCCCTAGACTTCTAAAATTCCTTCTAAGAGAGGAGACTGGGAGTGGCTGGATCCAATACCAGCCCCAGACTTTGTCAAAGGTGTAAAAGATTGGACAGGTGGAATTGAACTTTTACACAATTTGTCCCACAGGATTAAATGTTGAATACCAGATAAATTTATATAAACACAGCTCTGATTTCTTCTTATCATGATTAGACAGAATGGTTCATTTACACATCAAAGTGAAAGAATAAAAGGAGTTATTGTTTCAGTCTGAATTTGTCTGGACACAACCTTGCCCGAGAGTTTCTTGTCCCAATGGGTAGGAGCTACGAGAGCACCAGCACACAGACACAGACACACAGACACACACAGAAACCCTGAAATGTGTCCAGGGGCCAAAGACAAAGGAGTGTCCAGGGTATAAATAGAGGGATAGAGGGCTCAGAGGAGAGCATCAGGGATTCAATGGTCTGAGGGCTCAGGGACGGTACACAGGGAAAGGACCAATAGGGAATTCCAGGGTGGATGGGCAGGGTTACACAAACCAATGGGAAGACAGGGAATGGAGAACTCACCAGAACATGAACATATAAGAGTAAAAGGAGTAGGAAAGGCCAACGGGCCAATAGGTAGGACAGAACTAGGACAAATTAACATAGTGCTTCAGAGCACCATTGGGGAAGCCTCTTTCCTCACCCTGAGCTGTGAGGAGTGCCCGGAGCCTGTGGTGTGTCTCTCCAGGGCATTGCTACCGCCTTTTCTCTGGTCGGCTCACAGGCTTCCTTAGTTGTGCAGTGTCACAATGATTTCCTTGGTTGTGCAGCCCTGCTGTGGCTGCTGTGTAACAATGGACCTGTGGTACCATGAGGTTCCATAGTGTCACCATGGTCCCTTTGGTTCAATGAGGCCCTGCTGGGCCACCATGGCCGCAAGGTTCCGTGAGGGGTCTGGCCTCCCACAGCCCCTCACAGACCCCTATGGCCTCTCAGAATTCCCCATGGCCCCTCATGGCCTCTCAAGGCCCTTCATGGCGCCTCATTACTGATGACCCCTCACAGCCCCTCACAGCCCCTCACGGCCCCTCACAGCCCCTCACAGCCCCTCACATCCCCTCATAGTTCCTCACAGCCCCTCATGTCCCCTCACATCCCCTCACAGCCCCTCATGACCCCTCACGGCCCCAGGCCTGGGGCTCCTCCCAAAGGAGAAGGGGTTGAGCCCTGGGTGTTCTCCTTTCATTTCAGTCCCTTCGCAGCCACGAGTGCACAAAGGCTGAAATGGAGCCATTCCCCAGCGTTTCCCTCGGGGTTCACTGCGGGCTGAAGCTCTGTGCTGGCGCTGGCCCCAGCGCCACCATCCCTGCAGCCGCCAGGCCTTTGCTGTCCCCCCGTGTCCGTTCCCTGTCCCCGAGTCCCGCCCAGCTCTGGCAGCAGCAGCAGCCGCAGCGCAGGGGGCGCCGGCCCGGCCCAGCCGGGGCTCCCGGCCAGGAGCAGCAGCAGCGCCGGCCCCTTCCCACCTGCTCCTGCCTCAGCTCCCAAGGGCTTTTCCAGCTGAATTCGGGAGCAGAGCAACCAGCACCCACACACAGCCCTGACTGCTCAGGGCCTGCCTGTGCTGCCCTGAGCCAGCCCTCAGAGGAAGAAAGGATCGGGTTCCAGCACTGTTTTCAGCTCTGTTTGACTCACCCTGAGCTGAGAGCAGGAGGCTGCTGCTGCCTTTGCCTTGGGAATTGGAGATCATGGCTGCTCTTGGCCCTCTTCTGCTTGCCACCTGAATTTTATCCATAAACTGGAAATGCCTCTTTCAGTTGGTGCTACCCACGGTGCTTTCATGACAGTGAAGCCAGTGTTTTTGTTGCAGGCATAAAGATCAGCAGATACTGGAATGCCCACAAGCCCTGAGCACTAAAGTGAGGGGAATTAAAGCCACACAGGCCACATTTACAGGGTTCAAACACAGCCCTGTTGCAGGCACTGATAAAATAGAATAAACTGACAGAGGCCATCACAGAATTGCCTTCGCAGCATGGAATTAAATTTAAAAATCCACCTGGAGAAGCAGAAACTATAAATTCTCTACTTGCTTCATTGCCCAGAGGTGTTTTGCACTGCTGCTGCCCCAGTTTGAGCCCAGGCTCTGCCCAGGCCCAGCGGAACCTGAGCCCAGCCCAGGGAGCTCAGCGCACGCAGGGCCAGGCCCAGAGCCCTGGGCACGGCCGCCCATTGCGGGGCAGCGGCGCAGACGGAATGTCCTGCGGCCCAAACCTCCTGCTCCTGCCACACAGCGCCAGCGCTCTCCCCCTCCTCCTCCTCTCCCAGCACGGCACAAATTCCAGCTCGGAGGAGCTTCCCCAGAGAGGGCTCCGGCTCCTGTTCCAGTCTGAGTGTCCCTGCAGAGGAACAGGGCATCTTTCAGGCACTTCCACAAGCTCAGGCTTCTCCCTTCATGGGGAATCTGGGATGCAAATGGCCTTGCTAAGAAAGCCAAAAGCCAAGGGAATGGATTAGAGGTTATTAGAAAAAATCCCCCTTCTTTCAGTCAAGGTTCACCAAGTCATTCCCTGCATTTCTCCTTTTCAGATTCTTTCAGTCGGCTGCTCTGAGAGATCCAGCTTCTTCTGGTGCTTCTCATGAACTGATTGTGCTCTTGATTTATGCACCAAGGCACCAGATGTGGAATCATCTGAACTGAACATAGAAACAAACTCCCTCTGTCAGACCATTTTCATGTTCCAGATGATTTTCAAGATGTCCACTGACAGATTGGAATGATTATCACACAACTCCCCACTTGTGGCTGCAGGCTCTGGAGATTCTTTCTCTGCGTTCAGCCAGGCTTGTATCCCCCAACAATTCCTGGTACCACCTCCTGTTTTCTTAGCCTAGAACAGTAACAATGAAAACCTCACCCATGGCACAAATCCCCAGTCCACCAGGAAAAGAAAGGACAAGCTGTCAAGTTCCCCAAACCTCTGTCCTGCTGTGCTGCAAGAGTCCTGCTGCAGGCACAGTGTGGAAAGCCAGGAGAAGCTGCAGGTGGTGGCACATCTTGTGACAGGAGCTCGACCTCGTTCTCCAGGAAAGGCTCTGGAAAAGGGCAAACATCACTGTGGAGAAGGTTCTTGGAAAAGCAGAACAGATTTCCAGAAGTGAAATGAAAATGGAAACAATCCAAGATGTTCACATCTACAATTTATTCCTTTCCTTATATGCTCCCCTGCAGGGTGCAGAGGTTCAGGGACATCACACTATAACCAATATGATCCAGTGAAGCCAAATTTATTATCCCTAAAAAGACTATGTTTATAATAAATCCCTACTGTCCATGCATCTCTAGCTAATACATGATTGGTTAATCCTAGCTGTTCACACGTCTAAATTAGAATGCTGATTTGGTCATCTAATTTTTCATGCGTGTTGCAGTGGTCGTCTGGCCCACCCATGGCTCACTTTTTTCTTACTTTCCCAAGCTTGCTGACAAATTTGCTGAGTCCCGAGGACTCTTCTTCTTGTATCTCTTTCAAGGATATACCGACCCCATATCTGAATATGTCCATTATTCATTGTTTGTGAACGTGACCATTGTCCATTAGTACAAGCAGGCTGGATTGTGCATTGGCTGAGTACGGGCATTGTCTAGCAAGAACTCCTCAATCTGCAAAAAACTCTCAACACACCCGGAGCTGTGCCTTGCACTCTGTTGCCGTGTGTCACAGTGCAGGCTGGCTCAAGCTGTGTCAATGTACCAGCCCCTGGTTTGACTGCCAGGGGCCTCGCCCAATCACATCTCTCCCAAGGCTGCAGCATTTCACTGGCCAGAATGTGACAAGGCATAGAGATCAGACCAATGAAATTATCCAGACTGGGTTTTTCACAGGCCCTTTAGAAGGAAGGGCTTGAGAATAAACGCTCTCTTTTTGCCACATGAACATCGGGGTGAGTGGTCTCTGTGTCTCCAACCCACTCCCCCCTCCCTCACACATCCCCTTCGTGCCTTCCCACTGCTGTGTCCTGTCAGGGCTTCCCAGCCCCTCGTCCTTTTGGGGCCCCGTCCCCTCAGGCCCTGCCCCAGCCTGGCCAAGCTGCCCGGCAGCAGCGCCGCAGCCCCACAGCAGCTCCAGAGCAGCCCCATCCAGAGGCACCTGGGAGCCCTCAGCACCGCAGCCAGCAGCACACGGGCAGGAGGACACAGATGGTGCTTCCTGCCTGGCACAGGCCTCGTGGCCATCTCCAGGCACCGCTCTGGCAGGGATCCCCGCAGCTCCGGCCCCTGCCCAGCCGCTCTGTGGGCAGCACAAAGGCTTCAGCAGAACCACCAGAGGCCAAGGGGCTTCTGGCCATTTTCCCTGCAACACTGCATGCCTGGGCAGCTTGCTGAGCCCAAGCATCCTTTTCCCCCCTCTTCCCCTATGCCCTGCAGACCCTGGGTAGTAAAAGAAAGCTCCTGGGAGTCTGTGTATTATAACACACTCTATATTCATATACTAAAGAAAAAACAAAAAGAAGAAAATCTTAAAGAAATGGAAAATTCCTGCTGGCTCAGGTGGCCTCAGCAGACAGAGCCTCTGGGATCAGCTCTCTGCAGAGCTCCAGCAGCTCAGCCAGCTGAGCCTCGACAGACGAGGCCGTGTCCTCCATGCCCTGCGGAGCTGATCTTGCACCCTCTGGATGGTGGAATATCGCTCACTCTGTAGTGCCTGGAGGACATACAATGTTTCAAGTGCCACATCTGACACAGCACTGCTGCTGTCCTCTGTCAGGGGTTCAAGGGCTGAAAGAGAGAGGAACAGAGCCACAGTCAGATCCCGGATCTGAGGGGATCCGGGGAGAGCCTCCTACAAGGGCCATCCCAGCCGGCTCTTGCCATGGCCAGGAGGGAGCAGGGGCCAACGGGACCAGCCCGAAGCTGCTGGCCACGAATCCCCCACGTGGCCCTGAAAGCTCCGTGTGCTCTGCCCACGCCGCCCCTTGTCCGCACAGGGAGCAGAGCCCTCCGCAGCCGGGGCAGGGCTTGCGGTTCCCACGGCCAGCTGTTATGAACAAAATTTTGCCAGTGTTTTTTTAAAGAAAAGTTTTAAAAAGCTCCCGGGCCAGTCTCACTGCTGCTTGTTTAAAAAGTAGCCAGACGAGTTTTGGCTGCGAAAGGAGCTGCTTGTTATGGTAATTACGATTGATGGCTCTCTTTGTATTAGTAGAAAACCATAGCCGGGCTGGGCTGATAGCCTTCCCCTGAGGCAAGAGGTGTCCCCAAAACGAGATACAGAGGCAGAGAACATGCAAAATACCCTCCAATGCATCCTGGGACTGCTACAGATGGACGGAAAAAACCCCAAAACAGCGACCCAACAGAGAAATTAGAAGAATAAAATAGCGTCCAGCTGTGAGGAACAAGATGCTGGATGACTGAAGACCTTTGTGGACCCTCACCCTGAGCTTGGAGTAGTCCCCAATGTCGGGGGCTGCAGTAAAATCTCGCTGGGAAATCAGAAGACGATCGCTCAGCTCTGCCCCTAGTGGCCAGAGCTGTGAACATCCGCCTCCTCAGCATCACGCTGGGAGACTTGACAGACACTGCAGATCTGCCGAGCCACCCCTTAATCCTGAGCTGATCATTTTAATAAAGGCATTAAAAGGAGAAAAAGACTCCTGCCCTGTTTATTTCAGCTGGGGACTCGTCCGGGATAGCCATGCCGGAAGACGACACCAGGACTGGCCATCTTGGACCTCGAGGACAGCTGGCTACCAGGACCAGAGAAGATCGGCTCAGGACCAGTGACGCGGAGGAACGCCGGATTGGTGAGAACATCCGGTGGCGGGAGCGGGAGACGAGCGAGTGTGTGTGTGAGTGAGACGAGGCCGGCAGCCGGACCCTCGAAGGGAGAGCGGTCCCCTCAGTACCACGGTTCTGTCCTTTCGCGAGAAAGGCAGCCGGGACCAGGGGGAAGCGTGTGGAATTAGCGTGAGTGAGGCGTCTCCTGAGGGGAAAGAAGGGCCCCCCCCCTCTGGGCGTGCAGAGGGCTTAGTTGTGTGAGTGGCGTGCACCCTCTCTGGGCATGCAGAGGGCATAAATTGTATGAGTGGCACGCACCCCTCTGGGCGTGTGGAGGGATTAATTGTGTGAGTGACACGCACCTGAAAGTCCTGACAGAGGGAGTCAGGCAGATTGGAAGTCCCGAGAAGGATTCGGGCAAGCTAACAAGTCCTGCAGGCAACCTAAGTCCTGACAAAGGAGTCAGGCACAAAAATCCCAGCGAAGGCGTCTGGGTCTGTTTTTTTTAGGTCCTGACAGAGGGGTCAGGCAGAGATCCCAGCGAAGGAGTCTGGGTTTGTCTTTAAGTCCTGATACGGTGAAGCCTAAAAATTGGCAAGTTAGGCACACTAAAAATCAGGCAGTTGTTTTTCCTGACAGAGGGAGTCAGGCACGAACCACCAGGCTCTTACGCCGAGGTTTCGTGTTTAAAGTCCTGATAGACGTAAGACCGGACGTTAGGGAAGTCTGGCAGTCAAGAGATCAGGCAGTTGTTTAAATATAAAGTCCTGAGCGTCAGGCATAAATTTGAAGTTCGGTGGAGGGGGGGTTGAAGCTCCCCAGATAAGATTTTTCTTGAGAGTACCTGTCAGTAAGAGACACCTTCGGGATTTTTTTCTGTTGAGACCTGAAAAATGGGAGGGGGGTAATAGTAAAAAGACAGGAAAAAGACAGAGAAATATACATCCTAATAGTCCCTTAGGGGAATTGTTAGAGAAATGGAATTCTATAGAAGCCACAAAGGGATTAGATAAGGTAAAGATGATCCACTACTGTGTAGAAGTCTGGCCAGAATTAGAAGTGCAAGGAGGATGGCCTTGGTGTGGGACAAAGGACGAGTGGATGTGTGAACAACTGAGTAACTATCTGACAGCCCAAGGAGATACTGATCCTGAGCAGTTATTGTATGTAGCCTGCTGGTTAAAGAGTGCTTTTGGGGAAGAAGAAGTACGGATTTGTAAGGTGCAAAAGAAAGAGGGGAAGGAAGGAGGAGATGATAAAATTAGTAAGAGATGGGACCCCCTAGATTATTTGCTTCCTGCTGCTCCTCCACGTTACAACCCTCTCCCTCAAGCACCTCAAATGGCAAGTCCGGTTCTTCCCCCGGCTGCCATCTCTTTACCGCCTGCTCAAACTCTTCCCTCTATCCCTCTGGCTTCTCCTATAGACCCGGTATCTCCCCCGGTGACCACTCCCTCACTACCCCCTTCAGCTCCTCCAGCTCCATCGGCATCACCACAAGTGCCGACTACACCTGCTGCATTCTCCAGCTCCACTTAAGACCCAAGCTCTTCTCCCCCTCCTATTGCTGTCCCTTTACCTCCTAGTTGGGACACAAATGCCTCCTTGTCTGGTAAACAGCTATCACCAAATACACCTGCTGATCTGCAGAAACATAGATATCCCTCAAACTGGTAGTTTGGCTGGGCTGTACTGTGGTACTAGATCCAAGACTTCCAAGGCAGAGAGACCCTTTCCCCTCAGAGAAGTTCCTATAGGAGGGGTAGGGGGAAGTGTTGGATTTGTGAATGCTCCTCTAACTGCTTCTGAAGTGAGAGGATTTAAAGAGTTAGGGTATTTAGTTGAAGACCCGGTGGGCATAGCCCACCAAGTGGACCAATTCTTGAGTCCAAATATCTACACTTGGGGAGAGATTAATTCCATTTTGAGTATGTTATTTTCCCCAGAGGAGGTCCAGATGATTAGGGAGGCTGGCATAAGAATTTGGGAGAAAGATAACCATCCGGGACCCCAAGTGCCATCGGAGGAACAAAAGTTGTCACTAACGGATCCCAGCTGGAATCCTAATCAGGAGGAAGGGAGGAAGGCCATGATGGAATATAGATCTTTGATAATTCGGGGAATCAAAGAGTCAGTTCCCAAAAGAACTAATACCAAATTGGCATTTGAGGGTGCACAGGAGAAGGATGAAGCTCCTGCTACTTGGCTTAATCGCCTAAAGTGGAACTTCCAGTTGTATTCTAGAATAGACCCAGACACCCCAGAAATTCAAGTACTACTAGAAGTCCAATTTGTTACCAAATCTTGGTCTGATATACGAAAGAAATTAGAAAAGATCGAAGATTGGCAAGAGAAGAGCATAAATGAGTTATTAAGAGAAGTATTAAAAGCATATTTGAAGAGAGACAAAGATAAAGCAGAGGCCAAAGCTAAAATCATGGTTGTGGTAGCTAGAGAAAGTGTGGGGTGGACAGGACCACCACCAGGAGGAGGCAGGGGTAGGCCTCCTGAACTGTCAGGTACAAGAGAGATAGAGAGACCTCAAGTCCCTTGGGGAGAACGGCATTGCTCTTACTGTGAAGAAGCAGGACACGTCAGAAGGTTTTGTAGAAAACTCAGTCTAGCATTAAGCAATAGCTAGGGAACAAGATATGTTCCCTTAGGGGTGACAATTAAGAGTGTCAAGAGTTTTACGCCTTTAGGGGACCCCATGCAACATCTAGAAGAACCCTTGGTAAACTTTGAAGTGGGACCCCTAAATGAAGAATTTGAATTTTTGGTTGATACGGGAGCAGATAAGTCCTGTCTCAACAAAGTACCAAAAGGTATGGAAATGGAGAAAAAATTTTGTGAAGTGTTAAGTGCTGAAGGGAAACCATTTAGAGCATCAGTGATGGAAGATGTAAAAATAGTTGGAAACTCAAGGCAATGTGAAGCTAATTTTATTTATTTGCCTAAGTTAGGAAAAAGTTTGTTAGGAAGAGATCTGCAAGTTCATTTGGGAGTTGGGATTATCCCAAGAGAAGGGAGGATGGTAGTACAAGTGATGAAGTTATCCCCAGGGGATGTCGCAGAAATAAACCCTGAAGTATGGGCTGAAGGGGGAAAGCGAAGCTTATTAGACATTCCACCCATGACAGTAAAGATGCAAGATTTCACCCATACGGGTTAAACAGTATTCGATTTCCCTAGAAGGAAAGAAGGGGCTTGCCATAGTTATTGAACAACTGTTGCAAGAGGGAATTTTAGAACCCTGTATGTCACCACACAATACTCCTATACTAGTAGATGGGAAAAGAGCTTCAGGTTATGCCATTATTGATGGGGAAACATTGAAAATTAATGAAAAAGAGAAACTACCTCCAAATTGGTCAGCCCAAAGCTGTGAAATATATGCCCTGAAAAGAGGACTGGAGTTACTGGAAGGGGACCGAAGAACTATTTATACAGATTCCCAGTATGCATTTGAGATAGTTCATACATTTGGGAAAATATGGGAAGAACATGGGTATTTAAGTTCAAAAGGATTGGAAGCTCTGCAGAAACCTACAGAAATAGCAGTGGTCCACATAAAAGGGCACCAAAGAGGAGACAGCCTTGAAGTTAGGGGAAACCGACTAGCTGATCAGATAGCAAAAGAAGCAGCTTTAGAACCAGGAGATCCAGTAAAATTTTTTCTAGTAGAAACTACACCTGAAAAAGGAAAAAGCAAAGAAGAACCTGTGTTTAGTGGAAAAGAATTAGAAGTTGTAAAAGATTTAAAGTTATTCCAAGAGCAACAAAGAGAGTGGTTAACCTCAGATGGACAGGTGTTTTTGAATAAAGCACTGACTCAGACAGTGTTAACAAAACAGCTAAGTAAAAGGATATCCAATAACTGGCCAGTAACACCTAAACTTGTAATAAGTGATGTGAAGGTAAAAAGTACCTTATTGTTGTCTTGTTGTGTGTGTGAGAGTGAGTCACAAAGTCAGCCTCAGCTTTCCGAGCAGGTGGGAAGGGGGCAGTGTAAAGAAGTGTGTGTGACCTGCAAACCAGTGTTCCCCAGATGTGTGAGAGAGCCGTAGCTGTAAGAGTGTGAGTGACAGGCAGACAGCCTCACAGGTGAACGTGCACTGGAGACAACCAGAGTCAAGACCTTTCCAAGAAGCCCAGAGATACTGATACCTGGAGGCCAACCCCAAAGTGAGAGAGGCCACAGGAACCTGTGATTTCTAACAATTAAGACCCACTTTGTGTCCTGAGAGTGTGAAAGAATGTGTGAAAGTGAATAAGAAATAAAAGTGAGTGTATGTAGACTAATTAAAGTATAAGTAATGTAGATCGTGCATTATAAGCCTTATCACATCTCCTTAGAGAAAGGTGCATCATGTTAAAAAAATAGTGTAAGGAAAAAAAAAGAAAAAAAATCTTGTTTCAAGTGCAAGAAGCTAAAAGAAAAGTAGTATTTAAGCTGTTAGTGAAAATGAGAAACAGAGGCAAGAGATAAATACATAGGATCTTGAAAACAGAACAGAAAACTAGTAAGTTAAATACACAGAAAATAAGAGAATAAAAGTACTTTGGGAGTTAAGTTAGCTAACAAAAATACAACTCCCTGCTAAATAAAAAGTATGCAGAAGTTGATGAGAAACATGCAAGCTATGGAAAAAGAGAATTTAACCAATTATAACATTAACTGGAGAAACTGAATTTTAATAGAATCATAAACTATTATTAACCTATATTTAAAAGCCCGTTTCAGGTACTTCTTGTTGCTAATTTGACTGCAGACCAGAAGAAGAAAGTTGGACCTACATCACCAGACCCCACATCACTTTCACCCTCTGGCATTGGACCAGAGTCCACATCTGCATTGGACCGGACTCCACCCCATTTTCCCTCTGGCATTGGCCACCCCACTTTCCCTCCAACATTAGCCACCCCATTTTCCCTCTGGCATTGGCCACCCCACTTTCCCTCTGGCATTGGCCCTCTGGCATCCCTCTGGCATTGGCCACCCCACTTTCCCTCTGGCATTGGCCCTCTGGCATCCCTCTGGCATTAGCCACCCCATTTTCCCTCTGGCATTGGCCACCCCACTTTCCCTCTGGCATTGGCCACCCCACTTTCCCTCTGGCACTGGCCCTCTGGCATTGGACCAGAGTCCACACTATTCTCACCTCTGGGCACTAGACAAGAATCAGCTATGTCACAAGTTAATTTACCCGAGTACACTGTGATAAAAGGACCAACAGATTTAAAGTTGACTCTCAGATAGAAGAGTCAAAAAGACTGAACTGTATAAGAAAACAATTGGTATCAGCGCTCTAACATAACTTGAAATTGTTTAAAATAGTTCTGTGTGTAGAATCTGTCTGTAAAAAGTTTAAAACTGTAAATAAGTAATATAGTTTTAAAGGACTCCACGTTAATCTTTTACAGAGCACTCCCCTAAGAGAAACCAAATTTAGTAGGGAAAAGACCAAGAGAAGTTTAACCAGAAGGGCAGGTGGAAGAGACTCTAAAGAGCTTGGAAGCTTCTTAGTAGAAATTCCCCAAGAGGCAAGGCCGGGTGGGCAGGCTGTGCAAGATGTCCCATACCGGACTCTTGGGAAGGGTGGCAATGCTGGCTCTGATTGCTGGTAGTGCCCTGGGGAGCCCAGGAGAGCCGTGCAGTGAATGCTACCAACCCCTCTATGAGGAGGGAGTGAGCTCCTTGTCTAGAGTCCACATCAATCCTGACCCTAATAGTGTTAACCTCTCCCAATTGGTCCTTTATCAGAAAAATAAGAGAGTGTATTGGATAACGCAGAATATTGCCACTTTTAGGCAGCCACTCCTAGGAGAGTGCCCTCTAAGAGAAGCCTGGTTGTGCTTTGAATATAATACTGCTAAAGCAAACTCAGAAAAGGTAGCAAAAGAGAAAGAAATGGTAAAAACAGTAAAAAAAGGTTTGTAAATTAGAAACTGTTGAAGAAAAAGAAAGAGACAAGTGTATCCACTATGAAGTGTATACAAACTCCTCTTGGAAAATGAACGAACTGTGTAAATATAAAAAATGTCTAATAGAAGCTGATAACACATTTCGAGAAGGCCCTAAGCACCTGGTTTTGATCTCTAGTGCTGCCGCATACACTAAGTTACCAAGAAATTGGTCTAGTAGCTGCACTGCTGGAATAATGAAACTAGCTTTCTTCTTGTTACCCAAAGAAACTAGATCAAGGTTAGGAGTTTCTATATACAATGGTTTGAAAGAAACCTAAGAGAACAGGCAAAGTGTAATAGAAATTGAAAAGATCCAAAATTGTAATTAGACCCCGATATCTGCGTTAAACAGAATCACCAAACTCCAAGCAGTAACATTTCAAATGGGAAAAAATTATTAGCAAATATAAACAACCAAAACCAAACTCCTATACTTGATCTGAGTTGGTGGGATAATCTAGAAATTTTTAAAAGGGATGTATGGGAAAAAAAAAAAAATTCTTTTCACTGTGTGTATACCTAGAAGATTGTTCTTGTTACAATGTTTATTGCCCTGTTTCATTAAGATAAAAAAATTGCAAGTTGATGTGAGCTTAAAATTTAAGCTCGATCAAAGAAAAAGAAGGGGGACTGTTATGAACAAAATTTTGCCAGTGTTTTTTTCTTGTAAAAGAAAAGTTTTAAAAACTTTCCTTCCAGAGCAGAACTTGCTTGTTGCAAAACTGACCAAACCAGTTTGGCTGCGAAAGGAACTGCTTGTTATGGTAATTACGATTGATGGCTCCCTTTGTATCGGTGAAGGCCTTGGCCGGCTGGGTTGATAGCCTTCCCCTGAGACAAAGAGTCTTCCCAAATGAGATACAGAAGCAGAGAACATGCAAAATACCCTCCAATGCATGCTGGGACTGCTACAGATGGACAGAAAAAACCCCAAAACGGCGAGCCAACAGAGAAATTAGAAGACTAAAATAGCGTCCAGGTGTGAGGAAAGAGATGCTGGATGACTGAAGACCTTCATGGACCCTCAGCCTGAGCTTGGGGTAGTCCCCAATGTCGAGGGCTGCGGGGAAATTGCCCTGGGAAACAGAGAAGCCAGAGATTGCTCAGCTCTGCCACCACTGGCCAGAGCTGTGAATTACCCGCCTCCTCGGCGTCACACTGGGAGACTCGACAGACGCTGCAGACCTGCCGAGCCACCCCTTAATCCTGAGCTGATTATTTTTAATAAAGGCATTAAAAGGAGAAAAAGTCTCCTGCCCTGTTTATTTCAGGCCCCGAGCACAGAGCTCTGCCCGGGGGCTCCCGGCCCGAGGGGCGGCTCCGGGCCCGCCCGGCCGCTCCCGGCTCCCACAGCCCGCCCGGGGCCGCCAACAAAACATCCCAGCAACAACCCCACAAACCAACCGCTGCCACCCTGTCCTGCTGCGCCTTCCCAGGGAGCCCAGCCCGCGGCAATTGCCCCCAGGGCAGCGGGACAAAAAGCTGCTCCAGCCGAGCCCTCAGAACCGCCGGCTGTGGCCTGGCCCTGGCACAGCGATCCCGGCAGCTGCCCCCGGTGCTGCCGCAGCTGCGGCTCTGGAGCAGGGAGGCTCTGTGGGACCCCGGGCTGGGCCCCCTCCCAGCCGTGCCCGCCCCGCACCTTCAGCCCGGCCTCTCTCGCTGCTCCGGCTCCTGCACAGTCCCCGCTCTCCATTCCTTGGCCCCTGGGCTCTCCTCTGGGGCTCCTGGAACAGCCGGCAATGGAAAACAATCGATTTTGGTGCTCCCTGGCCCGCCCACAAGTGAAACTTTGTTCCTTTAGCCTGGCTGCAGATACCCCCAGGGCGGTTTCTGCACCCAGTCCCAGCCCCCAGCTCTTGCTGCAGGCGCTCCCTGCAAATGTCCCGCTGCCAGGGCCCTGTCCTTGCTGTCACCTGCTGGGGCTGGCCATGGACACAGCTCCTGGACTTGCATTTCCAGCTGCTGGGCAGCCAAAGCTGAGGCACCTGCAGCTGCCTGAATGCAGAAACTGCAATAGGAGCCTCTCTCCAGGGGAAATCTCCCCCTCGTGGGCCAGCCCGAGGCAATGCTGCCATTCTCTGCTGCTGCTGCTGCTGCTGCTGGGGCACTCGGGGCTCTGGCTGAGCAGCAAAGGTGACCCTGAGCCAGGAGCTTTCCTTGGCTGCAGCAAAGCCTCAGCACCCAAAGCCCTTCCCGGCGCTGTGCCCTGCGCCAGGAGGGATTGTGCCAGCGGAGCTGACCCGAAATTCCTTCTCCCAGGCAGCTTTAGGACACGCAACACGGAGAAGCCAGAGCCCACTCTCAGCTCTGTGCAGCCCTCCAGGAGAATCCTGAGTGTGAAGCAGCCTGGGAACAGGGTTTAGTGTCAGGGGAGGGGAACTCAGAGCCCTTTTCTGCCCTGTGGGCTGAGGCTCTGCATTACCAATGGCCCTGCAGCTGCCAAAGGGGCCTTTTTGGCTCAGCTGAGAACAGTTCCACTGAGAGCCTGTCCTAAACCTGCTTTTCCTGCAAATGTGTCCAAGGAATCCTCATTTTTTGCAGCCTCAGGTCTTGTGTGAGTGCAGGTGTGACAAGCAAAGGATGGAAGAGCTTGGCTTGGGGGGGGGGGTCGTCTCTTTTTCTTCTTTTGGTTTGGTTCTTTAGTTTGTTTCGTTGGGTTTTTTGTTCTTTATTTTGTTTTGATTTGTTTGGGGTTTTTGAGATTTTGGGGGTTTTTTGTATGCTTTTTTCTTCTTGTTTGTTTTCTTTGTTTAGGTGAGTTTTTTTTAATGGATTTGTTTGGTTTTCTGTTAGTTTTCTTTGTTTTTTTGGTTTTCTTTTAATGAACTCCCCCTGTCAGCTCTGGGCAGAGCTCTGTCACTGTGTCTGACACTTGTCTGTGGCACTGTGCAGGTGGCCAGGGGGACCTTCCCCGAGCTGTGTGCAGAGGAATCCACATCAGCCCCGGCTGGGGTGGGCAGTGGCCGCTCAGTTCCATGGACTGGACGCGGCTCTGGACTCTTCCCTTGGAGCGACCGCAGGGAGGGAATGCTGGGGCTGTCACTGCTGGGGTGTCACACACAGGGAACACTGGGGCTGTCACTGCTGGGGTGTCACACACAGGAACGCTGGGGCTGTCACTGCTGGGGTGTCACACACACACAGGGCAACGCTGGGGCTGTCACCACTGGGGTGTCACACACACACAGGGAACGCTGGGGCTGTCACTGCTGGGGTGTCACACACAGGGAACGCTGGGGCTGTCACCGCTGGGGTGTCACACACAGGGAACACTGGGGCTGTCACCGCTGGGGTGTCACACACAGGGAACACTGGGGCTGTCACTGCTGGGGTGTCACACACACACAGGGCAACGCTGGGGCTGTCACCACTGGGGTGTCACACACACACAGGGAACGCTGGGGCTGTCACTGCTGGGGTGTCACACACAGGGAACGCTGGGGCTGTCACCGCTGGGGTGTCACACACAGGGAACACTGGGGCTGTCACCGCTGGGGTGTCACACACAGGGGAACGCTGGGGCTGCCACTGCTGGGGTGTCACACACAGACAGGGAACGCTGGGGCTGTCACTGCTGGGGTATCACACACACACAGGGAACCCTGGGGCTGTCACCGCTGGGGTGTCACACACAGGGCAACGCTGGGGCTGTCACTGCTGGGGTGTCACACACAGGGAACGCTGGGGCTGTCACTGCTGGGGTGTCACACACAGGGAACGCTGGGGCTGTCACTGCTGGGGTGTCACACACACAGGGCAACGCTGGGTCTGTCACCGCTGGGGTGTCACACACAGACAGGGAACGCTGGGGCTGTCACTGCTGGGGTGTCACACACAGGGAACGCTGGGGCTGTCACTGCTGGGGTGTCACACACAGGGAACGCTGGGGCTGTCACTGCTGGGGTGTCACACACAGGGAATGCTGGGGCTGTCACCACTGGGGTGTCACACACAGGGAACGCTGGGGCTGTCACCGCTGGGGTGTCACACACACACAGGGCAACGCTGGGGCTGTCACCGCTGGGGTGTCACACACAGACAGGGAACGCTGGGGCTGTCACTGCTGGGGTGTCACACACAGGGAACGCTGGGGCTGTCACTGCTGGGGTGTCACACACAGGGCACCACTGGGGCTGCCCTGCTCCTGCCCTGTCCCCAAAAGCTCTGCCAGCGCCTCGAGGGGACACAAAGGCTGAGCCAAAGGGTGAGAATTGCACAAGGGGCTGAGCTGGCAGGGCCCATTGGGATCAGCCAGTCCAGCCCCTGGCCCTGCACAGAACCCCAACAATCGCAGCCTGGGCAGCCCTGGGGGTGGTGTCCAAAGGCCTCTGGAGCTCCGGCAGCCTCGGGGCTGTGCCCATTCCCTGGGGAGCCTGGGCAGTGCCCGAGCCCCCTCTGGGGGAAGAAGCTTTTGCTGATCCCCAGCCCAGCCCTGCCCTGGCCCATCTCCAGCCGTTCCCTTGGGTCCTGTCCCTGCTGTGAAATACAAAGCTGTGTTTCGTGTCAGGTACATACAGGCAATGTGTGTATTTGTGATTATGATATGTGTGGAAACCGACCACGGGACAGTTATAAAGATGAATTCTACTAAATAACTGAGAAAGTAAAGCATAGAAGAAGGCCTTTGAACCTATCTTTTGTTTGCAATTAACCTGTATAAGTCTTAAGTTGATTTAGAAGCATTTGAATTAAAGCATTAAGGATGTTGCTTTTTTACAGGAACTTTCTGCTTGAAGTTAAGCCTTAAAGAGTTTTGCAGTAATAACCTTTTGAAGTATAATTTTAGAATATTACTTGTAGTAAGGACCTTTGAAACTATATCTTTAGAATATATTAAAAGGAAACATGCTTATCTCACGCCTTAACAAAATGGTGAAAAGCAGCTTGAGAAAGGAAGATGAACATCAAGTCAGGGATGAATAGTTTCGACCAAGGGAAGCTGGACATCACTGTTATGAGATTTATAGTCCTTGCAATCAAAAGGTGGACCCACATCTGGAGAGCTGGACCTCACCAGATGGGATATTTATTCCTTCTTTTGGAAACTGGACCACCACCATCTGGGAATACTCCTTTTCTGGGATACATCCTGAGAAAAACTAAATCACAATAGTGTATAGAATTGTGACATAAAAATGGGAAATAGAAACTGCTGATGAGGAAAAGTTGGGAATAGAAACTGCTGAGAAAGCTGGTGAGTACCCCTATAAATACCTGTAAACCTCAACGATCGGTGTGCAGTTGGAGGGAAAACTTCCCCCACTGTACCCAGCCCTGTATTGCTCATGCTTTACCACATTAATTAATAAATTTATTTCTGCCTGAATACTGGCCTAGTCAAGCTTCTCATTTATAACACTGCTCACCTGGGCAGAGATCAGAGCTTGCCCAGAGAAGCTGTGGCTGCCCCTGGATCCCTGGCAGTGTCCAAGGCCAGGTTGGACAGGGCTTGGAGCAGCCTGGGATAGTGGAAGGTGTCCCTGCCCATGGCAGGGGGTGGAATGAGATAAACTTTAGGGTCTCTTCCAAGCCAAGCATTCTGTGATTCTGTGATTTTGGGAGAGATGCTGAAGCTCTGGCTCGGCTTTATCTCACCCAGTGTCTGGACCCAGCAGCAGCCATGGATGGGATCATCTCCTCCTCCCTCTCCCTGTGGCTGGAACTCACCCAAGGGCAGCAACTGAATAATGTCCCTCATGGGCAGTGAGTGCCAGAAAGGAACATTGCTCCCTGGGGAAACACAATGTCCTTGGCCTTCAGCAGAGCATTGAAATGGGCCCCTGGAGCACCTCAGCACCACTGCAATCTCCCCTTACTGCACTCGGCCCAGGAGATCTCCCAGAGCAGCTGCACAGGAGTCTCTGTCAGCACAAGGGATGTTTATCAAAGGTTGATGTAGATCAAAACAAGCTCTGGCACTATTCCACATTTTTGTTTGTCACTGGGAAATAAATGCAGATGTCCCCATGCCACAGTCTCATTCCCCCCAGGGTTCCTGTGTTTGGTTTTGTCCCCTGATATAGAGACACAGGAGCTCTCTTGGCTGGACAGGGTGTCAGGAATCCCTCCCTGAGCTTGACACCCTTGGAGAGGGTGAACAAGGAGGTTCCTTGCTGCAGGAGACTGTGTGGGTTTGGGAAACAGGCCAGACCTGGAGAAGGCTCCTTCTACAACCCCTCAGCACCCGGCAATCCCACGTCTTTATCTGTGTGACTGTCTTGTCAGGGCAGGGAGAGGGGAGAGAGGAGCCTCCTTGAGGCAGGGAGAGGAGGCAGAGACACCAAGAGCAGGAGTCCCAAAGGGATCTGGGCAGATCAGGATCCAATGGCTGCAGTAGGTGTGCCATTCCTACATCCAGTTTGGGAGAGCCACAGCCATGTTGTGCAGTAATCCGTTTGTTTCTGAGCTTTATATGAGTCCAATTCTGGCCAGATCTGGACTCTAGCTCAAACAGATTCCACAAAAGATGAAGCAAGAGACGGGAAGCACTCTTTCACCACGGGGGGCAAACATCCATTTTATTCCTGATGTAGTACACACCTGATCGCAGACACCCCCAGGTGAGGAAAGAGCCCCCGCCTCTTCCTGCGGGGGATTTTGAACCCAGGGGAAGGAGGGCGTGGAAAGGGGACTGTGGCCAATGGGATAACATTGTGGGGGGAGCAAGGGGAGGGACCACCCATGGGACATACAGACCAAGGGGTTTTGTAAGGGAGAACATTTCATCAACACCCAGTGCAAACAGCTAAATAACTATTTAGTGCAATACAACACCTCCACCTTTTCTGTTAACTAAAACTAAAAGGAGATACGTAGGACTGTTTCTGCTGCTGATTATGGATTTGTCCACCACTCATGGTTTGCCGGCCTGCCAATTTGCTTTGGTTCCACAAACTCTGAGCGGTTGACCTCTGTGGTACTGGAGATTAAACCGTTGATAGCCTTCAAAAGTATGCGGCGTAGGATTCCAAATGCAAACATGATTAGGAAAAGAACAACAGAAAACAACAAAATCGTCTTAATTATAGAGGTCCACCATCCCGAGAGTCCCCAGTCCTTGAACAATCCACTGAAGCAGTCCTCGGATTCTTGCTTGACTTGTCCGATCAGGCTTTTTACCTCTCGGAGAGCTGTGTGGACGTTGGGTGCCTTTGATGTTAGGTTCATGCAGCACAGGCCTTCAAATTCCTGACACTTGTGTCCATGCAGCAGCAGGAGGAAATCTATGGCTGCACGATTCTGGAGTGTGGCCTGCCTGGTAATCTCCTTATCTTCTAGGAGGGAGCTGATGGCCGTGGATGTCAAGTTTGCCTGTTTGACTACCCAGCACTCTAGGTGGCCCAATTCCCCCAGAGCCTTGGCTGCTGCAACCCATGGATAGAACAGGGATACAGCAACTCTTTTTGACTTGGCCCCATGAAAGATGTCTGCATCACAATTTGGGTCCAAATTGTCTACACTTCTCTTATGAATTTTGCTGACTGAATTGTTCTTTTGAGTCCACTCACCAATCATGGTTTGGTTGAGTGCCAACAGGGACAACCGCCCGATGGTACATGGCCCTCCTAAAAGCTGAGAAGGGATTCCTGCCCATGCCCGACCTCCACAAATTAAAAACAAGCCTTTGGGGAGGCTCTTGGGATGTGAATGGTATGGATTGTCTGCTGTAACATGGCTTAGGACCTTACACCACCTTTTTGCAGTGAATTCCTCTTGATACTGTTTGATGTTGTTAAAAGGTTTGGTGTTGGAACGTGGGATGAAGAAGAAGTGTATGCAGAATGGTGCATGGGAGGAGCCCAACAGCTCTAACTCTTGAGGCTCCTGAGCAGCTCTGGGTAGCTTTGGAAGCCACTCCTCTAGGGGGTTTTTAATCATTACAGCTCGCTGGTGACAGATATTGTGTGGTTGTGTGTGATTTGTTTTGGGACTCGGGGGAGGTATGAGCGTATCTAGTTTGTCTGTGAACTCTCCAGCTTGCAATGGAATCCCTACCAGGCAGGTAGATGTTGGGTCTTTCGCTGCTGCTGTGGGCAGGCATATATTTTCCTGTTGGAGCGTCTGTGCCAGGGTCACCCAGATGTTTTGGCGTGGCTGAGGAACAATCCACGCAGCTGTCAGACTGCTCAGCGCGAACAGGATGACAACTCGGACAGGACTCATCATGAGGTTAGGCAGGAGGTAGCTTTTCTGTTCTACAAAGGAAAACAAACATTCTTTTAAAACACATACAAGTTCATGGGTCTGCCGGAATGCAGCTAACTCTCTTAGGATGATTCTTCCTTCTTTTTCCGGCGGCGTCTTCTCTTGGAAGCAACAGCTGCTTGCTTCTTGTCCCGGTCTGCTGGAGATGGATTTTTGGGGATGAAAGGTTTTACCCACTTTTGGGGTATCCATCAAGGGCCTGAGGGGGTGGATACACACGCGTAACCACGCCCCCAGGTGACGAGCTCATAAGGGCCCTTGGTTTCCCAAGTTTCTGGGTCCTTGATGAGAACTGGTGGACGCTGTGACAACTTAAACCGGTTGTTATTATTGAAATGACGTATGACTGGAGGATTCATGTTTTCAAATGAACAATTCAGAAAACTGATGGTAAACAAGGCTTTGCAGAGCTTTTGTTGTGGAGTCATCCACGCTGCAAAAGTGGCCTGTCTAGCCAGGACCTCTTTGAGCATGTGGTGGGCACACTCTATCACAGCTTGACCTGTGGGGGAGTGGGGGATGCCTGTCTTATGCTCCACTCCCCACTGCTGGACAAACTCTAGGAACTCCTTGGAAGCATACGCTGGGCCATTGTCAGTTTTAATCTCCCTAGGGACCCCCAATACTGAAAAGGCTTGCAGCAAGTGTTGTTTGGCATGCACAGCCCTTTCCTGTGTGTGGGCAGAGGCATAGACTGCACCTGAGTATGTGTCTATGCCGACATGTACGTATTTCATGCGACCGAAACTGGGAATGTGTGTGATGTCTGTCTGCCACACTTCGCAGCTGCCAAGGCCTCGGGGGTTAACCCCAACACCCAGAGATGGCACTGCCTGAAGCTGGCAATTGGGACAGGTGGCCACAATGGCTCAAGCCTGACTGCGTGTTAACTGGAACTGACGGATTAGACCTGGAACTTTTTGGTGGTATTGTTGGTTACTTAGCTTTGCCTGTTGAAAGATGTCTGGAAGGCGTGCCATTTCTGCTGGAGCGGCAAGGGAATCTGCTCTGCGGTTACCTTCTGCGATCTCGCCTGGCAAATCAGTGTGTGACCTCACGTGCATCACATAGAAAGGGTGCTCCCTCTGTGAAACTAAATGAATTAATTTTGAGAGCAGCCTGTGGAGATGCCCATCCTCAGTCTCCTTGAGAACTGCCTTCTCCACCGTAGACACTTCTCCTGCCACATAGGCTGAATCTGTAACCAAATTAATTGGCTCCGAAAACTTCTCAAAGGCTCTTACAACTGCGGCTAGCTCATCAATCTGGGGCAACCCCTCCACAAACTCAACATCAGCTTCCCAATGCTGGGTCTGGGGATTTCTCCAAGTCATCACCGACTTGTGGGATGCTCCGGACGCATCAGTGTACACTGTAAGCGCCTTGAGTGGCCTACGACTCCTTTTCTCAGGAGCAATGAGGTGGAATTCCCCATTGAACAGCTTGTGAGACGGGGCTTGGACTGATACCTGTCCACTGTAGCTGTCCAGGGATAGCTGGAGACTGGCATTGCTCTGGAGCAGGTCGTTGAACTTCTTTATGGTCAACCTCTCGGGAGAGCTCTTTCCCTCCTCAGAAAGGTGGACTGGAAGGTGAATATACTTGAAGTCACAACCAGCCAGCTCACGCAATCTTAGCCTGGCCTTCCAGATCAGCTGAGCTATCAGCTCCTGTGGCTGTGTGATGGTTTTGTATCGCTGATGGGAGAGAAAAACCCACTCTATGATTAGAAGTGGATCCTTTTGTATTTCAAACCACTGGAATATCAACCCGTGTATGTGTGGTAACTTCCCTAAAACAATGAATTCGAAAGGCAGCTCAGGCTTATAACGATGAGCCTGCCTCTCAGCCAAAGCCTTCTGCACTTTTTGGAGGGCGGTTTTTGCCTCTGGGGTCAGTTCCCTGGGAGAGGCTAGCTCTCTCTCTCTCCCTTCAGTAAATTGAGAAGAGGAGCTAGGTCCCTATTGGTGAGACCTAGCCAAGGCCTGACCCAGTTAAAGACCACACAAGAAATGGAGATCTGCTAGGGTTTTGGGATCAGTCTGAATTTCCAATTTCTGTGGAACAACGGTCCGTGCAGTGATTTGCAAGCCCAGGTGATTCCAAGGTGGCATCCTCTGAACTTTGTTTTCCTGTAGTTGAAATCCAGCAGAGGTTAAAACTTTAACCACGAGGTCAAGTGTGTCTTGGAGTATTATGTCATCGGGGGCACACACAAGCACATCATCCATGTAGTGTAGGATGATTGCCTCTTTTTTCTGGGCGCGCACTGGGGACAGCAGTGAAGCCACGTATCCCTGGCAGATGGATGGACTACATTTCATCCCCTGAGGCAATACTTTCCAGTGGTAGCGCTTCATTGGGGCTTTTTGGTTGGTGGTGGGAACCGAGAAGGCAAAACGTGGGGCGTCTTCCGGGTGTAGGGGGAATATGGAAGAAACAGTCCTTGATGTCTAGGACAGCCAATTGCCAGTTTTGGGGGAGCATTGCTGGGGAGGGCATTCCTGGTTGGAGAGACCCCATGTCCACAATTCTTTTGTTTATTTCTCTTAAATCATGGAGGAGCCGCCACTTGTCCTTCCCTGGCTTTTTTATTACAAAGACCGGGGAATTCCAGCAGCTAGATGTCTCTTCAATGTGTCCTTTAGCCAATTGTTCTGCCACAAGCTCCTCAAGCGCCTCTATCTTTTCATTACTGAGAGGCCTATGTTTTACCCAGACTGGGTCATTTTTCAGCCATGTTAACTTGTGGGCGGGGCACTCAACAGTGGCTGCTTTTAAAAATTCTAGGGTGTCTTAGGGATGACCAAATTGACCCCCTACTGGGACATGGTGTCTCTACCCCACAAGGGAGCTTTGCAATTAGTAACAAATAGACAGACACTGGCCAGTTTTCCGTCTGGTCCCTCAATTTGCACAATGCTCTTTGATATCTTTGCCAGTGTGAATCCTCCTACACCTTGGATTTGACCAGCCATGGGCTGCAAATCCCAGTGGGACGGCCACAACCTTTCAGGTATGATTGTTACATCTGCCCCTGTGTCAAGCAACCCTTCCACATGGAGATGTTCTGTTCCACGCACCAGGTGCATCCCATAATGGGTTTGTCCTCACCAACCACTTCTGCCCAGTATACACCTGGTGCCTTGTCATCTACTGAAATTTCTGCTGGAACAGGAATGGCCTGGGCGATGATTTGCCCCTTGGCCAAAGAGAAGGGTGGCTGTGGACAGCACGCCAGGAGAATGAGGTTAGGTATGTCCCCTTTGATGGTCATGGGAGCCACCTCAATTTCCATGTGTGTGTGTGCAGTGTCCCCAGTAACAAAGTACTCACTGTCCAATCTCGCGCGATCTTTTATCAAGCTCTGCAAATCCTCTGACAGTTCCACTCCAATGACCGTCCACTGGGTAGACCTGAAAGTAAAAGCTTTGGTGGTCACAAGCTTGAAACGCTTGTGAGACAACCAGATTTTATCCTGCAAATGGTTATTTTCTGTTCCCGCACCCCGCTTCCCTCCCTCCCCCTGTTCCATTTTGAGGGAGCTTTCCCCTTCAGGCAAGCCTGCTGCATTTATGTCATGGCGCCTGGCGGGTAGGCGCTCGAATCGGCGTTTTTTGGTGTGAAGGGTGTCTTTAGTTGGTGGTTTTGGGGGCAGTCCTGGGCAACGTGTCCTGGTTTTTTGCATATGAAGCAAATGACATGTTGAAGTTGTTCTGGTGACATCTGTTGTCTCCTCAGTCCTGGAGATACAGCTGCCACCGTCTCTGGGTTTGTTTCGGCCTTGACCACGCCTCCCGTGCAGCAAACAGTTCCGCCTTCCTAGCACAGGCTTCCATCATCTCTGCCAGTGTAGGTGGGGGGTTGAGAGGCAGTCCCAGGAGCACCCTGCTGCAGACTTCATTGGCATTCCTCTGCGCCATCTCTTTCACTATCTCCATCTGTGTCTTGGGGTCCCGGACTTGTCTCTCAACCTGTGCAAGGAGACGGTCAGCAAACTGCAAGAAACTTTCTGAAGGAGACTGTTTAATGTCAAGAAAACTACCACTAGCTTCGGCAGTTGGTAGCTGTTAAAAGCCTTTTCTGCAGCGTTTGAAATCTTATCTAGAATGAATTTTGACAACACCCGAGCTTGGTCCTCAGGCTTAGCCCACTCTCCCTTGCCACACAGATGTTCATAAGTAATATTATTATTCTCTAAATCTTTGGCACCTTGAGGGGTTTGTTTAAGTTCTTCCACGAGATCCCTGAGAGATCTCTTTCCAGGAGGTTTCCCATAGATCAAACTCTGACTGGGTAAGCAGGCACCGGAAAAGATCTACAATGTCAGCAGGAACGAATTCAAGAGATGTTAATGTAGCTCTCATCATGCTTCTGAAAATTTCACTATTTCTCCCGAATTCTAATTGACTTTTACATAACTCACGCTTTGAGTGATAGGAGAAAGGCTGATAGGATCTAGGACCAGTTCTACAATCTGTGTACTGAACCGGGGCTACCAAGGGGATGACTTCTTCCTCCCTGTTTTGGACCCCAGGATTTCCCCCTCCAGCCCCAGCACCTTGGGTACTGGGAAGGGGACCACCCCCTCCCGCAGCCCTACAGCCTTGCAAACCAGGCAGGGAAACACCCTTCACCCCATCCCCAAAGAGACTGGGAGGGGGTACACCCCCTGCCTCTGCCCCCCTCACCCCGGTGCCTTGGTAACTGGGAGGAGGGATGTCCCCTCCCCCTGCCACACCCCCGTGGGAACCGGGCAGGGGCCCACCCCCCCAGGCCTCAGTCCCACCCCCCCAGCCCCCGGCCCCACCCTGGATAGGGGGGCGTGGGGAACAGGCAGGGGGGCGGGGCAACCGTGGGAACCAGGGGCGGGGTTAGAGGATGACGCAATGATGGGCGGGGACACAAAGGGAGGGGGAGGAGCGTCCAAGGGAAGGAAGGGGTTGTGGGACCGGAAGGGGTTGTGGGAGGGGACAGGTGGGTGAAAGGGATTGTGGGGAGAAGAAGGGTAGGTGGGGGGCTGGAACATGTGGCTGCCGCCATTTTGGGCTCCCGCCATGCGGTCAGCAGTCTCACCACTGCCAGGGCCAGGGTACTGGGAGAGAGGTGGAAGGCCAGGATAGCAATGGCTGTGCCCAGTACCCTGAAACTGCCGGGAAGCCTCGCTCACCTCTCTCAGTTCAGGGGCAGAGGGTTTGGGGGAAAGGGTAGGGGAAGCCGCAGGAGGGGAGATTTGCTCTGGCTGTCCTTTCAAATCCGTATTCAGGAGTTCTTAAAGAATTATCAGGAACACAGGGAAAAATTGAGACACTGATCCATTTCCCTGTTCTGCCTTTACTGTTAACAGGGTTCGAATTTGGTCCCAGGCAGAGACAGAATTAACATTTTGCTGGGTAAACTGAGGGAAATTAAAAGAAATCCAACGAACAAACAGTTTTAAAACTGCTTTGGAGACCGTGATGTTTCTACTACTTAGGGTTTCAAAAATTAGGGTATAAGTGCTCCTCTGTGCCTCAGAAAACTAAGCACCCATGTTTGCTCTCTGCTGCAGTCAATCTACCTTCTTAGAGCCAGCAAAAACAGAAAACTGAAAGCTCTGAGTCCACTGCCAATCCCGGGGTAATTTCGGCAGCCCCGCTCTTCCCCCCTCCTCGGGGGGAGACGAAAGTGCTTGCGTAACACCGCGTGGCTTTTAAAATGGCGAATGGCAGCTGCAAACAACCCCCCGCCACGTGGATGCCGCGTGGGTGGCTGGAGCGGTCCCGCACCACACGTCGGGGTCTGCTGCCGCTCCCGGGAACCGCGAGCACGCACCGCCGCAACCACGCAAGCCCCAAAACAGCGCACAGGCGCCGGCAGATCGCCAGAGCCGCTCCACCCACCGCCGCCATGCGGAACACGCAAACCCCTTCAGGGCAGGACATTTCCCCTGCACCGGGAGCGCATCCCCACCATCTGAGGGCCCCCCCAGGTCCCCTAAGCTGCACGGGGGATACTCACCCCGCCGTGGGGACTTGACTGGCTGGAACAGCTGGAAAGAAGTCCTCATCTTGGGAATCGGTCTGCCATGGGTTCAGCAGAGTGCCGACTCCGCCCTCTAGCCTCCTTGCCGACAAAAACATGGTGTAGAAGACAGAGGAAGGTGGGAGGCCAAAAGCCAACGTAATCCACACATGGAAATGCCAGCTACTTCGTTTCCATCGTGGGAGATGAACACGTGGGCACCACCTGCAGTAATCCATTTGTTTCTGATCTTTATATGAGTCCAGGTCCGGCCAGCTTTGGACTCTAGCTCAAACGGATCCCACAAAGACGAAGCAAAAGACGAGAAGCGCTCTTTCACCACGGAGGGACAAATATCCAGTTTATTCTTGGGGTTGTACACACCTGATAGCAGTGACCCCCAGGTGACGAAAGAGGCCGAACCTCTACCTGCAGGGGATTTTATACCCAGGAGAAAAGGGGGTGGGGAAAGAGGACCATGGCCAATGGAATAACATTGGGGGGGGGGGGAGGGGGCAAGGGGAGGGAGCAAACATGGGACCGACCACCCAGTGTGTAAAAGGAGATGCATGGGGAGAACCCATGTGATGTGACAGGATGAATAATCTACATGACATATCACACTCAGTGTAAAATTTCCCATCACCCAGTGCAAAACCAACTAAATGAACTATTAGTGCACTACAACATCTCCCCAGTGTGGATGCACCGGTGGGTGACAAGGTGGGAGTTTTGCTTGAAGCCCTTCCCACAGTCAGGGCAGCGGAAGGGCCTCTAATCTGTGTGGATGCGCTGGTGCCTGATGAGGTGGGAGTTTTGCTTAAAGCTGTTCCCACAGTCGGGGCAGAGGAAGGGCCTCTCCTTGGTGTGAATCCGCTGGTGGCGAAGGAGATTGGAGCTGCTCTGAAACCTCCTCTGGCACTTAGGACACTCGTAGGGCCTCTCTCCAGTGTGGATGCGTTGGTGGATGACGAGGTGGGAGCTGTAGCTGAAGCCCTTCCCACATTCCCCACACTTGTAGGGCCATTCCTCAGTGTGGATCATCTGGTGACTGATCAGGTGGCTGCTCTGCCTGAAGCTCTTCCCACACTCCAAGCACTTGTGTGGCTTCTCCCCAGTGTGGATGCATTGATGGATGTCGAGGTGGGAGCTGCAGCTGAAGCCCTTCCCACACTCCCCACACTGGTAGGCCCATTCCCCAGTGTGGATCATCTGGTGACTGATCAGGGTGCTGCTCTGCCTGAAGCTCTTCCCACACTCCAAGCACTTGTGGGGCTTCTCCCCATCATGAAGCTGCTCATGGGCCACCAGCTCTGAGCTCTGGCTGAAGCTCTGTCCAACTTCCTGGCTCAGGGTGGGTCTTTCCTCCTCAGGGCCCCCTGGGCTGGCTTTGCAGACCCTCCTCCTGTGGGATGCCTGGGGATTTTCCTCCCCATTGGAATTCTGCACTATGGAGTCACTCAAAACTGCCTCTTCCACGAGGTTGTGCCAAGGAGATTTGTCCTCTGTGGTCTCCATCCTCAGCTCCTTCCCTGGGGGAGGAAGGACAAAGAGAGGATGGGATTTGCCTCCGTGCCAGAGGGAAGGGGAAGGAGATCCCCCCAGTGCATCCCCAGCAGGACGGGGTTGGCAGCAGCGTTGTCCTGCAGCCAGGGGCTGTGCTGGGCTGGGAGATGGAGCAAGAGAGAAGGGGAAAAGGGCATTGACTTCCTCCTCAACTCCTTGGGTATCCCAGAGCACCTTCCTCTTTTTCACAGCCTCCTCCTCCATCCAATCAAGATTTGGGAATGGGAAATCCTGTTCTGGAAAGAAAACAAAGCGTACGCACATTGTCTTTTGTTCCGGGGGCTTTGCTGGGCTGGGAGATGGAGCAAGAGAGAGGGGGAAAGGGGCCCTGACTTCCTCCTCACCTGCCTGGGTATCCCAGGACCCCTTCCTTTTCGTCGCATCCTCCTCCTCCATCCAATCAAGACTTGGTAATGCGAAGTCCTGTTCATGGAAGAAAACAAAGGGTGCGCACATTGTCTTTTGTTCTGATTTGAAGGAAAACCTGGGGGAGAGTCTAAGTCAGAATTACAATTTAATAAGAAAATGAAGATTAGGCAATGATACAGAAACATGATGGAATTTGATCAGTCCTGCAGGGACACTCAATGGCCCATTCACTGAAGATCTCTCCCCTGGAGGGCGTTATCAGGGCTGAGTCATGCAAGAGATAAAGAACACTGCCCCACCTGTTTATAGCAGTTGATGAAGATGGGGATTGCAAACATGCATTTGGTTACATCTTGCATTGCAACCTGAAACAGTGGGGTAATCCCTGCTCAGGGGGTGAACAGAACCCCCCTTACCCAAACTGGCTCAGGTGTAAAACCCCACCCTGGGAAGGCCACACACACAGGGGACAATGTCACACTTGCCCTGCCCCAGGGGAGATCTCTGTCCCTGCCACTCCCTTGCTGTCCCCCCTTTTCTCTTTCCTTCCATCTCTCTCTACCTCACATTTACTGTTCAATAAAATCCGCTTTGAATTTGGTCTTGTTAGCACCTTAATTGGGACAGAGGAATCTCTCTAACAATTTTCTTAACCATATTGCAATATTATTTTGGTGCAGTGAGTTCAGGGCACTCTTCTCTGACTCCAAGTGCCTTTGGCAGCAGCATGATTCCCTCCTCTGAGGAGGTTGTGGTTCTTTCTGGAGGAACTCTTGGAAACTTGGAAACAGTCCCTCCTTCCTCCTAGGGAACTTATGGGAGAAATAATGAGGAAAATGGTTAATGTGGGTGGGCAGTGAAAAAGAAAATATTTTGTTGTCCTTCCTTGAAAAGTTTGTTAAAATCACTGGAGGAAAGGGAGCAAATATTACCATCCAGACTGACAAGGTTCATTCACTCCAAGGTGAAGAACACAAGAGGCTGATGAAAGTCCCACAAGAAGCCCAGCTCAAGTAGCTAAATTCCCAAATAACTCCAACCAGGGGTCTCTGGGAGGATTTTTTTGGAGAGTGTTTGGAGCTGGCAGATCCCGGACTCGAGCCCCGGATATCTCCGGGCTCCCCAAGAGGAGCTTTCTCGCGGGGAGAGGAGCCGCGATCACCCCTCGAGAGGGTCCTGGGGGCTCCACGTGGGGATGGCCCGGTACCGACGGGGCGGGACATTGGTTTTGGGGATCCCCGTGAGAGCCGGGGCTGTGGAACGGGGGAGCCCCGGGGCGGGGAGAGGGGAAGGGGCGATACCGGAGCTGGGGGATCCCCGGCAGCCCGGAGATGAGGCGGGGACGGGACCCCCTGACCCTGACAGGGGCGTGTCCTGGGGTGACTTCATGATGCTCATACCCCATCGGTCCGTTTAGCCCAGAAATGAGTTCTGCACCTTTCAGGCTGGTTCTCAGAGCGAAGGGGAGGAGGAAGAAGCTGCAGTTTGTTTTCAGAAACTGCACTCACTCCTCCACATTCCCGTTCCTGGATTGACAGACAGCAGGACAGATCTCTCCTTTGCTTTTAGTTAGTTTTTAGCTCACTGAGCAGAGAAGTTCCCTGGACTGTGCTTTTTCTTTTTCTTTGGAGCTGTTTAAACCTGCTCTGCACTGAAACCCAGAACACCACCGGCAGCTTCCACCTGTCTGAGCCTGGGCAGTGGCATTTTCAGTGCTGGAATGACCAGTAAGAGACTGATAAGAGACTGATAAGACACTGAGTGAGCTGAACTACAGCCCACAGAGGGACTTTCTGAGTTTGTCATCTATTTTAGAGCAGTAGGAGGTTTTATTGCTTAATATTGTTCAATTTTTGTGCTGGTAAATGCTTTGACGGTTAAATAAAGTTTTTTTCCACTTTTCTCCAAGGAGATATTTTCCTGAATCAGCTGAGGGTGGGGCTACTGAATCTACATTCTAGAGGAAACTCCTCTTAGAGGTTTTCAACCAAATTTGCCCTAAACCAGGACAAGGTGGTGGAAAAAGGGAGAACCCCAAGTGGCTGGATAGAGGGGAGGCAGGAGAGGGCGATCCTGGGTCTCCAAAACCTCCCAGAATCCAAAAGCAGGACCCTGGAGAGGGAGGATCCCCAGGACCCATGGGATCCCCAGCAGCCCTGAGACAGGGGACCACCAGAACCTGAGAGTGATGAGACTGGAAATGGGACACCTCTGGTGGCTTTTTTTTGATTCACTTTTGATCTTTGGACACCAGGTGACTTCTAGAGATGGACTTGTGTGGGAGTAATCCCCAGCCGAAGGCATTCACACCTTGTTTTTCCCCGACCCAGGATTTTGCTCAAAACACCCCACAGTGACATCTCCCCTGTCCCGCTCTGGGTGAGCTCAGTCCCAAACCTGACCCTGATCCTGGTCTCAATCTCACTCCATGTTTAGACACACTCACAGTTCTGTATTTAATCTCATCCCAGTCCCAGACTCGTCTAGCCCTAGACCCAATCCCAACCCCAGCCCTAAAGCCAATTTCATGTCTAGCCTTGACCCCAATCCCAGCTCTAATCCAAATCTCAGCCCCAACTCCAAGCCCAGCCCCAATTTCAGCCCCTTCCTAAATCCTCAGCCCCAAACCAAATCCCAGGTTCAGCCCTTCTGGGGCTTTGGGGGTGTCTCTGTCCCTCTGAGCCCGATGATGTTTGGGTGGGGTCACAGCAGGGCTGAGAGGGACAGAGACCCCCCCGGCCTCCCCAGGGGTGAAAAGGTTGGAGAGCCCCCCAGCCCCGAGCAGCCTCAGCGGTGAGAGGGACACAGAGCCCCTGGTGCCCAGCCCTGCACAGGCATTGCCTGAGGCCAGAGGGATGGAGACCCCCCGAGCATCCCCCAGGGTGAGGGGACAGAGACCCCCGAGCATCCCCTGGGCTGAGAGGGACAGAGACTGCCCCGAGCACCCCCTGGCACAGGGGTGAGAGGGAGGGAGACCCCCCAGGCATTCCCTGGGTTAGAATGATGGAGACCCCCTGGGAATGGCCTGGGGTGACAGGGACAGGGACACCCCCTGGGGAATGGCCTGGGGTGACAGGGACACCCCCTGGGGAATGGCCTGGGGTGACAGGGACAGGGACACCCCCACACCTCTCTCAAGCATCCCCCCCCTGGGCGAGAGGCACAGCGACCCCTCGAGCATCTCCTGGGAACTGGACCAAAAAAACTTGGCAGAAACCAAACTTAACTCTGCATAAAATACTTTGATGAATATTTGAATTTCCCACAAGTCACATGGGATGAAAATGCAAACAAATTCCAAATATTAATAAACCAACAATAGAAGCAATTCTGTGGCAATTCCAAGTTTCATTGGTTCCTGCACAGCTCCAGCTCAGCTGCTGGCGTGTTCTGATAAATGAAAAGTGGAAACTAAGCCCAATACAGATTATTAAAAGAAAGCAAAAGCTCTGTGTGGGTGTCAAAAAGGTTACAGAGATGAAGAGAAAAATGATTCTCACATTTGGCAAAACCCACAAGCCTGTGAATTCGGGAGTTCTTGGGAATTTAGCTACTTGAGCTGGGCTTCTTGAGGGACTTTGAGCAGCCTTGTGTTCCTCACCATGGAGTGTATGAACCTTGTCAGTCTCGCTGGTAACATTTGCTCCCTTTCCTCCAGTGATTTTTACAAACTTTTCAAGGAAGGACAACAAAATATTTTCTTTACCCTGGCCCCCACAATGGCCATTTTCGCCATCAGTTCTCCCATAAGTCTCTGAGTGGAAGCCGCATCCATGCTTCCAAGAGTTCTTCCAGAAAGAACCACAACCTCTTCAGAGGAGGGAACCATGAGGTTGTCAAAGGCACTTGGGGTCAGACAACAGTGCCCTGACAACTCACTGTGCCAAAATAATGTCAAAATCTGGTAAAGAAAATTGTTAGAGAGATGCCTGTGCCTCAATTAAGGTGCTAACAAGACCAAATCCAAAGTGGATTTTATTGAACAGTAAATGGGAGGAAGAGAAAGTGATGGGAAGAAAGAGAAAAGAAGAGAGAGCAAGGGAGTGACAGGGACAGAGACCTCCCCTGGGGCAGGGCAAGTGTGACATTGTCCCCTGTGTGTGTGGCCTTCCCGGGGTGGGGGTTTTACACCTGAGCCAGTTTGGGGAAGGGGGGGTGGTGTTCACCCCCTGAGCAGGGATTACCCCACTGTTTCAGGTTGCAATGCAAGATGTAACCAAATGCATGTTTGCAATCCCCATCTTCATCAACTGCTATAAACAGGTGGGGCAGTGTTCTTTATCTCTTGCATGACTCATCCCTGATAACGCCCTCCAGGGGAGATATCTTCTGTGAATGGGCCATTGAGTGTCACTGCAGGACTGATCAAATTCCATCATCCCATTGTGGGATGCTCCGCCCAGGGGGAGGATCCAAGCATTCCTACCTGGATATAAGCTGAGCCTTGCAACACCAGGAGCAGCTTGCCTACTGGATTCCCAGAGGACAAGAGCTCCAGAACCACCACTGGACCTTCAGAGGAAGACCAGACCCTTCTACAGGATCACTGCTTTGACAGAATCACGTTCATCACTCCAACAGGACTGCAGCCACAATTGAATGGGACTGCTGCCACCACCCTGACCAACAGGGTGTCAGGTTATATCCTGACTCTGTCAGTTTAAGGGAGTGTTTCTGCATCATTGCCTCGATCTCCATTTTCTAACTAAATTGTAATTCTGTCTTACACTCTCCCCCAGGTCTGCCATCAAACTAGTACACAAGACAATGTGTGCACCGTTTGTTTTCTTCCCAGAAGAGAATTTCCCATTCCCAAACCTTTACTGGATGGAGGAGGAGGCTGCGAGGAAGAGGAAGGAGCCCTGGGATACCCAGGGAGTTGAGGAGGAAGTCAGTGCCCCTTTCCCCCTCTCTCCTGCTCCATCTCCCAGCCCAGCACGGCCCCTGGCTGTAGGACAACCCCTCTGCCAACACCGTCCTGCTGAGGATGCACTGGGGGGATCTCCTTCCCCTTCCCTCTGGCACGGAGGCAAATCCCATCCTCTCCTTATCCTTCCTCCTCCTGGGAAGGAGCTGAGGATGGAGACCAGGGAGGAAAAATCTCCATGGAAGAACCTCGTGGAAGAGGACATTTTGAATGACTCCACAGTGCAGAATTCCAACGGGAAGGAAAATCCCAAGAGATCCCATAGGAGGACGCGCTGCAAACCCAGCCCAGGGGGCTCTGAGGAGGAAAGACCCACCCTGAGCCTGGAAGGTGGGCAGAGCCTCAGACAGACCTCAGTGCTGATGGCCCAGGAGCAGTTTCATGATGGGGAGAAGCCCTACAAGTGCTTGGAGTGTGGGAAGAGCTTCAGGCAGAGCCACCACCTGACCAGTCACCAGATGATCCACACTGGGGAATGGCCCTACGAGTGTGGGGAATGTGGGAAGGGCTTCAGCTACAGATCCGCCCTCATCATCCACATGCGCATCCACACCGGAGAGAGGCCCTACGAGTGTCCTGAATGTCAGAAGAGGTTTCACACCAGCTCCGATCTCCTCAAGCACCAGCGGACTCACAGGGATGAGAGGCCCTTCCTCTGCTGTGACTGTGGGGTGGGCTTCAAGCAGAAATCCCACTTCATCAAGCACCAGCGCATCCACACTGGGGAGAGGCCCTACGAGTGTCCCGTGTGTCACAAGAGGTTTCGGTCCAGCTCCAATCTCCTCCGCCACCAGCGGATTCACACGGATGAGAGGCCCTTCCTCTGCCCCGTCTGTGGGAAGGGCTTCAAGCACAACTCCACCCTCATCAGCCACCTGCGCATCCACACTGGGGAGAGGCCCTACAAGTGTCCCCAGTGTGGGAAGAGCTTCACCCGCAGGTCTCACTTGACCAGACACCAATGGATCCACCAGTAAGGGAATCCCTGCAAATGCCCCGATTGCAGGGACAGCTTCATGCACTGCTTCAGCTTCATCCCCCACGGGAGAACCCACATTAGGAAGAGCCGTGGTGATCCATGTTCCCTGTGCTCCATGTGGGGAAGACACCTGTCCCTTTTTTCTGCTCCTCCAAGGGACATGATGTGTCATTGAAAAACATTAGGGTCTGGCCATGGCCCTGTCATTACATTCACTCCACATCAGGTCATTGCCAGGGGCAGGAAAGGGACTCTCTCTCTTTGCAAAGAGAAGGGTGTCCTTTCCAGGCAGGAGGCAATTGTGGCCAGGAAGAGACAGTCAGTAGTGTTGTTGTTTTCCATTTTTCTTATCCCTTGTGTTACCAGTATGGTTTCTTTTTCCTGTTTGTTCTTTATCTTGTTGCTGTTCCCAATAAATTGTTCTTATCCCAGCCCGGGATCTTTGCTTTTTGTGCTTTCCATGGGAGGTGGGAGGGCAGCGAGGGCAGCGCGGTTTTAACGGGAGCAGGAAATTGGGGAATCCCATTCCTGAACCCCAGCCCGTGGAAACCGAGCATCCCAGCTGGTGCCAGCCCTGGTGGCCATGGCATCAGCCTTGGGAGCGGGTCCCTGGCTGGGGCTGTGGGAACCTCTTCCCTCTGGTGCCCAGGGACAGGAGTGGAGGGAACGGCTGCAGCTGAGTCGGGGCAGGCTCAGCTTGGATGTCAGGAAAAGGTTTTTGCCCAGAGGCTGCTGGGGCCCTGCCCAGGCTCCCCAGGGAAGGCTCCCAGCTCCAGGGCTCTCTGAGCTGCAGCAGCGTTTGGACAGCGCTGCCAGGCCCAGGCTGGCATTGTTGGGGTGTCCTGTGCAGGGCCAGCACTTGGAGGGCTTCCATGGGGACTTTCCAAGAGTCTCCAGGCTGTTCAAGAGCTGGAATGCCACAGGCACAGACAGGGGCTCTATGGAGACCTCCCAGGGCTTTCTGGGCATGGTAAAGAGCCCTGTGGTCAGAGGCAGTCACAGCCATTCCATGGTGACATCCCAGGGGACCTTGGGCTGCAAAGGCACCGATCTGTCACAGGCACTCACGGCAGCTCCATGGTGACATCCCAGGAGTGCCCAGGCTGCCAAAGAGCTGGGATGTCCCAGACACTCACAGGGGTTCCTGTCTTGGGCACAGTGGGAGCTTCAGGCAAAGTTTATCAGAGAAGTTCCTTTTGGGTCTCGAGGTTCATAAAGGAGCCCCAATAGCCCCCACAGATCCCCAAATGTCACTGTTGAGTCAGAGATGACACAAACTCAGATCAGAAGGCTAAGAGATTAAAACCTCTCATTTTTTCAATCCTCTTCTTTTATATCTTGGTTTGCTACAGGTGGACCTCATTGGTTATTTAATCAACACATTTCACATGATTGGCTTATTAAGACAACACCCTTCAGTAAACAACTTTATGGAAAAACTCCAACTTATTATAAACATATTCAGGTCACCAGTTATTGATATTTGTTTTATGTTGGGCCTTTCTGGGGGCTCCCTGGATGGGGGAAACCCTCCTGTAGCAGTTCTGTGCCAGGTGAAAGGAGACGCACTGGACTTTTTCAGTCTTCAGCTTCTTGTTTATTGTTATCTTATCTAAAGTTTTGCATTGCTGTCCACACCAGGCTCAGTATGCTGGAAAAGCACCACAAAATGCCTCTAAAATGTACAGTTTCAAGGTCTCTTAAAGTTGTCTTACCCAATTAACTCTTAAAACATCAGGTATTTATACTTATCTACCAATAACTCATCCCTTGACTGTCCACATATCCTCAGCACAATGCTTTCCTTGACCAATCACCCTGTGACACCAACACTGCAGAAAATGGAGTAAATGAAGACAGGGACTACATCCAAATTCCTCCATCTTGCTTCCTTTCTACATCATACTAAAAATCCCAAAACCTAAATTTCTCACCAAAGTGACATACTATACTATCCTCTAATCTGTTTCACACTTTGGTAAATTCTAATCTTTCTCAAAGTCCTGGAAGTCCTCTCCATGGGCGAAGGTAAAAGGCAGTGTTTCTCTGGGGGTCAGGACCCCTCAGAGCAGACAGAGAAATATTCCTGTGCCTGGGATTCCCTCACATTTAACGTAAAATCCTTTAACCCTTAACATGTGAAGCTACCCAAAAATGTTCCAGGTAAGTAGGATTAGAAGGAGAAGAAATAGAGAACAACAGAAAGACAGAAGATCCATAGAAAGACACACACACGGGCACCAACTGCTCAGGTTCCAGCATCACTAACAGAGGAACCCCAGGAGAAGGCAGGATCCAGACCCTGGGCTGGCCTCGTGCTCCGGCTTTTAACCCCCTGGGCCTTCATGGGCCGCCCCTGGGGTTGGACTGCCAGTTGCTTGTCCAGTCAGAGCCAGGGTAGGCGCCAGCTGCAAGTGTGTGATTATTGACAGGTAGACCAATCAGAGCTGGATTAGCCTGACCTGTTGTGTGACTGATTGACCTCTTGACCAATCAGAGCTGGGTTTAGCACTGCACCTGTTGTGTGATTGACAGCTCTGCCAGGCCAGGGCTGGGGGCGGGGCTCTGTCCCACCACAAACCAAGGCCTGACCCGGCCCTGGCCCCACACGGGCATTCCGAGCATCCCAAGGTGTCTCGGGACATCGATCTCATCCAGCCTCTGACAGCGACCACGGTGACACTACGGAACCTCATGGAACCATGGGTCAGTTGTGACAATGGAGATCCAAGGAAACGATGGTGAGACTGTGAAATCCAGGAATCATGGAATCAAGGAGACCATTGTGCAAATCATAGGCCCTATGGAAGCAAGGATCAATGATCAAACTGAGGTTTGATTGTGATTGATTTAAAATAGAAACAAGGAGCCATTGTTTCACAGTGGGGCTGCGTGGGGCCAATGGACCCTTGGGACTCTGTTGGGGCTCATGAAACCAAGAAGCCATTGTGACATTGCCAGACCTCATGGAATCAAGGAGAATACTGTGACAGTGTGGGGACCCATGAAGTCAAGGGAACATGGAACAGGTCTGCCTGGTTTGGCCTCCTGGGGGCTGTCTGACAGGTCCCACTGAATTAGACATGTCAAGGGCCACTTCCCATCTGACTGTGAAGCACTGGGGCTCTGTGCTTTCCTTCCTAAGGGAAAGAACTGTCTTTCTTGTCTAGGCACCCATGGCCAAAATGGGGATTCTGCATCTAAAATTCTCTGTATCCAAGGGTTACTCCCAGACAAAATCTGCCCATACAGGCAAGTCTGTCTAGACTTGGCCTCTGGTGACTGCCTCTCATCTGCCCCTGCACCACTGGGGCTCATCGTTTCCTTCCTGTGGAGACCACTTTGACACTGAGGGGTGTTGTGGAGCCAAAGGGCATTGTTACACTGTAGGAACTTGTGGAACCAAGGAGATCATTGTGACACTGTGAGTACCATGGATTCAGGAGGCCATTGTGACATTGTGGGGTCTTGAGGAACCATGGAGACCATTGTGACACTTTGGGGTCTTCTGAAATGCAGAAGACATTGTGACACTGCAGAGTTCCATGGATCCAAGGGACCATTGTGACACTGTGGAGCCTCATGGAACCAAGGACATCATTGTGGCTCTGTTGGGCTGCGTGGTCCTGAGGGGCCAGTGTGAAGCAGCAGGGCTTTGTGGAACCAAGAGGCCATTGCTGCATTTCAGGGCCTCGTGGAGCCAAAGGGCCGTTCTGATCCTGCAGGGCAACGTGGATCCAAGGAGACCATTGTGGCATTGCAAGGCCCCATGGAATCATGGAGAGCATTGTGACACTGTGGGGCCACACAGAACCAAAGGGCCATTGTGACCCTGCAGGGCCTCATGAAAGCACAGGGCCATTGTGACACCGTGGGAAGTTCTGGAAACAAGGGGATCATTGTGGCACCACTGGAGCCCATAGAACCCAGGGACCATGGTGACACAGAGGGGCTCCATGCAACCAATAGATCATTATGACTCTGTGAGTCCTGATAGAACCATGGAGACGATTAAGATCCTCAAGGACTTGTGTAACCAAGGGGCCATTATGACACCAGAGGGCATCATGGAAGCAAGAGAACCATTGTGACACACCAGAGCCCTGTGAAAGCAAGGGAACATGAAATAGGTGTGGCTGCCTTGGCTTCCCAGGGGTCACCTGACAGGTCTGGCTGACCTTGGAATGTGGAAGGCCGCTCCCATCTGCCCCTGAAACACTGGGGCTCTGGGCTTTTCTTTTTATGGAAATAAATGTTCAATTTTTTCCAGGCATCTATGGCCAAAATTAGGATTCCACCTTCAAATTCCTGTATATCCAAGGATTGCTGCCAGACAAAAGCTTCCAGAACAGACAGGCCTGGCTGGTCTTTGATTCCTAATTCCCAGCACTCAGCTGTTTTCCAAAGACTGAAAAGGGCTCTGTGCTTTTCTTTTTATGGAAGAAAAACCTCCATCTTCTCCAGGCACAAATGTCTAAAATTAGGACTCCACATTCAGAATTTCAAATATGCAAGGGTTGCTCCAAGCAAACCTGCCAGGACAGACAGGTCAGGCTTGCCTTGGCCTCTGGTGGCTGCCGTTCATCAGCTCCTGAAACACTGGGGCTCCGTGGTTTCCTTCCTATGGAGAACAATGTGACATTGGGAGCCTTGTGAAATGCAGGGGCCATTGTGTCACTGCAGAGCACCATGGATCCAAGGGACCATTGTGACACAGTAGGGCCTCGTGGAACCAAGGACATAATCATGGTTCTGTTGGGCTGCATGGTCCCAAGGGGCCAGTGCACATCAGCAATGTGGGAGTTAGCCTTGCTGTCACTGTGAGTAAGACAGATTTTACCCCAGAAGAATTGGGCGTAAGTTTCAAGTCCTAGAAATCATTCGTTTAACTTAGGGTGAGCTTGAGAGTTCCCCCATAAGCCTTTAGTGTTGTTATGCTAAGTTGTCCAAGTTCTACTCCCCTATTGGTTTATTGGTTACTTGTTTCTTCTATATGGTTTTTGTTCTCGTTTTCTACCCCCAAGTGTACATGTTGTTGCTTCTCCTTTGTCTCACGTCTTAGGATCCTACCCCTCGTACTGTGCTTGACTTCTCCATGTTTATTGATTTTCACCGTTTCATTAAAGTTCTTTTTGGGCAACTCAATTGAACCAGCTCCTTTTAATTTTTGCCAACCATGCCCTGAAGTCAGGGAACCAGAGAGGTTTGTCGCAGCCACCCTCATTGTGACCTTTGGCGCCTGAACAGGGACCATGACATTCAGGGCTCCCTGTGTCAATCACGTCAGCTGGGGTTAGCTGATGGATAGGCCTGTGCTCCCCGGGATTTTCGATTGTGCCAGTCCCAGTGGATTCATCGTTGCTTCGAGGGACCTTGGCCAAGATCTGCAGGGACAACGACGGTTTCACACGCATAGGATTGCAGGTGGTTTTGGAGAAATGCAAGACATTTATTGCTTATTTTGCCACTGTGTTTTTACAATATGCACCCACATCCCATAATGAATTTGGGGTGTTTCGGTGGCTCTTCCCCCTAAGGCAGAGAAAGAGAAAAATGGGCAGCCAGTTGTCCAAAGTAGAAAGGAGCATATATGGACGCTTTAATTCTCACTGATCATGGCAAAATATTTTCAACAAACGAATTAAAATCAATCATGAGGTGGAACATTAAAAATTTTCCACATGCCTCTGCTGATGAAATCCATACCACTGAATTTTGGACCTCAGTTGGGAGTTAAATTGTACAACCTTTCGATCAAAAGGGACCCCACTGCACCCTGCATGCTCCCCATCTTCCACACCATCTTTGAGACCCTTCACCAGCAAGCAGCATGTTGAAAACTCGATCTGTTGGTCACTCCTAACTCAGGACCTCCCCTCAAACCTGCCTTTCCCAGACCTTCCACGATGGTCCAAGATGGCAATGGTCACGCGGTCTTGGAGCACCATGCCCTGGATACTCAAGATAGAAGGAGCCTGAATGTGGCTTGGGAGCCCGACCATCCTCCCTCCACCTTGGCTCCTCCACTTCCTGCTCCCACAACCTTCTCTTCCACCCTGAATGAATCCCTAGACTCTACCCTCACAACTGCGGGTCATGCCCCACTGTCAATCATTCCACCTTCACCCTAGGCCATGCCTCCAGAAGGCCAGCCTGGAAGTCCGCCATCCTAAATCAAGGCCCTTCCTCCCCAACACCTGAAAAAATGGCAGTGCCCTTTGCCTCACCCTCCAGAAAGAATATAACCCCATGATCAAAGATACTAAGTCCAGTTGTCACACTATTTCTAGTCCGAATGTTTCTGCTCCAAGTTATTCTTCCTCTCCAGAAGACAGTTTGGATTCCCCAGAGCCACCTTGCCCCTGAACCCCAGAAAGTCCCTAGGAAAGGATCTGGAAAGAAGCAGTTAAGGAAGGAGACTGGCAAATAGTCTCGAAACTCCTCATTGCCCTGGGATGTGATGAAAGAAGGGGGCAGAATCCCAGGTATCAGCCATTGGTTTACAGGGAAATCAAGGATCTCTGAAGGGCAGCTAAAGACCAGAGGAAGGACTTACCTTGTTTTAATGGCCTAACGAGGGCCATGTTTACAGCACATGTCTTAACTCCCTATGATTTAAAATATATGATGACCATGTTGTTGTCGCCTACAGAATACACCCTGTTGGAAGGGGGATGGAAGTGTTTACTAAATCAATTAATATCAGACTGTGCTAATAATGAGGCAAGGGCGGAATTGACAATCAACCATCTAGCTGGAGAAGGACAACACAGCCTACCAGATGATCAAGCAGCAGGTATCCCCAGAGAAGTATTGGATGATATCAAAGAGATGGCTTTGCAAGCTTTAATCCAGGTATCGGATGGTAGCACCCCCAGTTTGGACTACCTTGGGTGGCTGCAGCTAAAGCTTTAGGACAATCAGACCATCTTGGGTGCCTGTTAAGTAAGCAAACCAATGCTACCTCCCTCCCATTGAGTGGGCTGCTCTCAGACATAGAGACCATCAGACATGCCGCCTTGCAGAACAGCGATAGAGTTTTTACTCTGGGCACATGGGCATGGCTGTGTAGACTCTGAGGGCATGTGTTGCATGAACCTCTCCAGCCACAGCGAGTCAATCCACAAGAGCATTCAGGTGCTGAAGGAAGGGTTCAAGAAGCTTCAAGTGGAAAACAAGGACTGGTTCAATAAACTCTTCCAATCCAAGGGACTAAAGGATAGGATGATGTCTAGCTAAAACAGGACTAGTAATTCTCTTAGTGGTTGTTGTAGTATTGTTAATTGATCCATGTTTGTTTGGATGCTTTTAGAAAGTCTTAAAAAATTATTCAGTTCCATCTTTCTTGTAAAAGTGAAAGGGGGAAGATACTCAACACAGGACCCTCATGGACTAGTTGGTAGAGAGAATAGGAGGCCAGGATGGCACAAAAACCTCTCAGAGACTCAGTGTGGGAAGGAAAATCCTTAAAAGTACCTAAAAGTATTCTTAAATCCAAAAAGTACCTTAAAAAGCTTTGAGTATCTCAAAGTATTAATGAGCCCCACTGAGTGTCAGTACAAAGCTCTCCAGGGACTCGTTAAAGCAGATAATTGGGGCCATGATTGCACAAACCTCTCACAGAGTCTGGATCAAAAGGGAAGCACCAAGTACCTTAAAATAACTGAAGTATCCTGAAGTATTAATGAGCCCCACTGAGTGTTGTTACTGACAAAGCCTCTCCAGGGACTAATTACAGCAGATAATTGGAGACCATGATTGCACAAACCTCTCAGAGACTCCAAGGCAAAAGCCAAACCCAAAGTCCTTTGAAAAACCTGCAGTCCCTGCAGGGAGCATTGAGGAGCCCCCAGGGCCATTGCTGAGCAAGGCTCCCCAGGGACTCCTTCCAGCAGATCCTTGAGGCCACTGGGATGTGGGCTAGGGGGGGATGCTGAGGGCAGGACAAGGGGCTGACAGTGCCCAGCCTGGCTGGGGCTGTGCCAGGAGGCCCCAGGGCCTCAGGACAAGGTGTCTCCTCCCAGCCCTTGCTGGCACAGACCCTGCTGTGCCCCAGGGGACCAAGACTTGGCTTCTCTTTGTCCCCACCTGTCATCACTGCCTGCAGTTCTCTGCTCTGCCTGGGGCCTGGGGACACTTTCTCAGTTGTGTTCCTCAGTGGGACCCATTAAAAGTCCAAGAAACTTTGGAGTTGGATTCTGCCTTGGAGTTCTGGAGAGGTTTCTTCAGCTCCCTCTCGGGGACTGATGTTCAGGGCCTGAGCACAAAGCCCCAGAGGCTCATTCAAGTCCTTGTGCTGTGCCTGTGCTGCTCAGCTGGGCTGGGCTCCTGGCACAGAGGCAGCTCCTGGAAAGCAAGAAGAGCTTCAAAAGCACATTTCTCTTGATGAGCAGCTCTTCTGCCAGCCCAGCAGGGCTGGGGCACTGCCTGCAGCCAGCCCGGGCACAGCACAGAGGCACAGAGAGCTTCAATCAGTCAGGGCTGGGAAGGTGCTGAGAAGTGCCTGGGGCAGAATCCCTGCCAGCCCTTGGCACAGGAACCTCTGGCTGCAGGACAATGCAGCTGCAGCTCCTGGAGCCATCTCCTAAAGCTGGAACATCCCAATGCCTGCAGAGCCTGTGAGTACATTCTCTGATTGTCTCTTGTGCAGAGCAGCCAGGGGTGCCCAGGGCTGTCCTGCAGAGCAGGGTCCTGCAGCCCAGGGCGCTGTGCTGGGGCAGGGACTCTGCTGCCTGCCAGGGACAGCTCTCAGCCAGCCCTGGCAGCTGCTCCCAGCACTGGGGGACAAGATATGGGTGGGAGGAGACATCTGGTCAGGCTTGGAAGTGTTCTTGTGTGGGGAGGATGCTGCATTGTTCAGGACTGCTCCCAGCATAGCATTTAATGTCAGAACAAGTAGATTATACAGGGAGCACAGCAAGGCAAAGACTGCATGAAAGGGAAAATCCTGCATTATTAATCGACTGCTCTGGGTGTCCTGGATGGAAAATTGCACATAGATACTCATCTCTCAGTTCAGGTTGAGAGAAAAAACCAAACTTCTCTCAGATTTAAATAAACCAGGCAGTGACAGAAATCAGCACAGGGCCCCTTACAGAAAGCATCAGTGTTTCTTTTCCAGCCTCCTCAGGGTTGCTCTGACGTTGCCATCAGAGCCTGCAGAGCCAGAGCTGCCCCTGGGCAGTGCCTGAGCTGGGAGGGCTCTGCAGGGCAGAGCTGAGCCCCCAGGGCTGGGCTGGGCTCTGGCAGCACTGGCAGGGCCCAGCCCTGTGCACAGGGAAGCAGCTGCTGGCAGGGACAGCTCCAGGCAGCAGAGCCCTGGGCAGGCAGTGGGGGGAAAGTGCCCCCAGGCTGTGCTGGGATATTTCAAGTCCTCTCCAAACTCAACTATTCCATGATTACTTTTCTTACAGATCTTGATGCCAAGGCAGTGCAAATGTCCAACAGCAGCTCCATCAGGCACTTCCTCCTGCTGGCATTGGCAGACACGCGGCAGCTGCAGCTCCTGCACTTCTGCCTCTTGCTGGGCATCTCCCTGGCTGCCCTCCTGGGCAACGGCCTCATCATCAGCGCCGTAGCCTGCGGCCACCACCTGCACACGCCCATGTTCTTCTTCCTGCTCAACCTGGCCCTCACTGACCTGGGCTCCATCTGCACCACTGTCCCCAAAGCCATGCACAATTCCCTCTGGGACACCAGGAACATCTCCTACACAGGATGTGTTGCGCAGGTCTTTCTGATTTTCTTCTTCCTTGGATCAGAGTTTTGCCTCCTGACCATCATGTGCTACGACCACTACGTGTCCATCTGCAAACCCCTGCACTACGGGACCCTCCTGGGCAGCAGAGCTTGTGCCCACATGGCAGCAGCTGCCTGGGCCAGTGCCTTTCTCAATGCTCTCATGCACACAGCCAATACATTCTCCCTGCCCCTGTGCCATGGCAATGCCCTGGATCAGTTCTTCTGTGAAATCCCACAGATCCTCAAGCTCTCCTGCGCCAAAACCTACCTCAGAGAACTTGGGCTTCTTGCAGTGTGTGCGTGTTTAGCACTTGGCTGTTTTGTGTTCATTGTTTTCTCCTACGTGCAGATCTTCAGGGCTGTATTCAGGATCCCCTCTGAACAGGGACGGCACAAAGCCTTTTCCACTGCCTCCCTCACCTGGCCGTGGTCTCTCTGTTCATCAGCACCTCATTTTTTACCTACCTGAAGCCCCCCTCCCTGTCCTCCCCATCCCTTGATCTGTCAGTATCAGTTCTGTACTCGGTGGTGCCTCCAGCCCTGAACCCCCTCATCTACAGCCTTAGGAACCAGGAGCTCAAGGCTGCTGTGAGGAGACTGATCACTAGACGGTTTCAGGAACATTAAACTGCTGGCCAATTACTGCAGATCAATTTTAATAAAAGTCATCTTTGATACTTCTTGTTGGTTTAATCTTGGAGGTTTTTTCTTTTTTTTTACACTTTTCATATTGTCCATAAAGAAATGTTAATGCTTGCCCCATTTCTCATTTTGATTCTCTCCACCTTCCCTGTGGACACAGTGTCAGTGAAGGGCTGCACTCTTGTTGGCTTTAAATGAACTAAAGGATGTCCCAGCAGAGTTTTCTGCAGAGATGCCCTTTTGCTGCCTTCTCTGGAGCTGCAGCAGCAATGTCTGTGTGCAGAGCTGGGGCAGATCAGTGCTGGCCCAGCAGCTGTGCCCAGCAGCAGCAGCAGCAGCACTTGGTGTTACCAGTGCTGCTGCCGTGGCCCTGCCCCGCTGCCCTGCTGGCCCTGGTGTTGCTGCAGGGCCTGAGTGCTCTCGGGGCCAGGCACAGCCCTGGGGGTGGCAGTGCCGGGGCTGCAGCAGGGACAGGCCATGGGCACTGCTGGGGCAGAGCTGACACCTCAGCCCAGGGCCTGGGGGCTCCAGGCTCCTTGCCCAGGCTCTCTCAAGAACACGGCCAGGCCAATGCTCAGCACAGAAACCCCCGTGAGCAGCCCCAGGCTGGCCGTGGGCAGGCTGGGGGCAAACAGCATGGCTGGGGCTCTGCAAGGGCCCTGGGACAGACGGGAAGGAGCAGCAGAGCAGGGGCTGATCCATCCCCAGGGCGCTGCACAGCCCAGGGCAGCGTCCCAGAGCATCCTGATGGAGCTGCCAACAACATCCCCCCTCTGCAGCCTTGGCCTCTCCCCCAGCTCACACAGGTGCCCCATCCTTGCAGGCACAGCCACGGCAGCACTGGCTCAGCAGCCCCTGTTTGCATTGCACACAGCAGGTGGGAGCACCCCCATGCTGTTGCTGTGGGGACATGAACCTGAGGGAGCACAAATGCCATCAGTCCCTGGGGCCAGCAAGGCCTGGGGGACACCAGGGAAACCACTCAGCTTTGTCCTGGCCTCTGCACTCAGCCAGAAAGTTTGTTCCCATCAGCTGGGAGTTTCCTGTGCCACTGCAGACGCTGTTGCAAATTTCTTACTCATTTCCACCTCAGGGGCCCCAGAACTGGACACAGCACTCGAGGTGCTGCCCAGCCAGTGCTGAGCACAGGGCAAGAATCCCTGCCCTGCTCCTGCTGGCCACACCATTCCTGAGCCAGGCCAGGAGCCATTGGCCTTCTTGCCCACCTGGGCACACTGCTGCCTCATGTCCAGCCTGCTGTCCATCAGTCCCTGCAGGTCCCTTTCTGCCTGGCTGCTCTCCAGCCACTCTGTCCCCAGCCTGTAGTGCTGCAGGGGTTGTTGTTGCCAAAGTGCAGGACCCAGCACTTGGACTTGTTAAACCTCATCTTGTTGGATTTGGGCCCTGGATCCAGCCTGTCCAGGGCCCTGTGCAGAGCCCTTCTACCCTCCAGCAGATCCACACTCACACCCAGCTTGGTGTCACCAGGGTTCCATGAGGCCCCAGAGTGTCCCAATGGTCTCCATGATTCCATGAGGCCTCCCCGTTTCACAATGTCCCTTTGGTTCCATGGGACCCCTTGGTGTCACACAGTCCCTTGTATCCTTGGGCCCTGCAGTGTCACAATGGATCCTTGGTTCCATGAGGTCTGGCAGTGCTGCAATGCTCTCCTTGGTTCCACAGTGTCACAATGGCCTCTTGGTCCCAAGGGCCACCACGGTGTCAAACATGTTTCCTTCATTCCAGGAGTCCCTGAGGAGCAGCCCTGGCTCCTTGGTTCCATGGGGGGCCCTGCAGTGTCACAATGGCCCCATCATGACACCACGTCCTGCTCTGTCACAATGCTCTGCATGGTTCCACAAGGCCCTGCAGGGTCACAGTGGCCTCTTGGCTCCAGGAGGCCTCAGAGTGTTTACAATGGATTCCTTGGTGCTGCAGTGTCACAGTGGAGCCCTGGTGACACAAGGTCCTGCAGTGTCACCAGGGACCCTTGGTTCCATGGGGCACCACAGTGTCACAATTGTTCCCTCAGTTCCCAGAGTCCTTGCAATGGAGCAATGGCCCCTTGATTCCATTGGGCCCCAGGCGCTCACAATTGCTCCATGGCTGGTTCCAGAGAATCACAGAATGAGCAATGTTGGACATTGAATTCCAGCACACACCTCAGCTCTCTGATGATCCCGGCACCATGCTGGGCCCTGTTCCAGACTGGAGCAGAGCAGATGTTGATGGGACAGGAGCCCTGTGGGGCTGTCAGGGACCTGCAGCTTGCAAGGTGCTCTGCTCTCCCTCAGGTGCTCTCGGAGAGATCCAATCTCAGCTGGGTACCTCAGGGCACAATTGGCACTGCCTGTTCATGGGCACACAGCTGATATCTGCCCGGAAAGGGGCAAAAGTGTTAATACCTGTTAGTTTCATAAGATACAAGCAAATCTTTATTATCTGGGTCACTTGATTACTTTTAAGAAATTTGAACGTTCTCCTTCCAGGAGCAGGAATTTCCTGGATCTACTGGATCCTTCTACTGATGGCAGGAGAAGAAATACTGATCTTCCCCTCTTCCTTTGCCACCAACATTCAGTCTAATATTTATTGATCCCCTTCCTTCTGGTGTTTCCAGCTCTCCTGTTTAAATGGCCATGTCTAAGGACATCTCTTCACTAGACCAGATGGATGTATGTTCTTTCCCTTGCTCCCATATTTCCTACTCCAGATGCTCTCTGGTCATTCAAGTGCCTCTCAGCTGACTGGTTTCATGCTTTGAACTTCAGGGAGTTGTCCAATATTTGTGAAGTTCAAATATATATCACACTAGTCAGCACCTTACTTATATTTATATCTATCAACGAATTATATTTTCTTATGTCTTTGTCTAGAACTGTTCCTGTAAGAAATCCCTGGGGCAGGGTGGACATGTCAGATGCTGCTGGGACATCCCAGAGAGCTCAGGGAAGAGCTGTGATGGTTATTAAACTGTTCAAATGTTCAACATGTGTTTGTTGCCAAGAAACCTTTCTGTGCCTCTGAGTGTCACCAGTCCCTGAGCCCAAAGGACACAAACCTGATGAGTTGTGGTTCCCACTGCAGGGGCTGCACTTGGACCTTGGCTCTGCACAGGAGAGCTCTTCATCCCCTTTCTCCCTTTTCCTCCCTCTGGCCATGGAGGGAGCTCCTGACTTCAGCCTGTGACTCATGTGTGCAAAGAGCAAATCTGGGCAGAATCGGGGCAGGGAGGGTTTGGGGGGACCTTAGGATCTGTGCTGGGCACAGAAGGTGTTTTCCATTGCTCTGGGACTGTCTGCTGTGGAAAGTGGATTTAATATCCAGCAGAGGAATGACTCCTGCATTTGAAGGAGCTGTGCCTTCCCTTGGCTTTGTTGGCTGACAAGAAATGAACATCCCTCTGTGTCTGGGGCAGCTCCTTCTCCAAGGAAAGCAGGTGGGAGCTGGAGCCAAGGAGCTGAAAGCTGCAGGTGCAGCCTGGGCTGGAGGGAGCTCAGATTTGCACAAGGCTGCTGTGAGTGCCAGGCCTTGGATGGGGGAAATGGTGGGGTGGGGGTAGGGAGAGAGTCTGATTGATTGTCAGCCATGAAGGGTCTTGATTTTCATATCTATTCAAACTGCATGAGGAGGTACTTGGATTCAGTGTCAATTGGAGATTGCTATTAACAGGGGGGGATAAAAGCCTAAACAGGACTTAAAAATGTTTTTTCACTGTCTTTTTAAATAGAACTTATTCAGTTGAATGCACTTCTGAAATCTCTCTTATTAACCACACAAGATTTGGAAACTGAAATCAGATTATTCCCAGAGGCTTGGCTTGTTAAGGTGTTCTGAATATTAGTGAGCCCTGGAGGCACTGAATTCCTGCACTGAAGAGCTGAAGGCTGAACAAGTCTCTGGAGCAGTACTTGGATTCAGTGTCAATTGGAGATTGCACATATCAATGAATTAACAGGAAGAAAAACCTAAACAGGACCTAAAAATATCTTTTGTCACTGTCTTTTTAAATATATTGCAATCACTTTGGATATACTACTGATATCTGTCCATTTAAACACAAAAGATTTGAAAATTAAAATCAAATGATTCCCAGAGGGTTGGCTTGTTAAGGTGTTCTGAATGTTAATGAGCCCTGGGACACTGAATTCCTGCACTGAAGAGCTGAAAGCTGAACAAGCCTCTGCAGCAGGGAAATTCAGCAGCAGCCTCCAAGGTGCTGAGGATGTCAGCAGCCCCCAGTGAGGCCATCCCTGCCCAGAGTCTGTGGGGGAATGGGCAGACAAGGAGAGCGTCCCTTGGGCTGGGGCAGCACAACTCAGAGGCAGCAGCGGCTCCAGCTGGGCAATGGAGTGTGGAATGTGGCTGGGAAAGCCCTGCCTGGGCTGGGCCAAGCAGGACAGACAAGCCCTGACCCCCACCCACTAAAAATCTCTCAAGGAGACATTTGAAAGGAATTACAATTGTTTGTGTACTCTGGTTGAACTCACGGGAGAAATACCAACAAGAGATTCTCAGGAGCTCAAATCAACAAAACAGCCTTTACTGGCAACTTTAGAAAATCAGAGAAACTTTGGCAAAAGGTTTAATGCAACATTCATTCAATCAAAAACACTTATCAGAGCATTAACTTGGCCCTTTCAACTTCACAAAAGCTTAGCTCGTTCAATTTAAAGTTACTCAAAATTTGCAAGAGGAGGGAATTAGAAGAAGACACAGAAAGAGAGAAAGAGAACAAAGATGTAGAGAAGCTCACACACAGCTACCAATTTCTGGATTCCAGCAGTGTTCAGATGGAAATTCCAAGAGGAGGTAGGGTCAAGATGTGTGCTTGCCTTGTGGTCAGCCTTCAATAGCCCATTTTCCCCCAGGGCCCTTCCCCCAGGTGGGGCTTGGGCTCATTTGGTCCCTCAGGAGCTGGGCTGGGGGCTGCAGAGGTGGCTGTGGAGCATTGCCTGTGCTGTGCCAGGGACTGGCAGCCACTGCTGGGCTGGGATAGAGGCTCTGGGGGGATTGGGGTTCCAGGGCAGGGCAGGGCTGGACCTGCCCCCTCCTGCCCCACACATGAAATGTTTCCAGCCAACAATCTCTCCAGTCTGTCACAACAGGCAATGTTGGAGGTGAAATCCCAATTTTGGGCTATGGTGAGCTGGTCATTGAGGACAGTACTTTTCCATAGTACTTTTCCAGTTCTTGGCTCATTTCTGGTTTGATTTCCTAGACTTGTTTTGGGTTTGTTGTTGCTTTGTTCCCTTGGTGTGCCTGAAGTGTCCAGTCAGGAGCAGAGTGACTCTTGCCAAGGAACTTTGTGCTGCTCTCCCTTAATATTCAATCTGGTTTTTGCTGATCCCTTGACGGGGATTTTTCAGTGCTCTCGAGGCTTCATTGGTACCAGGGTGAAGGAGCCCCGGCCCTGGCTCTGGCCCTGGGGCACACGGGAACGCTGCCGGGGGGTCCCTGTCCCCCTGTGCCACCCCCAGGGCCCCGGCCCCCCGTGCCCGTGTCAGGCTCTGGGGTCGATCTCGTGGAACATCCTCTGGGGGAGGCTGCGGCGCCGGGGGTGAGGGGACCTGGGGGGACAGGGGACCCCACTGTGCACGAGCAGGGTTGGAGTGCTCTGGTGGGAACTGTGAGGGGGCCGGGGCAGAGTGACCTCCCCAGGGACCTCACACAGCCCCTGTGATGTCACACAGCCCCTGTGAGGTCCCACAGCCCCTGTGATGTCACACAGCTGCCCTGTGATGTCACACAGCTGCCCTGTGATGTCACACAGCCCCTGGGATGTCACACAGCCATCTCTGTGATGTCATAGTGTCCCAGTGATGCATCACAGCCTCTTATTATGTCATATAGCCTTCCTCTGATCTCACAGCCCGCTCTTGGATGTCACACAGCAGCTTTGTGCTGTCACAGTGCCTGCGCTGTGATGTTACCCTGTGATGTCATACAGCTGGGCTATGATGTCACAGAAGACTGTGATGTCACAAAGTCACCATGTGGTGTCACTGTCTTTTCTGTGATGTCACAGCCTCCTCTATGATGTTACACAGCCACCCACTGATGTCACAACTTACTCTCTGATGTCACAGAGCCAAACTCTATGATGGCAGGGTCTGCTCTGTGGCCGCACACCCTACTGTATGATGTCACAGACAGCTGTGTGTTGTCACAACCCCCTCAGTGATGTCACAAAACCCTCTCTGATGTCATACTGCCTCTCTGGAATATTACAGCACACGCTTTTAACCTCACAGCCTGCTCAATGACATCAAACAGGCCATGCCATGGCGTCACAGCCTGCTCTGTGATGTCACAGAATCTCCTCTGTGATGGTGAAGCTGCTCAGTGACGTCACGCAACAAACTCGGTGATGCAATAGCCCCTTGGTTCTACAATGTCACATTGCCCTGTGCTTCCACAAGGCCTTGCAATGTCACAATGGCTTCATGGTTCCACAAAGCTCTGATGTGTTACAATGGCACAGCCCCAAATGAGACTCAGCCCCAAATCCACCATGGGGATGATTAAAATACAGAAAGCCTTCAAGGGCTCTTTCTCTTCCTTCAATGATCTTCAGATCTCCAGGGCTTGTGCAGCTGTCTGGAGTCAGTTTGGAGTTCTGTTACAGAGGAATATTGCAAAGTGCACCTCATGACTTATTTTCTTTATCAACTGAGTATTTTTTTTATTTTCCACTGCAGAGAAGAGCTGATAGAAGCATTCCCCAGGTGATCTTGATGCTGAATGACTCCTTAGGAGGTCTGGGCACAAAGAAGAATGAGCCCCTGGAGGGCTGACCCTGTTTGGACAAGCTGCTCCTCACCCACAGCCTCACCATGGCTGACATGGCCCACCTGGGACTGACATCCCTGTGCCCTGCAGCAGAACCTTGTCCCCTGAGCTCTGCAGCTCCATGTCCCAGCCCGTTGCACCATGTCCCACCTGCTCTCCTCAGGGCTCTGCCTGCACACAGGCCCAGGAGAAGTTTTCCTGTTGGGAAGGAAAGAATGGAAAAGCCTGAGCAGGTTTCCTAAACAACAAACCCCACTCAGGAACCACCTGCTCAGTCCAGGCTGCCTGGAATGATGTCACCTTTCTCCAAGGGACGGTGTGAGCAGCAATGATCTCTGGAAGCAGAATTCTCTGAGTCTTGCAGCTGAATTCTCTGTCCCTGTCCTTTCCCTGGATCTCTGTTGCAGATGGAAGCTGCTGGTGCCATCCTCACCTTTAACCTCTCTTTGGAATGCAAGCAGATGTTCCCAGGTGTGTTCAGCAGGATTTGCTCAATGTTTCTACAAAACCTTTGTGTTCCTCATGGAATGAAGGGGCCATTTTAGCACTGAGGGGGTGACGTGGTAGCAAGGAGTCAATTGTGACCCTGGGGTGTCATGGAACCAAGGGGCCATGGTGACACAGCAGGGCCACATGGATCCAGTGGTCCATTGTGACACTGTGGATCCAAGGAGACCATGGAGACACCCCCAGAACCTCATGGAACCAAGGAGTCCATGGTGACCCAGCGGGGCTGCATGGAGCCAATGGTCCATGGTGACACTGCCCATCCATGGAGTCCATTTGGACACTGCGGAAGCTCATGGAGCGAGGGAGGCCATTGTGACACTGAAGAACTTCATGGCACCAAATATCCATGGTGACATAGCAGGACATCATGGGGAACCAAGGAACTGCTGTTGGCAGTAGGGAAACTCATGGAACCAACAGAGCTGCTGGACCTTGTCCCCCTGGCCCTGCTCAGCTCCTTGGGAGGCACGGCAGGAGCAGCACCCTGGGAGCCTCGGGAATGCCCCTCTGGGATCCATGGCACACACTGCCAGGGGCTGGAATTCCAGTTCCCAGCCAGGAAAAGATGTTCCTGCCCTGGAAGGCAAAGCCCTTAAGAAGGAGCCAAAAGCCAAGTAGAGCAAGATCCTACAGTGACATTTCACTGCCAGCCTTCATAACTTCACCCATGGTGGTTGTAACTCCTGGATTGGGAATGTAATCAGGGCAGGGCCTTTGGTGGGAGCTGCCCTGGGTCAAGGGAGACACTGAGAGAGAAACAGGGCAGGCAAAGAAAGGCAGGAGAGAAAGGAGGGCACAAACACAATCAGCTGAGAAGGTGGCACTCTGAAAAACAAAGCGGAACTGATGGAAAATGATTGGGACAGAAATCAGTAATTCTGAAAGTTTTATTTACTATCAAAATACATCCCAAGCCCCCAGCCTCACCCTAACCTGATCCCACACCCTCAAATTTTTATCCCACTTCTCCCCATCCCCTTCTAATCCCATCTCACCCTGGAGGCTGTGGAATCAAGTAATTTCAGCATGGACTGAATTTTTCTGACGTGGAAACAAGGCATGTTAAGGTGCAGCTGAGCCTTTTTAGGGTAAGATTTAGTTGTTTTCAGTGGGACTGAGTGATTTTGAGGCAACAGATTGATCCCTCTTTGGTCCCGGAATGCAAAGATATGGAGAACCTTACCTGAGAGAATCCAATGGGGAGGAAAAGCCCAAGAGATCTCACAGGATGAGGGGCTCCATACCCAGCCCAGGATGCTCTGAGGAGGAAAGACCCACCCTGTTCCAGGAAGATGGACAAAGCTTCTGCCAGAGAAGAACCCACAAATATTCCAGAATATGTCCCCAAAACATTAATTCCCCCTGAAATAACTGTGAAAAGGAAAGAAGATAATTCACAAGAAAATTAGGGCAAAACAAAAAGGATAACCAGCCATGTGTCTTCCCAACATGGATCACAGGGAATGTGGATCACCAGGGCTCTGACCAACATGGGTCCTCCCATGGAGGATGAAGTTTGAGCAGTGCACAAAGCTCTTCCTGCAGTTGGGGAACTCACAGGACTTCCCTTACCAATGCCTCCATTGGTGTCTGGTCAAGGTAGAGCTGCTGGTGCAGCTCTTCCCACACTGGGGACACTCGTAGGGCCTCTCCCTGACATGGATGCGTTGGTGGGTGATGAGATTGGAGGGCTTAAAAGCCCTTCCCACACTCCAGGCCCTGCACAGCTCCTGGGTGAATCCGCTGGTGCTGGAGGAGACTGGAGCTGGTCTGAAACCTCTTCCTACACTCTGGATACTCAAAGGGCCTCTCTCCAGTGTGAATCATTTGGTGGATGATCAGTTGGGACCTCCGACTAAAGGTCATCTCACATTCCCCACACTTGTATGGCCTTTCCCCAGTGTGGATCCTTTGGTGGTGGTTCAAGTGGGACTTCTGCCTGAAGCTCTTCCCACATTCCCCACACTCGTAGGGCTTCTCCCCAGTGTAGATGCGCCGGTGCCTGACAAGGTGGGATTTCTGCTTGAAGCCCTTCCCACACTCAGGGCAGAGGAAGGGCCTCTCCTCTGTGTGAATCTGCTGGTGCCTGAGGAGATCTGAACTGGTCTGAAACCTCTTCTGACACTCAGGACACTCGTAGGGCCTCTCCCCAGTGTGGATGCACTGGTGGGTGATGAGGTTGGAGTTTTGCTTGAAGCCCTTCCCACAGTCAGGGCAGTGGAAGGGCCTCTCTTCTGAGTGTATCCGCTGGTGCTGGAGGAGATGGGAGCTGCTCCGAAACCTCCTCTGACACTGGGGACACTCGTAGGGCCTCTCTCCAATGTGGATGCATTGGCGGGTGATGAGGGCAGAGCTATAGCTGAAGCCCTTCCCACACTCCCCACACTTATAGGGCCATTCCCCAGTGTGGATCATCTGGTGGCTGATCAGGGTGCTGCTCTGCCTGAAGCTCTTCCCACACTCCAAGAACTTGTGAGGCTTCTCGCCATCATGAAGCTGCTCATGGGCCACCAGCTCTGAGCTCTGGCTGAAGCTCTGTCCACCTTCCTGGCTCAGGGTGGGTCTTTCCTCCTCAGAGCACCCTGGGCTGGGTATGGAGCCGCTCACCCTGTGGGATCTCTTGGGCTTTTCCTCCCCATTGGATTCTTGCGCCATGGAGATGCTCAAAACGGCCTCTTCCATGAGGTTCTGCCATGGAGATTTCTCCTCCCTGATCTCCACCCTCAGCTCCTTCCCTGGGGGAGGAAGAACAAGGAGAGGATGGGATTTGCCTCCATGCCAGAGGGAAGGGGAAGGAGTTCCCTCTGGGGAACCCGGCCCAGGCCAAAGGAGAGGCAAACTGGGAAAACTGGGGGCGGCGCATCCAAACCGGGGCTTGCTGGGGACCCTACCTGGGCACTGCCAGTCCTTGGGGCTCCTCTTGGGAGAGCTGGGAGGTGGAACACAGAGAGGGGTGGGGGATCCCAGGAGCGGCATCACTGGGGGGGACTGGGCTGTACTGGGATCATACTGGGATCACACTGGGTGTAGTATCGGCAGGAGATCAAGCGGCACTCCAATATGGGTGATCAGCAGATCTCGTTTATTGATCAGAAGGCGCATGCATTTATATTGGAGTTAATGAACTTAATGCATATTGCAAAGCTGAGCTCAGGATAGGTCAATTACTTATCATTCAACTACGCTTACTTCTACATTCTTGTGATTTTTTTATTGCTACTTTTTAAACTATTCTCTATATTTTCTGGCAAACCTCTTTTCTATCTTCATGTCGCACAAAGTTTGAGCCGTCTTTGTCAGTGATTGCACACTGACTGCTGACTTCTTGCTCTGTGTCCTTCATGCTCTACTAGTGGTACGTGCCCTTTTTCAGCTAGCCAGAGATCTACAAAGCTCTCTACACTTCCCCCGTTTTTCTGTTGCACAAGCATGGTTTGACTAAATGTGGCAGATACCATCTTTTGCACTATATTTTGTAAGCATATGCAAAAACACGGCAAAATTAGTACAATTAACAAGGCTACAATGCTTACTACAATGACTACCTTAACGATAGAGCGCAACCATGACCCAAGGCCTAAGGATTTGAGCCATCCATCAATACTAATGCCTGATTCTACTTATAAATTCCCAGTTAACCTTCGTAATTCTGAGAGCTGAGAGTGAATGGACTGTGAGTGGTCAGAAAGGTTCATGCAACACATGCTTTCAAATTCTTCACAACCATGGCCTTGTGCAAGTAACAGAAAATCAATCGCAGCTCTATTTTGCAGCGTGGCATGACGAATAGAATTAACATCAAGTAAAAGGCTAGAAAGTGCCAAAGAGGTGGCATTGGTTTGCTTAGCGAGCCAACAACCCAATTTGTTTAGGATGGCATGAGCACCTGCTGCTGATACCCCTGGAGTTAAGATGATGCTGCAATTATGGCTCTTGGGGACTAGAATTTTACATCATCTCTACAGTCTGCAGCAAATGCATGAGCCATTCTTCTACTCTGATGATGACGACGGTGGCTCATACTTAATATTATGGACGTATTAGGTGTAAGGAGAGACAACTGTCCAATTGTACATGGTCCCCCTTGCAGCATCGATGGGACCCCGGCCCAAGCACGGTCCCCACATATCAAGAAATATCCTGGTGGCAGCTGAATAGGGTCATTTGATGAGACTGACACTGTTTTTGTAGTATAATTGCACCAGGCTGTTGCATTCCGGTAGACAGCCATGCTAGAAGTTACAATAGGGGAATGATTCTTGGCTGAAAGCTGGCTCTTATGTGAAAAGTTAAGACATGCATCTGCTATAACTGAACCTAACAGCTTTAATTCTTGGGGTTCTTGTGGTGCTATAGGAAAGTGAGAAACCCATTGGTCTCAATGATCTACACTTGTCTTAGCATTGTTGGCTTTGCAGGTAGGTACATGTGAAGGACATGGCCAGGAATCTGCTGGCAATCCTACTAAACAGGTTGAAAACGGATTGCCAGGAGAAGATAATGACTGGGAGCAGCTGGGCCCATGCTGGGGGAGACTATAATCACACTGAGAGAGACTGGGATCATACTGGGATCATGTGACAGTGGTCACAAGGGGTTTCAGGGTGAAGGAAGGACGAGAGTGTTGACTCCATGATCAGAAGGCTTGATTTATTATATTATGATATATATATATATTATAACTATACTAAAAGACATAGAAGGAGAAAGGCTCCTCAGAAGGCTAAGCTAAGAATAGAATAGCAAAGAATGTTCAACAAAGCAGCTCTCCCGGACTCTGTCCGATAGAGCACCGTCCTTCATTGGCCATTAATTATAAACATCCAAGATGGGCCAATCACAGGTGCACCTGTTACATTCCACAGCAGCTGATAACCATTGTTTACATGTTGTTGCTGAAACTTCTCAGCTTCAGCTGGAAAAATCCTAATGAAAGGATTTTTATGAAGAGATGTCTGCAACAGGATCACACTGGGAGTGAGTGGGAGGCTGCAGGGGGCAACTGAGACCATGTTGGGGACAAATGGGATATACTGGGAGTAAGTGGGATCATGCTGAGGGTGACCAGGAGCAGCTGTGAGCAACTGGGATCATGCTAGGAGGAACTGGGAGTCACTGGGTGCATGCTGAGCGTGATTGGAAGCTACTGGGCTCATATTGGGATGAACTGGGATCATGCTGGCAGTGAGTGTGACTACACTGAGGCTGACTGGGAGTGGTTATGAGCAAATGGGATCAGGAAGGAAGGAACAGGGAGTGACTGGGAACGTGCTGGAAGGAACTGGGGTACACTGGGAGAGACTGGGAGTGACTGGAACAAAAGTGAGGCTGAAAGGGAGCAACTGGAACCATGTGGGGGGGCACAACTGGTTCATACTGGCGGTGACTGGGAGCACACTGGGAGGGACTGGACTAATACTGTGAGGGTCTGAGAGTGACTGGGAACACACCCTGCACTTCATCCCCCATACTGGGCCTGACTGGGAGCAACTGGGAGCACGCTGGCAGCAAATGGCATCATATTGGGACTGACTGGGTTGATCTAAGAAGCAACTGGAACCATCCTGGAGGCAACTGGGACCATACTGGGAGTAATTGGAAGTAACTGGGATTATACTGGGACCATACTGGGAAGGCTGGCATGTGACTGGGATCAAACTGGAGGTTATTTGGCTCATATTGGTGTTGAAAGGGAGCAACTGGGATCACACTTTGGGCTACTGGGAGCAACTGAGAGAAACTGGGACCATGCTGCAAGCAAACT